>LPNX010877108.1:289401-325222 GCA_001517045.1 Pseudotsuga menziesii
AAATTTTAAATTTACAGCTTGAAAAAAAAAATTACATGCTGTAGGATGATATTCATATAACAGGTATGCGACTAAATACAATTTATTATTTATGCGAAGAATGAAAATATAGTATTTTAAATTTTTAAATTTTTTATATGAATGAACTTTTAATTTTTTTTATATGAATGAAACTACCAGAGAGATCCTCTCTGGCTTCAGCAAGCCTCAAATTTCAAATTTGCACTATTCATTCTGCAGCTGATAAATTATAATTAAAGACTAACCTATGATCTATCTGAGCAACTGTGGTTTGGCATTTTGTCAGCCTCAGAGCATCTTTGAAAGCATAAATAATTTTAATCAAACCAGAATACTAATATATCTTGCTGTTTATAAAGATCCAATAAAACATTGAACTCAGAAAATTTCCAGTGCTTAGAAAAGTCACTTTGGCTAACAATTTGATGTGTTTAAACAAGTGAAGACTTATTATTAACCAAAGTGAAAATTCCAGAATTAAAAGCTTGTTGTCTTAGTGTATTTCCAGCCAAGAAACAAACAAGATACTAGGAGAATTTTTAGATTTCAACCCAAAATTAATTTGCAGAAATTTATAGTTCAAAAATTCTGAAAAATTAAATGCTAGAGGCCAATGAAATTTCCAGAATTAATGTTACTGTTGTAATAATTTTCCAGAATTCTTTAGAAGAGTTATTAACCTCTTTACGAGTGCTACATTATTCTCAGTAACAAACCACTGCTACCAAATAGGCTGTTATTTTCATCCACAGTATGATGAAAACATGCCCATATTTGTTGGAGCTGAGTTCAAGGCCTAGAATGACTTTCAGAATTGATCTTGGGCAATTTTCTCATTATTCGGAGCATGCTGCTGGTTCATTTATTAAAATTTTGAATTGTACACATTGTGGCGTGTACTCCTTGCAGGCTTATGCTGCTGAATTCGTTTTCACTGGTGGGGATGAGTACAGTCACACTGTAAGAGAGATTTATAAGGGATTTACAGCCATAGAACTTCTGTAAACCTCTAGGTGATTTAGTTGATGGTGACTTAGTTGATGGCTGAGATAGAAGGGAATTTGCCATTTATTATGAACAAAAGTTAAAACTCATTTTCTATCGCAGAAACCATCAACTGCCCGAGAAAGGAGAAATAGTAAATACTATAATAAAGTTGGACAAATATTTAAAATGAAGTAGCTTACAGTCGATTAAAAGCCGGCGACCCATGAGCTCCTTCAAGCCGGCGACCCACGAGCTCCTTCAAGGCTGCGACCCACGAGCTCAACCTCTGCAAACTCCACTCCTGCAATTGCAAACTCCCATTCACTCACAGGCTACAGCAGTCAACGAGGGCAGCCTCCATTGACTCACGCGGCAGCCTCACTCACACGGCAGCGAAAATGAGGAAATGATTCATGAATGACTCACGAGTAAGGTAAGAAGGTAATTTAGGGTTTAGTTTTTTATTAATGCTTTTTGTTTTTGTTTTTGTTTTTGTTTTTGGTATTTTTTTAATTTCGAATTTTAAAAAATAAAAAAATGCAAAATCGTGGGGGGGCGTGTGGGAGCCCCTCGTCTTCGAGGAGGGGCGTGTGGGCGCCCCCCACAAGTGGGGCGTCGTTCAAAACTAGGAGGCGCGCCCCCTCCTGCATTTCCTGAAGTTTCGCTTTTTTGGGGGCGTGAGGAAACGTTTCTGGAGGAGCCCCCAAGCCCCCGGGGCGTGGGGAGCGAGGGGGGCGAGCCCCCGACCCTGGGGGGCGAGTTTCCGTGGAACACTGGTTATTTCAAAGCAGTAGTGGATGCCCAGTGATATATCAGTACTTTCTCATTGGATATATGGTGTTTCAGATGGATTATATTGCATGGATATGACTCAGTATTTTATATGGTGATGTGGTTATTATTGCTCTTATATTGATTCTTGTGACATATATTGACTTGTGGTATCATGATCTGGCGGTCATATTTATATGGACTTGGTTGTATATTATCTGGCTTTGAAGTTCTTGATCTGGCGGTCATATTTATATGGACTTGGTTGTATATTATCTGGCTTTGAAGTTCTTGATCTAGCGGTCATATTTATATGGACTTGGTTGTATATTATATGACTCAGTATTTTATCTGGCTTTGAAGTTCTTGATCTATACTCATTGGTTTTACCCTCCTTAGGGAGAATAGAGGTAGTCATTCCCACCATTGTTTTGGCTTGCTAGTGTTGGCTCCATCATTTCATTGTCTTCATCCATCCATTACCTTCCAGTTTAATTTTCAACCTGACTGAGTTCTTGACTTGTGGCATGGAGGACCTTTTTCCGCGCTAGAACCTTTGTTGGACAAGCCTCCCTGTTTACATTGTGTCTCGGCTCTGAGTTGGTGACAAAACTTGCCTATGGTAAGTTGGATAGCATGCCTAAATCATTCTGGTCGGTTGTCCCGATGTTTGGCACTATGCAGAATTCCCCCTAGTCACTTGAGATGTTGTTGGCTAAAACTGAAAGCTCTTGTACTACTTTTATTGAAATATTAAATATGCGCCCATGGAAAATAAAAATTGTAAAACTGTGTTTCTTAACATATGTAAAAAGGACAAGAGCAATGAAATGCTAAAATACTCATTGAAGAGTATAAGAAAAGGTCCAAAAAGCAATGGTTTAAAATGTGTAATATCCAAAAATTGCTGACCCTATTAAAATAAATATCTCTCGAATGAAAGCTACAATTAGTTGTGCTTTTAAGCACTGGTGAAGTCCCAAAAGGGTCATATAGGCCAAAAAGGCCATGGAATAAAATGTGATCCTAATGAACTTGGATCAAGCTTGATGTAGACATGATGCCTAAGTTGAATAAGCACTCTCTAAACAACTCATCCATCTGTGAGGCACTGCCATTCCTTGTGTCGTTGTTTTATCGGAGATTGGTTATAGTGAGTTTTCCCTTTCCTTATCCAAAGTGTCATGATGTTGAGTAGGAAGTCATCATTTGCCTTAGCCTTGTCATTTTCACCTTTCACCCTTGACTAGCAAATTGGCTACAGCTATGAAGTGAGTATAGTCTTGAAAGTCTAAGTCTAAGTAGTAATAAATAAAGCCTTATATATGTATTGGTTGATGTACCGCTAGTGAAATGAATGCTACTTGTTGTAATTGTTACTTGAATGAGTTGTAGAGCATGTCTTAACCTTTTAACACTTGCACCAGATGGATGTATTCTGAGTTATTATTGGTGTTTGATTATTCACAGATGGTTCTATTGTTTATTGGAGATGATTGATGATCAGATAGAGACCTATGAGGGGTATGAGTATACACCTTAGATGGATTTGGACTCTCTAAGTCTAATGAGACAGTTTATTTCCAGTTCAGGGCACTTATAGATGTAATCAGGCTCATTTTGCCTTTCTGATGCAGTTTTTCTTCACAGATTGATATTTTTGAGCAGGGAGATGTTTCAGTTGGATCTCCTAGGGCGTTGTTTGGGCATAGGGGGGTGCAACCACATGTTTGTACCATTGTACCCCATCCCAAAGAGCCTGGTGGGCTCAGTTTGACAACGCAGGCACCCTAGGAGGTTGTTTTGGCAAGATCATGTTTCCCGAGGCAGATTAAAAAATGATTAAATGGCCATTGAAGAAATCGATTTGGGCTACTGAGGCAAGGAAATGACATGGGATGAGTCACAATGATGAGAGTGATGTCTTCCACACCTTCTCCAGTAGTTGTAGCATTTGATTGGGCCCACACCTATTTTTGGGCATTTTTATATTATTTTCTGGAGCTTTTTGGAGGCTCACGATTTCCTCAAGGAAGCACAAAAGTCAAAGAATTAAATGATCATATTATTTATTGTGCCATGGGGACACCCAAAGGGAGTTAGTCAAACAATCCTTCGACCCACCATGTGCTTTCATTTATTCCTTGTTGAGTGGGTTACGTTTTTATGGGTGGGTTAGTCCACTTTGGTAAATTATGGTTATATTGATCCATGTATTGTATGTTGAGCTCATCTCAACCATTGATTAGAACATTTCATCTTTTAATCTTAGCCACTCGTTTTGAAAGTGGTTAGGATTTGGTTATGATTGAGGTTCTCTCATTTCTATTTAAAGGAGAGAGTTTCTCATTTGTAAGGGGTCTTTGGCTCTTGGATCTGAATAATAGAAAGACTTTTTCTGTGGAAATTTTATGGATTTGCTTTGCATCTGATGTGCTCAAATGGTGATTAGCTTGTCTTCAGCTTACTAGCATCGTGGAAATTCTCGTGAGATCTATTTTTTTCATGGCTATCATTGTTTTGTCTACAGGAGAGCATTTTGGCTGGAGCGTTTTTGTAGGGGGGCCTCAACTCGCTCGGTTCTCTTCGTCTCGGATCAGGGGGTTTTCATTAGTTTCATTGCGTTCTATGATTACTTCATTTTACTGTCTTGTAGCATTCAGTTTCTTTATTTTGTATGTGCAAATCTGATATGGTTGACGTTTGCTCATGCGGGGTAGGGGGCGCTTTTCTGGCTTGGAGCTTGCATATGCCATAGAAATCACGGGGATCTTCCAGGATTGATCGGGATAGCTAGGATCGTCACTGTTACAAACTTCTACAAGCTTATCTAGGTAAGATCCACAGGTAAGCTCTTCTTTTCTGATCTTATTCCATTGTACCTTGCTGAAATTTAACTATTTTTCTAAAAACTCCTAAACCATAAAAACCTAAAAAATCAAATAATCAGGGAACCGTCCGATCTTTTGCCAAACCATTTCTATGTTTCATAGATCGGGCCTCCCCCTAACTAAATCAACTGGAACGCTGGTCAAATTCCTCATAGATTGACCTAGATCTGATTTTTCAGCAAAAAACTACATAACCCCCCACTGAAAAAATTGACCTGCTAGGGTTTTGAGTTTTTCTGATTTCTGACTTCACAGACGGATAGATTGGGTCTTAGGCAGTCCAAATCAACCCCAACGCTGTCAAGAAGCTCAACAGTTTGACCGGGATCTGAAAATAGACTGAAACTGCCCTAGCGCCCTCACTGAAAATTGACCTTTTCCAGAAGTAGGTTTTTCTGAAATCTAACATGATAGGCTGATAGATCAGGTCCCAAGCATCCTAGAACACCCTCAACGCTGTGCTAATTCATCCTGGTTTGCCCTAGATCTGAAAAAATCAGTTTTCAGCCTCCTAGCCCCATCATCAGATTTTGACTTTTCTAGATCTGATTTTCCTGTTGTTTTCCTGATTTGGGCTTGTAGATCAGGTCTCCCTGATCTCTCCTCATCCTCAACGCTGAGCCATCAACCTTCCGGTACCCCCTAAAGCTTCAGATTTGTCTTCCTAGGGCCTAGCGCTAGCTATCTACTGAGCTGGGTTTCTTATACCTTGGCTTTTCTGGACCAATTGCTTTCTGGTTTCGTAGATCAAGGTGTTTCCCAAGTGGGTTTCCTGAAACGTTGTCTTACTACTAGCTCCATTGCCCAATGCATACAAAGCACTGATCTCCAAGCTAGCGCTGCCCTTAGGGTCTTAGCCTTTGCCATCTACCAACATTCACTGATAGCTCAAACACCTTTTACTGAGTCAGATTTCTAGGTACTAGATAGTCCCAACTCTATTCGTGCTCGCCCTGTCATAGTTACGTTTCCTAAGACAGTTGCTAATACCTAAACCCTAGAGCTAGGGTTCCCATTCACCTTGCACCTTAAGTGCCCTGAAGCCCCATCTGATCTTCTTCTGGTGTCTAGGTTCGATCTCTCCTATCGGGAGCAGATCCGGGTCTCCCCCATTGTTATTCTAGACTAAGATAACCTAAAGTGATGGCTGCCTTGATTGGCGTGACAACCATCCATTTGGGAGTCTAGGCAGTCGTGGTTCCACCCCTTAGTTGCTTGCCCCTCTACCATCCATTCTAGATCCACCTTAAGAAGGCAACTACAAGGCGGGTGATAACAACTAGGTTGCAAACACTCCAAAGTATGGAGCCCTAATCTCCGATAATGGCTTCTTTTAGCACTGCTCTGATGCCATGTTAGATTTTATAAAGATAGCAGTATAATTTCACTTGCACAACAATAATAGGATCACGAAAAGAATAACCAAGCAAAAAACAATGTACACGAGATATTTGACTTGGGAAACCATAAAAGGAGAAAACCCAACAGCCTTCTAATAGAGATATAAGTTTAGAGATCAGTGTACATCTAGGTAGCAATAGCATAAACCCCACGAAAATATAAGAGAAACTTCACCCAAGTGGAGAACCCCAAAAAGTCTTCTTCTAGCTGCAGTAGCGAACTTCTCCTTTGCTTGAGCGAACTTGCTTGATTGCTTAATGTGAAAATGAGAGGAGCCACCTTCTATTTATACTTTATTTTGCTGACCTTATAACTTTGAAGTGGGGTCAACTGCCATCTTTGTTGGGGCCGACTTGTCTTCTGGATGCTTCTTATGGGGCCCACTTTGTGAGGATGTGCCTCACATAGCTACTACATCAACATTTATGATAACACTTTTGGAATAGTTAGATTATGACTTTTGAATTGTCACAAGTTATGATTGATAATGTGTCCCACGGTCCCATCTCTTTCAGGCAGGTCAAGTAGCAACATAGATAAAGAATATGTTGGTATCCTTAAACAATCGATGTGATATATTGTAAACAACAACGTGTGCGATGGTTGCTGACTTATTTCCTTTTTATACATGTTCAACAAATAGACGTATTTTGGACACCCCCAAGCATTTGGATAAAATATACCGATGATAAGAGTCACCCTTCGATTTCAATTTTGAGCTAACAAATTGCAGCTTCAAGTATATTTTCGAGAGAATATGCAAGTAACAAAGACATCCCATCCCACACAACGGCCACACAAAGTGTGTGCGTGTGTCTGTGTGTGTGTGTATATATATATATGTCCAATGCAGCATCCACGCATTTCTATACTTCTAGATGAGAGTTTCCATTCATTAGCTTTTGAGGAGCGAATTTATCTTTGCTACGGGTAAGTACCAATATTTTGTGCCATTGCCATTAAAACGTGAATGCCTTCCAGACCTCGAATCTCCTCCATTCGCAGAGCCACTGGGTCATAGAAAGTTGGCACCGTCATCCCCATCACCTATAACATCTCATAGGAATCTCTGAAATTTTCTACCTTATTGTCTTCTCCCTCGAAAAGACTAGATTTCTCTTCATCACCAAAACTAGTAAGTATTATTCTCGGTAGCAACATAAAGAGGTTGGAAAATCGTGTCTTTGCAGATTTTTTTATATGAATCCTTGTTCTCTCCCTCAATTAATAGTTCATAATTTTCTATCAAATTCTCATCCGCATTGTCAAATAACCTCTCATATAACCTTTCCAACTTTTCATTCCTGCCTTCGTTATCCTCGCCTTGAAGCTCTTCTTACTCAGTCTCTTGAGAGACAGTGACCTATGCAAATCCCCGTCCATCTAAATTATAATTTTCATCCCTACACTCCCAAGAATTTTTATTGCTGGGTATTGTCTTTTCTTCGTCTTTGTAAACTTCGTGAGGGATCAACTGTGATTTTGACGTATTTTGGTATATCATCTAGAAAACATGATTCTTTTTTATCCATATCGGTTTCATAATCTCCCTCACTTTCCATATAGCCAATTGGATCACTCAAATCATCATCGTAATATTTTTCGTTGTCATTGATATAAACATTTTTCTTTTTCATCATTCTCTAATGTAGGTTTCGGGCTTTGTTCGCTTTCTATTACTACCTCATCCATTGTCTTTTTATTTCTCTGTGTTGTCTTTTTTATCTCTGCTTGGACAATTCGAAGACAACAATGGTGCATAAGACTGCAAAGATGTAGAGGACCAATGGGTAGAGTTGGAAGGTGCAGAAAGATGATTAGAAGATTGCAATGGCACAGAAGGAAATCATGGGAGACCACTTCTTTAGGGTGTTTTCTTCGTCTGATGCGTCTCAACGTAATTTTATTATCATCAATCCCTAAATCAGAAAAACCAGAGCGATAGTCTCCTTTATTCCCATGTTTCACTAATGATTCTGATTTCACAGATTTCTGCAATTTCTGATTATAAACTTGCGAGTTGTTGGTTCAAGCTTTGGTTCTTCTTTTGGCGTAGGTTTCATTACAGCAATTTCCTCGTTCCAGGCATCCTTCAAAATATTTGATTCCATGCATCCCTTCAAATAGTCATTACTATTATTTGTTTCTTCATTTTCTATGGGAGGTTTGAATAGCTTCTCATGTACAGTATTCATTTCTTCCCTTATCTTATTCATTGTGCTTCTAATCTTCAGCGATGGATTTCATTATGTATGGTTGGGTTATGAGGAATTTAACCCTCAAATTGGTGGCCATATTGGATTTGATACCAATGTAAGTAACATATCATGTTCTTAATGCAATTGAGAATGTATGTATGAAATAATATATATATAGTTAATAGATTGAATGTAAGATGATCATTACAATAAGAATGGCCTGACATATATAGGCCTATTGGTGACCTTTCACATAAAGCTATATCATTGTTTGGAGCATATTCTCCTCAAAGGGGCTTTCAGAGGGGCCATGTGGCATCATCACAAACCATTCGATCCTTGCTTGATGGAGCATTACCCTTTTGTTAGGGGCAACATGTATCTCATCATTGTACAAGTGGCATTGACCAGATAATTTTATTGTAAATGGTTAGGAGTTGGTTGTAAAGTGGGGATTTTGTATTATTTTTCCCCACCCTAGGCTAGATCCTAGGAAAATATTGATATTTTAATGTAAAGGAAGTTTTAGCCACTACTATAAATAGAGAGGCACTTCCTCATTTCATTTTCATGGTTGGACTTTGGGAGTTCTCTCTCTTTTGGAGCTTCATCGATATATCTTTCTTTTGTGCAATTCATTGTGTTAAGGGGTCTTTCTATGTGGATCCAATGTTGTTTATGTTTTAAGTCTCTTCTTCTTTATTCTATGTGTTAATTTTTAGCATTAGCATGAATACTTTTAAAATTTTGCAGAGTAACTTAAACAAATGACAAGTGTAGTAAACAACATCAACACATCAACAGATTGAACACAAAAAATTTCACTAGGGAAACCTTTAAAGGAAAAAAACCCCAAATGCATTAGTGATTCATCTCGTAAATGAGATGACTGAGTTTTTCAAAAATCCACAAACTCTAACCGACTTTGTACCACAGATCCACAAGTACATAAGATAATCCAATTACACAGCAAAATACCCAATTAGGGATTTTTCACAAATTAGGGCTTGCTGCCCTAATTTTTCTCTCTCTTGCACAGAATTAGCAGGTTGCCCAAGTTCTGAGTTTTTCCTGCCCAGATCTGTCTGTACGTCTACCCATACCTTGTTGTCCGGCCTGTATCTCTGTTGCCCGACCTGTTGCCTGCTGCCCTATTTTGTTGCTTGCTCCTCGCAGCCCTGTTTTCTTGCTCGGTTCAGCTGCCCTGAACCTGCTGGGCAAGTTTGTGGATGTCGGCCTACTGCTCTGCTAGCCGGATGCCCTTACGGGCCTGCTAGCATGCTTACTTAGGGCTAGCCGCTGGCACAAACCCTTACAGGTCTACCTGCTAGGCTGCCCGAGGGTTTGGTCACAAGCAAAGCCCTCACGGTTCCACCTGCTAAGGCCACCCAAGGGTTAGCCGCAGGCTAATCCCTTCATGGTTATGCCTGCTAAGGCTACCCGCGGGTGAAGGAGAGAGCTAAGCCCTTCCTGTGAAGAAAAGAGGGGCAGCTTGTGGAGATTAGGGTTTCTAGTGAACCCTTTGTCTCATGCCCAGTGAAAGGTGGAGATTGCTAGGGAAAAGATCAGCTGCCCGGAGGTGAAGAGAGAGTTAGGGTGAAAATCCCTAGCTCACAAAAACAGATAGAAAACTTGCAGCTATTGAATTGTGAATGCCCTAGCTAGACTCATCCATGCTAGGGCACACAGTAATTGTCCTTCTCTTCAATAACCTGTGAAATCTTTAGTTGGAGCAGTTGTACCTATTAGAGCAAGGGTGTGTGTAATAATGAAATGGATTGATCTTCTTTTATATCCTTTGAGTCACCTCTAAGTGGACCCAAATTAGAAAGAACAAAATATTATTATTTTATTCTTTTCTAATTTTGATTTTTGTCTTTAGTGGTACTAAAGGTGTTTTTGCACTTCCACTTTTACACCTTAGTGGTACTAAGGGTCTTTATGTATTTTTTACTTTTTCTTTAGCCTTCTTCAAGTGCCATGTGGTCAATACAAGTGGTCTTTCATCACCACTCAAAGTACATCATCATAAATAGAGAGAATTACTAATGCTTTAATCTCACACTCTGTGTGACACCAAGATTGGGTACTAAGGTGTCTTAACCAAGGGTAGCTAAGCCTTGGAGAATATCACAAAGCCCATTGATCGAGGGTCAGAGTGTCACACATACCTAGACCCGATCTAGGGCTTATAGTGTCTTCCTGGTAACAAACCAGGTGCCTCAGCCATAGGCTGCATAATTTGACACTAGGTCAAATACTTAGTAACAGACCAAGCGACTCCATTCTCCCAAAGAATAGCCCTCAACCCCGGGCTGAGTCTCTAGTCCCAGACTAGGTAAATTCCCGGTAACTGACCAGGTGCCTCCATTCAAAGGAATGGCCACTCAGCTCTAGGCTAAGTCCTCAGTACTAGATTGGTTCCACATCCTGGTCCCGGACCAGATGTCATCATTCAACAGAATGATCACTCAACTCAAGGTTGAGTCCCCCAGTGCTGGACTAGTTCCATATCATGGTCTCGAACCAAATATCCCCTTTCAATAGAATGGTCACTCAACTTTAGGTTGAGTTCACACCCTGGTCCCGGACCAGGTGTCTCCATTCTCCTAAGAGAATGGCTCTCAATGCTGCTTAAAAAAATCAACACTCCCTCTCAGCGAGAGAGGCATTCTCTGCCACGCCAAGCTTGTCACGAAAGTATACGAACTTTGATGTTGTCAGAGGCTTGGTCAAGATATTTGCGATCTGTCCATCCATACGAATGTACTGCAACTTTAGAGCACCTCTTTGTACTAGGTCTCTGATGAAATGATACCTCATTTCAATGTGTTTCGATCTATCATGAAACACTGGGTTCTCCGAAAGCTTTATGCAACTCTGATTATTGCAATGGATGATCGTTGAGTCAAGCTTTGCCCAAGTACCTCTGCTCGTCCAGGTTCTCAGCCAGGTATGGGAGAAATCCCATCAGCAAATGAGACGGACAAGTAGTAGATGGTCGGGTTCACACAGTTGCCTCTCCTTGTCCAAGTGCTCAGCTAGGTATGGGAGAAATCCCATCGACAGATGAGTCGGACAGGTAGCAGATGGTCGTGTGATTGCACAGGTACCTCTACTTGTTCAGGTTCCCAGCTAGGTATGGGAGTATCCCATCGGCAGATGAGACGAACAGGAAGTAGATGGTCATGCACATTTACTCGTTCAAGTTCTCAGCCAGGTATGGAAGTATTCCACCGACAAATGAGACGAACAAGCAGTAGATGGTCGTGCACATTTACTCTTTTAGGATCTCAGCCAAGTATGGGAGTACCCCATCGGCAGATGAGACGAACAGGTAGTAGATGGTCATACACATTTGCTTGTCCAGGATCCTCAAGCCAAGTATGGAAGTTTCCCATCAACAGTAGAGACGGACAGGTAGCAAAAGATTTTCTCTCAGACATCCTGATAGAACTGATTCATGAAAACACCTCTCGAAGAACAGAGATCGTGCAGACAACCTTCCGTATGTATAGAGATGATGGAGACAATATAGAGGTACAGATGAAACCCAGATGATCGTGATGCTGATGAAGACCGAAGAATACCTTCCTTGTTGAGAGGGAGTGTTGGAGTTTGTGCAACTTTGGAAGACAATCTTTACTTGTACCTCCTACGGGAGTTGAACTTGTTGTAATCAATCATGTAAACCCTAGAAAGAACAATGTAACGTTGGGGAGAAAAGAAAGCATAGGAAAGAAATAAAAATTAAATTATAAAATGCAATTATTGCTCCCCCAAGAGAAGTCGGCCCCAGTGGATTTTCCTAGTAGATCAATATAAATAAGAGGCGCCCCCTCCTCATTATTCACATGGTCACACAAGTTAAGTTCGCATTTTCTGGGAGAGAGAAGTTCGCACCTACTGAAGGAGAAGACTGTTTTT
Organism: Pseudotsuga menziesii; assembly: GCA_001517045.1. Lineage (NCBI taxonomy): Eukaryota > Viridiplantae > Streptophyta > Pinopsida > Pinales > Pinaceae > Pseudotsuga > Pseudotsuga menziesii. Next base: position 301,598 of record LPNX010877108.1, read on the forward strand.
GGGGTTTCTATCTCTGGAAGATACTTCCATCTTTTTTCTTTCTTCATTGTACGTCATTCTCAGAATTATTATCACTAGACGAAGGTTGTTGGGTTTTCTCCCATTTGGGTTTCCCAGGATAAAAATACTTGTGTTATTGTTCTGTGCTTTGTCTATCTTCTAGTGATCCTATTGATAAATGCAATTAAGATATACTGCTATAATCTTAAGAAAATCTAACATAGTTATCTCGGAAAACTACCATAGGCAAATCACCTACCTAAAATTCTTGAGGTTGCCTTTGAAGACAAGAAGAATAATCAATAAACAATGTTTCCTGAGAAGTCTGAAAATAAACTCAAATATAAAGCTACAAAACTCTATGCTTTTAAGCATAAAGATCACAAACTTGAGTAACTAAGATTTATACATAGATACAGGAAAACAAAAAAATTATTCTCAGATATCTGCCATCTCAAGTCTCAACACTATCCAAGACAAATTTGCTGCTATATCATAGATTCAAAAATTTCATTAAAACACTACACAAATAACTCCATACAGAAGGATACAAGTGTAGAGACTTACAAGCCAAGGTTTCCATCACCGAAGGATTTTTCCCGAAAGTATAGCTCTGTCATAAGATTACACAAATGAAAGCACGGTTAGCTTCTCAATAGAATTGTGTCAAACAAAGTATAAATGCTTAACTAGTCAAATAATCAATCAATGAAAGATATGTGTATCATCCAAAAGACCCAACAATTTTATGGATGGTAGGCAGGGGCCACACAGCAGAACTTTAGCCAACAGTGCACCAACAAGATTCTCGATTCTCGCATAGACAGATGATATGCTGGAGTTGATGCATGCATTTAGGTAACTAGAATGATTAGTATCTCTTAATACGCCAATTTTCCAGACATGGGAAGGAATGGAGTAAAAGTTAACTTGAGCATGGAAACATATAGACTATGGACTGAAACAGGCCTATCATATATCACATATACCAGTTACTACTGACGAAGTTGAACTGATTCGATGCATGGTTTCTCAATGCAGAGGATATTGAGTCCCATGGGAAACAAGATGGTCGCAAGCCAATGTCAATAACAAATTTGCAAAGCACTTTTGGTCCCTGAAGGAGTCCCTGGTGGTTTCATGTTTCACTATATAACTTCTGCTACACAAGGTTATTGGCTTATGCCAATTGAAGGAGGAGTTTTAGTGGTCTGTCTTAGTGAAACTTCTGTAATTCAGACGGACAAATGACCAAGCATCTCTTCATCCACTGTGATTATAAGGAATAAATCTATGTTGCACAGGGACCCGTCCCCCCCAGAAAAAAGCCTTGTACCCACCGGTCAGGCATTTTGGGGACTTGGAGACCCCTAAAATGTCCCCAAACTGTCAGGGACTTCATTGGAGACTTGGGACTTGCTAGCCATACCCAAGACATTCCCAACAGATTTTAGTTACGTTCCGGACAGATTTCAAGAACTTTCCAGACAGACTTCAGGGCATTCTGGGCAGATTTCAGAGATATTCCAGGCATGTATCTTCTGCTTTGATAAAGGACATTGCTCATTGGACAATATGATCATTGTTTTATATTATACGAAATCTAAGGCCGAATCTGCACAAGTTGCAGCTCAAAACAGGGGTTTTATGATGGGTTTTGATTTGGGTTTCTGATAAATTAACTATTGTCTTTTAAACAACATCACAGCAAGCAAAGCCTCTATGTCAACAAACCAAGAAATGCAACATATCAAAGGTCTGATCCTTGTGGTTCTTGCTCTTGTTCTTCCCATTTTTTGGGTCATCTTGGCTTTTACATGTTGTACATGGGTGTCTGAAGTTATTCAAGTACAATGTTCTACCATACCAATCTCAAAAATTGTGAAAACAATTAGATAGTAGTGACTCAGATTGGGTACTAAATATTTAAATAAATTCCTATTCAATCACCTTCATAATCTGAAATACAAATCTCATCTATTTATTAAATACATTCATGTACATTGTATATGTTAAAATATTCAGAGGGGTGAATCAGTATTTGTACTAATTAAAATTTTAATCAAAAGCAGGTTGCTGATCACCAATCAGAGCACAACATCAATGTGTATAAAAATAACGAGATGCACAGTACACAGTGGTTTTTAAGGTGGAAACCCAAGTTCTGGGGGTAAAACCACAGAAGTCTTTTTAAAAATAGTTTTCCAGAAATAACTGGGAGGGAACAACGCCCTTATTATATAGACTTCAATTTCCCAGCTTCAACTGGAAGGAGGCTACGACCCCCTGATTTACAGGCTACGACCTGAAGGAAGCTGCCACTCCCTAGTTTTCTGGCTTCAATCGGAAGGAGGCTACGACCTCCTTTCCTTGCCCCGTCCTACCACCCTGATAAGAAGAAGATTGTCGAACCTGTGGACCTGTCACACACCGAACTCTACTGCTGATAACCTCTGCACTCTAGTCACTGTCAAATCATCCCTGTAGTTATTACTGTCACATCATCTTTCTGCCCATGTCATCACTGTCATATTAAACATCAAAGCTGCTGATCAACACTGCTGGTTACTTGCTTGTCCCTTCAATAGATCTAGGCTATGTACTGAACTTCCTGCTGCTGATAACCTCTGTTCTCTATTTACTGCCAAGTCAGCCTTATCACTGCCACACACACTGCTCTATACACAATCATCAGACATGCATCATCATAGGGTATGCATTCTTATCATCGTCATAATCAAGTGTTCATCATATAGAAATGCATCATCAATAAAAGGTGTAGGAGTGCATCATTGAGTGTATCTCAAGCATCATCATAGCATGCATTGGATCACAACTCCATACTTCAACTAGTACATTCACTTGCATAAATACCCTACCACGTGTATTCTTAAATACTTGTCCACTTACTCATACATATATATACATATCCCTATGCACATCACTGTACACCTATGTCACATGGTTCGGGTTCGAGTTCGAGTTTGACAAGGTTGAAGTTCGGTTCAAATTCGAAATTTTTAATAAGGTTCGAAATGAGATTCGCCTTTAAATTCGTCTATAGTCATTTTAAAAATATAATATATTTTAAAAATATAACTATTTTTTGATATATTGACCTAACAAATATTTTTTTTATCCTATTTAAAATACTTTATAACATCATTGTGCTTATAATTAATATATAAAAAAAAAACATTAATATATAATGCATATATTTAATATATACACATTTATTTAAAGTTAACCTTCCTTTTACTTGGGACCTGTCATGTATCCATATATTTTCCAAAGTAAATATCGTGTGAGAGTTGATAATCAAACGGTTGATGGAGTTTAGACCTGCGCCGCTGCGCGGTGTCCACTGAATTTCACCAGTTCATAACCTCAAACAACGGGCCTATGCGAGTGTAGTGTGGAGTCTGAACTCGTCCAATTGTCGAGTGTGACTGCGGGCAGCGGGATGAGCAACAAATGCGGGAAGCCGAATGCATAGAGAACGTGGGTGGTGGAATGGGCAGGGGCCACGGGCGGTGGAACGCGGGCAGACAACGGCGGCAAGCAGGCAGAACGCAACGGGCGGTGGAATGTGGGAGAACGCGGGCAGACAACGGCGGCAAGCAGGTAACGACGACGAGAGTATGTTAGGGAAAGAAATTCGCCGAATTAAATCGAATTCCAAAAATAATTTGAAATTCGTCGAATTTCGAACTTGAAGGCTGAAATTCGGCGAACCCTGTGACATAGCTGTACACTATACACAGTATACAACTTTACATACTACTGTACATATACACATATTATTGTACACTACTGTTCACATCCTTGTTATGTACATAGCTCACTGTTCATACTGTTCAACAATTTCATGTCAACATACCTTTCATACTTGAATTTCAGGACTGTCACAAACAAAGGCAACTTCAGACTTCAATCTTTGCAGAGAGGACTCTCAAAAACAGAGAAGATTTGGAACTGTGACTGTTTTTGTTCTTTTAAACCCAAAAGTTTTGGCAAAAACTCAGTTCAGCTGCTACTACCCTGCTGCTCCTTGAAAAACTCAGTCATGCATCCGAATCTCAGTCATCTAGTGACTATTTTACTGCTCCTTAAGTTCATACCAGCGAATAGAGAATTTTGTCCCCAAAACAATAGATTTTTTTTTGTGTCCGAAAATAACTTGGTTTCTGTGTTAAGGTTCGGGTGTTTCTCTTGCTATCACTGTTTGGGACTGATATATATAAAAAGGTCTTCACTACTGCTGCTATTTTAAAACCCACGAAAATGTTACTGTCTTCTGTTCCAGACCCCGAAAACTCAGTGCAAGCTGCTGCTCCAGAAAGATAAAGAAAGGAGACTGCTGCAAACAATGACCTTTTTCTTGCACAGTTGACTGCTCCCACGAAGTCTTCCTCAGTCACGAATGCTGCCTCAGTCCAACAGCTGCGAGCTCTCACCTTCTTGCCTTTTCATTCATGATTAAGTGACCAAAGTCTTGGTGTATAAATACACGTTGCAGAAGAGGATGGGGCCGACTTCTATGACAAGTCAAGTCCTTTTATTTATTTAAAATTGTTTTAATGTTTAACCACTAACTAGGGCTGACTTCTGGGTAAGAATAAGAGGTTTGAATAAATTAAAAATTGTTATCCCATGTCACTTAAAAAGGACCCGACTTTAAAGGGTTTATTTATTAAATATAGAATTGTTTAATCATGTTTCTACTTTAATGGTTCAACGTTGGAGAGGAGATGTTTTTCAAATTTTAATTAATATTTTAATAAATTAAGAACCACCTTTTTTATTAAAGGAGTTTTAACATTTTATTACTTTAAGTGGTTTGTTAAATTTAAATTGTTTTAAACACTTTTAATGTAATTATTAAAACATGTTTTAATTATTCAAATATTTTAATATAATATTTAGTTAGTGGTCTTATTATTTTTAGGGTTAAGGGTTTAATGAACCTTGTGAGCTTTAAGGGTCACCATTGTGTAATAGGGTAGATGTAGGCTTAGGGACCAAGAGTAAGAGATTTAGGAACTTTAGTTAGGTCAACTAAGTTACCACATGCTTCATAAACATAACCACCAAGGTAAAGGGGTGCCTAGGCTTCTTGTAGGGTATCATGACCTCAAAATAACACAAATGACCACTGAAAGGGTCATTTGGACTCTTGCAACTTCTTCAACCCACCAAGAACACATTCTAGGGTAATAGGGCATGGTTGTGGTGCTAGGAAACCAATGACACAACTGGGGAACCATCGAACCAACTTGGGGGTACTTAACCATTCTACGGGGTGTTCAGGGCTTTTGCCATTGTCCCAAGGGCTCCAAGAGCTTCAGACTTGGGCTTGGACAAAGTCAAAAGGTCTCCTTTGACACTGACACTTACTCAACCCTCAAAGGCTCCTCAAGGGGCACCAAGACACACTAACACACACCTGTTGGCATCAATGACAATTTAGTCAACAGTATATCCCAAAGTGTTTTGTAATGATTTTCAACATAGCTGTAAAAATCTGCAGAACCTATCAAGAAGGAAATGACTTTTACCATAATCATCATAAACAAAAAATACAAAGAAGAAAAGTTGTTACAGAGATAGGGATTTGTCTCATATACCCTTCATGGACCTTATTGCAAATTGGAAATAGTAACACTCAACGCTTTTCTTAATTGTCTAAGCTTTTTTCAGAACTAATTAGTGTAAGGGCTGTGCATAATGCTATACATTTAAGACTATTATGCTTACAAACAACTACAAATATTTACAGTGAATTCTAAGTTTTTTCATATTTTTTTTAATTTATTATTTTATATATACTTATTGTCATCCCTGCTATCACTCTTTCAGCGATGGGTGATTTGATCAATGATTCTTGAAATGAGATCTATGGCTTCACCATAGATCATTGGTCAAAGGTCCTTTAGCATATATCAAATGGTCCATGTGCCTTGACGTGCCTAGTTAGAGATAGTGCCTGATCCTCTGGTGATGTGATATCTCTAACCCTCATTTACTCTTTACCATGTTTTCTAATATGACGGTGTGTTAGCATGAGATGTTATGTGTATGCTTCTATAATGACTCGTACACTTTAATTACTGATCATCTCCTAGTCTAACCTTAGTGTTATTCTTCTCGCTTAATAAATGTGTTAGTATGAAGGTTGATATGTACCATGGTGAACTAAGTCAAGTAATTTTCTGTTGATTTTTCCTAAGCAGCATCGAGAGCCATTCTCTGGAAGAATGGAGGCACCTGGTCAGTTACCAGGAAATTGACCCAATATGGGACTGGGGGACTCGGCCTAGGGTTGAGGGCCATTCTCTGAATGGAGGCACCTAGTCAGTTAACAGGAATTTAAACTACTCTGGGACTAGGGCCTCAGCCTGGGGCTGAGGGCCATTCTCTGAGAGAATGGAGGCACCTGGTCAGTTACCAGGAAATTGACCCAATCTAGTACTAGGCGTCTCAGCCTAGGGTTGAGGGCCATTCACTGAATGGAGGCACCTGGTCAGTTACCAGAAATTTAACCTAGTCCAAGACTAGGGCCTCAACCTGGGAATGAGGGCCATTCTCTGGGAGAATGGAGGCGCTTGGTCAGTTACCAATTATTTGACATTGAGTCATCTGATGCAGCCTGGGGTTGAGGTACCTAGTCAGTTACCAGGTCATCACCATAAGCCCTAGACCGGTTCTAGGCAAGTGATGCACTCCTCTCCTTGATCTATGGGCTATGTGACCTTCTCCAGGGACTAGCTGCCCCTGGTTGAGAGACCTAGCACCTGATCTTGGTGGAACAAGGAGATCAAGATAAAGCATTTAATAATTCTCCTTATTCATGAAGATGTACTTGAGTGGGCATGAATGAACCACAGGGACCCTAAAGAACTCTTGAGATCACTTGGTGTGGTCACAAAAATACTTGGAGGACCATGTAACCCTAGTCTTAGTCCATGTGACCATCAAGTGAAGGACCAAGTGGCAAAAGTCAAACTCCAAAAAGACCTTTGAACCACAAAACATTAAAAGTCAAGGGTCAAAGATGAAAAAGAAAGGAAGCCCTAATGACAACTCCTAATTATGTGGAACCAACTTAAATGTTTGATGGACTATAATAAAGGACATTTGCAGATATTTTAACACACAACACACTTGACTGCTCCTACAACTTGTTGACTGAGGTCTTCATCATCATTGCAGCTGAGGTTGACTGGGAAAATTCGGTGACTGGTCTTTTTCCTTCTTTCTTCAACAGTGGCAGCCGAGTCACCCGAGTTGACCTCGAGTCAAGCCGAGTTGGCCTTTAACTCGGATCGGGTGGCCAAACCAGCCAACTCAGTCGAGTTAAAGGTCAACTCGACGAGTTGGACCCGAACTCATTTTTTTTTTAAATTAAAATTTATTAATAACAAACCTAAAATCTAACCTAACCCGAGCCACCCCCTAACCTAACCCCTAACCAACTACCATAACACTAACACTTACGCACCTGCGGCTTCCTTTTTTTTCTAATTGCAACTTTGTACTTGGAGCTCACGGTTGAAGGCTACTAAGTGTTTACTCGCGGCCAATTCACAGTTCAGATGTGTTTAGTATTTTCGACCCAGTCACCGAAGCTGTCGAGGAGTCCGTGAGTGTGGGTGCCCGGTGGAGGCTCTGCACAGTGCAGACGGCGTGGAGTTTGAACTTTGTTGTAGCCTGCAGGAACAAGTTACGAACTTATGGCGTGGAGTTTGTTGCTTCCTCAGGTTACGGCAGGTTACAAGTTACAACTTACAGGTATGTATAATGTAGTTATAAATTACAATTTAGTTTTAATTTTTATAAATTACAATTAAGTTACAATACTGTAAATTATATGTAATTACAGTACTGTAAATTACATGTAATTTACAGTATTGTAAATTTCTGTAAATGATATAAATTTTATGTACTGTAAATTACATGTAATTTACAGTATTGTAAATTTCTGTAAATGATATAAATTTTATGTAAATTACATGTAATTTACAGTACTGTAAATTACAATAAATTATATATTTTAATGTAATTTTTTGTAAATTAATGTTTTTTTTTACAGTGAATTGTCCATTAACATTTACATTTCAAAATGCCTCTGAAATCAAAACATTCAGCATGGACCCATGTTGATGTGGTTGAAGGGAAGATATATTGCAAATATTGCAAAAATTTGATTAAGGGAGGAGGCATTCACAGGCTCAAACAACACTTGGTTTCCATTAGAGGTAATGTTGCCCCATGTGAAGCTGATTCAGAGGTGATTGGAGAGATAAGGTTGGAGTTGCTACAACAATTTGAACAATATGAAGTGGAGAAGTCTAACCAAAAAGAGAGAGAGGCAGAAATAGGGAAAAAGAGGCATCTTGCAGAAATGATGGGCAGATTTGCCCCTCATTCTTAATATGAAGGCTCATCATCCATACCTTATCCCAATTTCAAGGATACCTCTCAGTATGTTCCTCCTCCCTTAGAAACAAATGTGTCCAAAAAAGGGAGTAATATCCAAATTTTTTTCTCACCTCAAACATCTCTAACAATGCTGCTGCTTCTCGGCCAATTCAGCCAACCATAGATGCCCATTGGAAAAAGCAATACAAAATAACTGCTCATGATTACATACCTAGATGGTGGTATGATGCAAATATCCCCTTCAATGCTTCCCGCTCACCATATTTCCAACCTATGTGGGATTCTCTTGTTGTTGCTGGTAAGAGCTTCAAAGGACCTAGTATGCATGACTTGAGAGGATCTCTTTTGCAGAAAGAGATCACATCCTTGGGTGAATACTTTTCAAAGAATCATGGGCCATAACAAGATGCACTATCATGTCAGATGGATGGACCGATGCAAAGAACTGAACCATCATAAACTTCCTTGTCTCTTGCCCACAGGGAATCTTGTTTTTGAGATCATATGATGCATCTGATAAGGTGAAAGATGCAAATATGTTATTTAATCTTTTTGTAGAGGTTGTTGAGGAGATGGGGGTAGCTAATGTTGTGCAGGTCATCACAGATAATGCCGCTAACTATGTTCTTGCTGGTAAGATGTTAGAGGAAAAGTACACAACAATATTTTGGACCCCATGTGCGGCACATTGCTTAGACCTCATGCTTGAGGACATATGCAAACAAGATTGGATCAAGCACACTGTAGAGCACGCCAAAAGCATCACAAGATACATCTACAACCACTCATGGGTATTGAGCTTGATGAGGAAACACACACAGGGAAGGGAACTTGTTAGGCCTGCCATTACTAGATTTGCAACTCATTTCCTCACGTTGCAATCTCTCCTTGCACAAAGAAAGAACTTGGAACAAATGGTTTCAAGTGATGAATGGAGTTCAAGTAAATGGGTCCGTAGAACAAATGGAAAAGACACCAAGAAGAAAATCTTGGAAAGCTCATTTTGGAAAAAAGCAGCAAAGGTTTCGAAAATTACTGAGCCACTTGTTAAGGTGTTGCGGTTGGTGGATGGGGAAAGATTGGCCAAGGGATACATTTATGAGGCTGTGGATCAGGCAAAGGAGCAAATAAGGGCAGCATACAAGGATAGAGTGGCCAAGTATGGGCCTATCTGGGATATCATCAATAGGAGATGGAACACTCAACACAATCACCCTATACATGTAGCTGGGTATTTCCTGAACCCAAGGTTAGTATCATTATAGAGATCAGTTTGTAGAAGATCAGACCGGTGAGGTCAAAGATGGATTGTATGACTACCTTGGGCGCATGGTCCCAAATGAGATGGAGCAGTTGGAGATACACCAACAGCTTACCGTTTACACTAGATCCACATGTACCTTTGGCAAACCTGTGGCTAAGGTTGCAAGGATAGGAACCAACCAGGAAAACAATTTCATTGTTTTTATTAAATTTAGTTGTTTAATTTTTAAAATTTAATAACTTCAATATTTAGTTAAATTCACAATCTAATTCGTTGATTTAACTCCATTTGCACTTGCATCATCTTGGTGGGAGTCATTTGGTGCGCAAGGCATTCAATTGCAAATGTTTGCAATTCGAATCCCTAGTCAACCATGCAGTTCTTATGATGTGAGCGCAACTGGTCTGTCTTTAAGCGGATTCACACGAAGAAGAGAAACTATTTAGAGAAAAACCGATTAAATGATCTAGTCTTCGTGCAGTACAACCTCCGCTTAAGGCGCAACCAATTGATGAACAAAAGACCTGATACAAATCCTATTGTGTTGGATGATATTGATCCAACCTCAGATAGGTTAGTGGAGACTCAAGAGCCCGACTTCGATTCAGATTTTGATATTGAGCTCGATGCAGCCGGTGATGTTACTATAGAAGCATATCTACTATTACCAGTACCATCATTAGTTCGTGTTGATGTAGGTGTAGAATCTAAATCCATAATGTTTTTCTTCTATGATTGAATAATATGAGTGTTTCAAATTTTCAATATAATATATAGTAATATTTTGATACAACTATTGAATCTTGATATAAAATTATTTCATTCCAGATACGGCAGGCAGTAGTAGGGAGGGACAGATGCGGGCACCTGTACAGCCTGATCCACATCCACCTCGTGCTTTTACGCATTCAGCTAGTACTCCAGCTAGTGTTTCCCCTACTGCAGCAATTGTAGATGACCTTGAGGGGTTTGACCCTGAGCCAGATGCCATTGCTTATGTCATTGCTAGTCCGAGTTATAGTTCTAGCAGTGGTGACGAGTTTGATTATTGATCATGTTGATCAATGATGCAGTGGCAATCTTATTACTAGCATCATAGCATTTTGTTTTTTGGACTCTGTCATGACTAACTCATGACTCTACATCATATATATTATATGCCATTTAGGCATTGTAATGTCCTCTTCCAACTAAACCACCCTGACACACCTGTTAACCTATCTTATTCCCATAGGTTTGAGCAGGTCTTAAAGAAAAGGGAATAACTAAGGACTGATAGCACTAGGAGCAGAAAGGTACATCAATTCAGTATTATTAAGTCATCAGTGTAGTAAGAAGGCCATCAGAGTTCATATCCTAAGGCATGCGGAGCATGCAGACCTTATTTCTTCAGTGTTAAAGTCAACATGAAATTATAATTGCATGGATGCAAAAGTGAAGCGTAAACCCTAAAAGTGACATGCAAACCCTAAAAGTACATGCTATTCTATTCAAGAAGAGTTATTGGACCAAAGAGATTATCTATTATTATTGTTGTTGATTTGGAGTATTTGGGCAGTAGCACGGTGTGCAACAGCAGCCGTTGGGGTTGAAGACGATGTCTTCAGCTAACGAAGGTTCGGCAGTGCAACTATCTGCCCTAGTCTCTCTTAGGATAGACCATCCGGGTTTATCAAAGGCAATCATCTTATACATCAGTGTCCAGTGATCCAGAACACTCGGAAGGATTATTTGTAGGTTCACGTTTTGCAACTAGGAAATAGCTAGGAAACCTCAGAAGGATTCGTTGGGACCCCATAACGCAGTCTCTCCTCCGCATGTCAGCTTCCTCTTTCTCGACAAGCTCATCCCATGGCATAGAGTGATTATCAGTTACCAGTTTGCCTATCCAGGGCAGTGATCAACATTTCAGTGAAGAAAGGGATGTGAGCACCAAGGAGACAAAAGAAATCGCTAGGGCACTTAGAGGAGGCCAAATCTCTGCATGTGGTAGTCCATCTCTCCTGCAGGTGAAGATCGACAGGCCTACAAAGTTTCGGTGGCATCTCACCATCCCTTCTCCAAAAACGTCACCTTCAACCTAAGGAGGGCACACGTGTGCAGCTGGGCATCAAACCCTGAGGAGGAGCACTATCATCCAACATTAGTGCATGCATCAGGTTTCTAGAGGACTCACAACATTTTATCAGTGGTAAGTGTTTACCTTCTTCCTGCAAATCTTTGCCCTAGTTCAGCTATAATTTAGGACCATTTTCCCGGCACCTTGCATGCATGTTTTTATTCAATATTCTTGCACATTCTAAAAGTACAAGTAAGCCCTAAAATAGTGAAAAGTAGAATATCAGTATTTGGGATATTACATTGGTATGAAAGCATGTTCCTCGCCTGCTATGGGCTTGAACATGAGAAGTAAATGAATACAGAAGAAGACACTTTTGTAACCTATAGGAGAAATAAGAGTAGGTACACTGAGGAGCAGGAATTTCAGGATATCCGGTTAGAAGATACCAACTCAGACATGGACCCAACAGGTATACACTCTGACAGAGGGAAAGGAACAAGAGAAGAGGAAGATAGGTTGGAATTTCGCAACTTGGTAAGTGCATTGAATGACCTAGCCAAAGGGTAGAAGGAAGTACTGCATGCAATAAACAAATTGGCTCTGAAACCAGAACCAGGTCATAGCAGTATACCTCTTTCACCAGTAGATAGAGGATCTACTAGTAGTGGGAGGCATGCATACACTAATATGCAAAACACACCCCATATATATAACAAACCTTCCAGTAGACCTGCTATGCCTCACTTCTTGGCAGATGCAGTAGCAGGACCAGTCATGCCAGCAGAACCTAGTGAACCATTTGGAGCGTACTTACAGGATTACAGGGATTTGGGAGATGAATTCCATTCAACCATGACTTTCTCATATTTTTACAACATGAAAAGCAGGAACAGGCCAAGAGGGTTCAATAGAGCATTCAATCATAATTTTGAGTTGCAACGCACTTTGGGGAGACTAACTATCCCCAACTTTGATGGGACATCCAGTTGTTCAACCAAAATTTGGGTAAAGAAGTTAGACACCTATTTCCAACTTAACCCTATGACAGAGACAGATGCAATCAAGTTTGCTACTTTACATTTAGACAGGGAAGCACATGAGTGGTGGTACCACGGACTGGTGACATGGGGTCACAACACTATCACTTCCTACAATGAAAACACACAGAGGCTTATAGAGCGCTTTGATAAGAAGGACCCAAAGATTCATTTCAGGGAACTTGCTCAGCTCAAGCAGACAGGCAGTGCAGAGACATTCATATCTGAATTTCGGAGAGTTGCAGTTATGGTATCTGACATATCAGAGAGTCGGTTGATTATGCTATTTAGGGAGGCACTATCCAAGCCACTCCGCAGATGGGGAAGGCTTACATGCCAATTACTTTGCAAGATGCTATCAATAGGACTTTGGACCTACAAGATTCTGTGCCAAAGAACAAGCCGCCACAAAAACCTACCAATCTCCTGGAAAACAAGGAAAAATCTACCAATCTTCCAGAAAACAGGGAAAGGATAATGCCACAGAGGGAATGGTTGAACGAGGACACATGATGAGATTTGAGAAGGAAGAACTTATGTTTTAATTGCAAAGAACCTTAGGTACCCGTCCACAGATGTATGGATAAAAGGAAGGTACACCTCATCGAGGTACTTCCAGAAAACGGTGAGAAAGATGAGTTGGAGCAGAAACCGGATGGAGAACTACACAGTACAGAATTGGAACAATTGCCACAGAGAGCCACTATTGCTACCCTCACAGGAGTCCCCACCTTCCATACTATCAGGATCAAGGGAAGTATCCAGGGACAACATGCCATTGCTTTGATTGATGGTGGGGCCACCCACAACTTTATAGAGGCCTCTTGGGCAGAAAGGAAAAGATTTCCCACTGAGGACTTTGAGGGATTTATCGTTGTCATGGTTGCCAATCACAGGATGAAATGCACACAGAGGATACCTCAGTTACAAGTACAGCTTGGGAATTATACATTGGTGGATGACTTTTATGTGGTATATGTGCTAGACACGAGCATTGTTTTGGGAGTACAATGGTTCTACTCAATTGGGAAATACTCAACCAATTACAAAACATTAGAGATGGAGTTCCTGGCACTAAATGGGAAGAGGGTAGTGTAATGTCCTCTTCTGCCTAGGCATTGAGGACCAATCCGCTAACCTATGTGATTCCAGTGGGTTCGAGCAGGTACTGATAGTCGAGGAATCAGTTGAAGACTGATGCCATCTACAGAAGATCTAGGGCATCAATATTATATCACCATTGGGTCGAAGTGGGCCACCAAAGCCAAAGGCCACCTGCATGCATCACATCTGAGCATTATTTAATGATGCACGCACCCAATTAATTCTCCATGCACATGCATGCAAGTCAACTGCAAATTAGAAGTTAAAGTGACCTAATTAGGTCAAAAGTTAGGGTTGTCGCAGTTGAAAGTTATAAAAGAAAGATAAAGTGAATGGAGAAGACACTTATGTGATTATTGATTTGTGGAGTCGAAATGGAGAGCTCGACGAGCTAAGTTGGGGTTGAGTGCATGCTCAGCTAACTGGTGTATTTCAGCAGCGAAATCTATCTGCCCTAGTTCATCATCAGGTTGGATCATCCAGGTTCAGCACTAGTTCATCATTTGGTTACATTCAGCAGTTATTTCAGGAGGTTGATTATTCATCCAGCCAGAGAGTTCCACCATCATACCGTGTTACTGTGGTCAAAGACAAAGCAATTCGTTTTCTTATCTACAGGGGTCAGAACTTCTGCATGCTACCTCTATTGATCTCAGAGCACCTTCATTACCCTTCCCCTGGAAGAAGGGTCGTTTAGCTTGAGTATCAAGCAAGTTATCAGCAGTGCCCCCTTTCTGGAAGACAGTGTTCTGCATGGGCGAATTGATTTGAGGACATTCACGTTTTGGGCTATTGAGCCACCGTTTCTTCTACATGCTGCTTCCATCACGGTCAGAGGGGTACTATAACCCTATTGCACCTCATCTGGGCCTTCAGCAGCGGCTTATTTATTATTCCGGAGCATCTACAGCTTGAGAGGAGGGCGCATTCACCTGTGGAGGACGATTTGGTTTATCTCCCTATTCCTCTATCAAAATCCTTGCATGCGGGGACCATCCTCTTCACCATCAGCAGACCTATATACTGGTACGTACATGCATTGACTTCTCTTATTTTATAGCATCTCAGTATTTTCTAGGGCACAAATCTGCATGCAAAGGGGTGTGCCTTCCTATTTTATTGAGGCATAAGTCTATTAGCCATCTACATTACACACATAAAAAGAAAAATACCAGTTTGGTATATTACAGTGGTATCAAAGGTATTTTTCTTGCCAGCTGTGGGCATGCAAAATTATAAATGAATTCAGAGGGTCCATACAACATTACTCACCGAAGACAGAGGTGTAGAGACAGAGAAGAGGAGTTAGAGGGCATAGATTTGGGGGACAGAGAGTATCAGTCTGGAAAGGGCAAAGAAACAATGGCCGATGATGATAGAACAGCTTTCAATAGTCTCATATCAGCCATAAAAGAACTCACTACTCAGCAAAAGGAAATGATGAGTACCTTCAGGCAAATGACTGAGAAGAATGGACCCATCCCACACAGTCCCTTATTTCCCAACAGAGATAGGGTATCCACCAGCAGTAGTACTGAGCACTTACATACCAACATGCAGAGCCATCCCCATATATACAAGCCTTTCTGACCTACCATGCCTCAATTCTTAGATAGTCCAACTGCAGTGCCTCTAGCACAAGCAGAACCAGAAGAACCCATGAGTTCCTATCTGAGAGAATATAGAGCTTTAGGAGAGGACTTCCATTCAACCATAACCTTCACTGACTTCTGCCACTTTAAAACTAAGAACAAACCCAAAGCTTACAATAGGCCATTTACCCAGAACTATGAGTTACAGCGCACCGTAGGGAAACTGACTATCCCTACCTTTAAGGGCACTCAGGGTGGCCCAACCAGGAATTGGGTGCAGAAGTTGGATACATACTTCCAGCTCAACCCCATGATTGAGACAAATGCCATTAAATTGGCTACTTTGCATTTGGACAGAGAAGCACATGAGTGGTGGTATCACGAGTTAGTGACGCTGGGTCACAACACCATCACATCGTACCCAGATTTTACACAGAGGCTCATTGAGCGGTTTGATCGGAAGGATCTTGAGGTACACTTTAGAGAGCTGGCACAGCTCAACCAAACAGGTAGTGCAGATGCATTTATTTCAGAGTTTCAAAGGATAGCAGTCATGGTGACAGATATATCAGAGCGCAGGTTGATTATGTTGTTCACTGAGGCTCTCACTGAACCGTTACGGGGATGGGTCAAGTCTTATAGGCCCACCACCCTAGCAGATGCCATCAAACGGACTAGAGATTTACAGGATGCAGTACCCAAAATTAGGCTTCCTCCCAAAACCAATTCCCCTATTGAAGATGAAGAGAGGAAACCCGTCCAGAAAGAATGGATGGACAATGATACCCGACAGGACCTTAGAAGAAAAAAGTTATGTTCCACTTGCCAGGAACCATGGGTACCAGGTCACAGATGTTTAGGGAAGGGAAAGGCTTACTACATAGAGGCATATTCCGACAATGGGGAGGATGATGATTATCAGGATCAGGAGCAAAGAGAGACACCAGAGACAGTTAGGGAGTGGCCGCCCTTAGGAGGTACCATTGTTACCATGACAGGGGTTTTTAGATTCCACACTCTCCGGATCAGAGGTACCGTACAAGGCCACAGAGTGGGAGTGCTGATAAATGGTGGGGCATCGCACAACTTTATTGATGCTGCATGGGTTAAAAGAAGAGACATTCAGACTGAGAGTTTTGATGGGTTTTCAGTAGCTGCAGCAAGTCACACCATGGAGTGTAGTCAAAGGATTCCTCAATTAACAGTAACACTTGGGAATTATACAGTGATAGAGACATTCTATGTGGTGGATGTACCTAACATGAAGGTGGTATTAGGAGTTCAGTGGATGTATTCCCTAGGGAAGTATTCCACCAACTAGCAGACCATGGAGATAGAGTTCACAGGAGCAAAAGGACAGAAGGTAGTATTGAGAGGGATGAATACCTACCCTCCCACAGCAGTGACATCACATAGGATGGAAACAATACTCCGACAGGGAGATATTGAGGGAGCAGCAGAGTGTTTTGTTACCTTCAGGAAACCACCAGATAAGGCCACACAACATCCAGCAGTATTCGGAGACCGTCCAGATAGGGGATTTGAGAGCTACCCCCCCCCCTTGATGATGAGGGGCAATTAATTATGATTCTGGAGCCCATCCTAGAGGTGCGAGAGCAAAAACTGAGGAATAGAATCATCAAAGACTACTTCATTCAATGGAAAGAGCTGCCTATAGAGGAGGCCACTTGGGAGACAGAACAGGTATTACAGCACCTAGCTTTACAATTGCTTGAGGACAAGCAAATTCAAGCGGGGAGGACTGTAATCTCCTCTTCTGCCCAGGCATTGAGGACCAACCCGCTAACCTATGTGATTCCAGTGGGTTCGAGCAGGTACTGACAATCAGGGAATCAGTTGAAGACTGATGCCATCTACAGAAGATCTAGGGCATCAATATTATATCACCATTGGGTCAAAGAGGGCCACCAGAGCCAAAGGCCACCTGCATGCATGACATCTGAGCATTATTTAATGATGCATGCACTCGATTAAGTCTCCATGCGCATGCATGCAAGCCAACTGCAAATTAGAAGTTAAAGTGACCTAATTAGGTCAAAAGTTAGGGTTGTCGCAGTTGAAAGTTATAAAAGAAAGATAAAGTGAATAGAGAAGACACTTATGTGATTATTGATTTGTGGAGTCGAATTAGAGAGCTCGACGAGCTAAGTTGGGGTTGAGTGCATGCTCAGCTAACTAGTGTATTTCGACAGAGAAATCTATCTGCCCTAGTTCATCATCAGGTTGGATCATCCAGGTTCAGCACTAGTTCATCATCTGGTTACATTCAGCAATTATTTCGGGAGGTTGATTATTCATCCAACCGGAGAGTTCCACCATCATACCGTGTTACCGTGGTCAGAGACAAAGCAATTCGTTTTCTTACCTACAGGGGTCAGAACTTCAGCATGCTACTTCTATTCATCTCATAGCACCTTCATTACCCTTCCCCTGGAAGAAGGGTCGTTCAGCTTGAGTATCAAGCAAGTTATCAACAGTGCCCCCTTTCTGGAAGACGACGTTCTGCATGGGTGAATTGATTTGAGGGGGACATTCACGTTTTGGGCGATTGAGCCATCGTTTCTTCTGCATGTTGCTTCCATCATGGTCAAAGGGGTACTATAACCCTATTGCACCTCATCCAGGCCTTCAGTAGCAGCTTATTTATTATTCCGGAGCATCTACAGCTTGAGAGGAGGGCGCATTCACCTGTGGAGGATGATTTGGTTTATCTCCCTATTCCTCTGTTAGAATCTTTGCATGCGGGGACCATCCTCTTCACCATCAACAGACCTATATATTGGTACATACATGCATTGACTTCTCCTATTTTATAGCATCTCATTATTTTCTAGGGCACATATCTGCATGCAACTGCATGCATGCAAAGGTCGGGGTTTGCTTTCCTATTTTATTGAGGCATAAGTCTATTAGCCATCTACAGTACACACATAAAAAGAAAAATACCAGTTTGGGATATTACAGGTAGTCCTAAGGGGAATGCCCAATGAAGCTTCAGGATCAGCCACAGCAAAGGGTATGACCACCTGACCACCATATTCAGGCATGAGGACAAGACTCGCACAAGGAAATGGCCAACTCCAACACATAAGACTTCAAGGAAGGAACAGTGGTATGCAAAGGGCTTTTCGGGTAAACCTCCAGACAAACGTAGGATGAGTCCTAGGGAATTTGGACAAGGAGACAAAACTAGCATGTTTGATCCTCATAGGTACCCCAGAAGATACAAGGAGGGAATACAGAGCAGGGGTGAAAAGAAGCACAAATTCAAAGGAAAAGAAGGGCCACCCAATAGCAGAATAAATTGGTTGATAAAAATGGACAAGAAGAGACAGGGACAAATGATTCAGTATATTGGTCGGAGATTGCTTGAGGACAAGCAATTTTGAGCGGGGAGGACTGTAATGTCCTCTTCCAACTAAACCACCATGAGACACCCGTTAACCTATCTTATTCCCATAGGTTCGAGCGGGTCTTAAAGAAAAGGGAATAACTAAGGACTAATAGCACTAGGAGCAGAAAGGTACATCAATTCAGTATTATTAAGTCATCAGTGTAGTTAGAAGGCCATCAAAGTTCATATCCTAAAGCATGCGGAGCATGCAGACCTTATTTCTTCAGTGTTAAAGTCAACATGGAATTAGAATTGCATGCATGCAAAAGCGAAGCGTAAACCCCAAAGTTCATATCCTAAAGCATGCGGAGCATGCAGACCTTATTTCTTCAGTGTTAAAGTCAACATGGAATTAGAATTGCATGCATGCAAAAGCGAAGCGTAAACCCTAAAAGTGACATGCAAACCCTAAAAGTACATGCTATTCTATTTAAGAAGGGTTATTGGACCAAAGAGATTATCTATTATTATTGTTGTTGATTGGAGTATTTGAGCAGCAGCAGCAGCAGTTGGGTTGAAGATGGTGTCTTCAGCTAACGAAGGTTCGGCAGTGCAACTATCTGCCCTAGTCTCTCTTAGGATAGACCATCCGGGTTTATCAACGGCAATCATCTTATACATCAGTGTCCAGTGATCCAGCACACTCAGTCTTTCCTCTGCATATCAGCTTCATCTTTCTCGACAGGCTCATCCCATGGCATAGAGTGATTATCAGTTACCAATTTGCCTATCCAGGGCAATTATCAGCATTTCAATGAAGAAAAGGGCGTGAGCACCAGGGAGACAAAAGAATTCACTAGGGCACTTAGAGGAGGCCAAATCTCTGCATGTGGCAATCCATCTCTCCGACAGGATCTGACCGACAGGCCTACAAAGTTTCGACAGGATCTGACCATCCCTTCACCAAAAACGTCACCTTCAGCCTAAGGAGGGCACATGTGTGCAGCTAGGCATCAAACCCTGAGGAGGAGCACTATCATCCAGCCTTCATGCATGCATCAGATTTCTGGAGGACTCACAACATTTTATCAGGATAAGTGTTTACCTTCTTCCTCCAAATATTTGCCCTAGTTCAACTATAATTTAGGGCCATTTGCCCAACACCTTGTATGCAAGTTTTTATTCACTATTCTTGCACATTCTAAAAGTACAAGTAAGCCCTAAAATAGTAAAACAGTAGAATATCAGTATTTGGGATATTACAGGCATCTTTGATTATGTATTTTCATTTTGTTCAGACTTTCATATATGTATTATGTATTTTGTTATAAAGTTAATGTGAGTATTTATTAAAGTTTTGAGTGAAAAATTATTCTTATTTTTCATAAAGTGTAAAGTGAAGAGTCACTTGGGGGGTCAAGAGACAAAGTCACTTCACCCATGGAGAATGAAGACTCACTTGGGGGGTGAAGAAACAAAGTCACTTGGGAAAGTGAAGAGACAAAGTCATTATCACAATTAACAAAAAGATAAATTATGAGAGTTTAAACACACACAAATGAATGAGAGAGCTGAGAGCTAAAGAAAAGAAGGGTGAGAGAGATTGCAGCTAGAGTGGAAAAGGCACAAATTCCAAGGTGTTGAAGAGGCACTAATCCCACACAGAGCAAGGGTAGAAATCACAGGAGCAGCAGTTGAGCACGAAAATCAAGGCAAGGAAATCATTGTCTATACAACAGCGTATGGTCTATTCCGTACAGTCGCATGTGTGAGAGAAAGAAGGGTCGTACAGGCTGAGTTTCTCACGGTTGCTGGGCTGTACTGCTTGTACGTTGTTTGGTATTGTTGGGCACAAATTTCGAAGTTGGAATTTATTGCTGTGGAGGTTGTACTGTTTGTGGAGGTCGTACATCTAATTATGGCATGCTTTTCTAGGTTGGTACAAATTTCTCTGTGTTACCAAATCCACCACCCCAATGTGTAGGATCCATTGATTCACGGATCCAATACGTATCAGGATCGGATTCGCTTCAGATCCACTATGGAAACGTATCCCCTGTAGAAGGAAACTTATCCTGGTCCCATGAAACGGATCCTGTGAAAAATATAAAAAAATCCTGAATATTTAAAATGGATCCTGTGAAAAAACAAACAATTCCTGAAATTTTCAAATGGATCCTACAATTTCCAGTGCTTCTATGACCCATTGATCCCCCAAAATAAAATAAAAATTAATGAAAAACTCAAAAAACACTAAACACCTAATGGCTAAAAGCGTAAACCCCATTCCTGCTCAAGGTCTGATCTATCCTTATGTCAAGATATGCTCTTGAACTCTGATATATCAATATCAAGGTCTGCTCTCAACGTTTTTATTTGATATATCTTTATAGTCAATGTCTGTTGTCAAGGGCTGATCTATCTTTATGTACTATGTTGTTGCTCACTTCACCTACATTGTTTTGTAGTCTTGCCATTGCGTTCAAGAAAACCACTTTATTCCCTGATGATAGGGACATGTGGATGTGGCTCACAAAAACACTATTATGACCTGCTTCAAGTTCATGCTGCAATGGTCTTTAAAATTATCAATATCACAACTTATCAAATTATCAGTTATGGTACATGAACTGTCTTTTTTGGCAAACAACTCATCAAATTATCAGTTATAGTACATGAACTGTCTTTTTTGGCAAACAACTTATAGTTTTACTCTTGTGTTTCCTAAATAGTTTTGTTTCTTCATTCTATTTTTCTATTTATTATAAAAATATTTTTATATTTGTTTGTATTTGTCATTTCCCTGCCATATCCAGATCCTGGGTTTTAAAAAATCTAGCGAATCTGTATCCGTATCCTGGTAACTTAGGTGGCAACCCTTCTGAGAGTGCCCCTCAACTATCTCTAGTGAAGTCAGTTGCCCTCAGCTATGCCCTAATGAAAACCTTGCACTTTGGGGATGTTAGTTTGTGTGGCAACAAAGCCCACCTTGCTAATTGAGACCATTGAAGTTGCATCACCAAAATATTGAGGGGGTCTCCTAGATGGGGCTTCTAATGAGGATAGTTCGGATGAGATGGTCCTACACCTAACAAGCAAAGCATACATTAGGCAAGTTTAAATAGCAAACTTTTTTGTTTTTTGACTCCATCCATTGTCATAACTGAAACAAATGGGGTTAGCTTCTTCTTTAAATCCACCTCTACACAAACCCTCGAATTTCCTCATAAAGATTTATGTCTTCAAGCCAGAATCAAAACCTTGCAAAACAAATTGGCAAATAGATCCACAAAGGGCCTCAAATCAGCAAGAAGAGGGGGAAATTCCTACCACAAAGGATAATATGCTTGTCCTCTATCCTTCGTGTTGAAATCAAATCTCCATGATTGAGCATATGCCAAAGAGCCCATAATATTCCATGTACCATACTGAATGGCTTGTCGTGTTGCTGAATCAGTGTTGAACAAAAGATAGGCATATTTGTAACCCAAACCCCAAAAGGGGCTCAATGAAACCCTTTTCGTCTCCCAATTCAATACACACCAGTTATTGAAAACCACCTCATCCAACATACCATGAAGGATGTACAAGATCACTCCATGGCACTAAGCGTTCTACCTTGCTTCTGCATACTCCTTATTACTTATTTTATACCTTTTCTTAGCTAGACATTTAGCTTGTAGCTAAACCCTTAGTTCTTTATCTTTGTTTGCTTTTAGTATTGATCCAAGAGTCGCTGGCACACTCCCACTTTGTACTTACACTAGATGTAATTTTTAAGTCCCATTGACCTAATTTTGTGTTCGTTTGTTGGATGATAGTAAAATATCTTATCTTAGGATATTATCTGCAATCTGACAGAAGATGGCTTTTGAGGAATTTTGCATCTTGGAATCACATCCTACTCCTTTTACTTCAGCACTCGATAGAAAGTTTAGACACAAAAGGCATCCATAAAAAATATTGACTCTAATTTTCATGTAAAGCTTAATGAAGAGGACATCCATGCTTGACCCATATATAGCATAATGCAAAATTGATGCAATTCAGCATAAATAATAGCATCTCAATCCTGATAGAATTGCTAATTACTGAGCTACAAACAGTCCAGTGAAGAAATGGGTGTGCTCATGCCCAAAGAGCAAGGTATATTGGATGCCATATCAAACACTATGGTGCAAGCAACATGGGATGGACAATTAATTAACCATTGTTGGCAATTGTCTCCGTCACTAAGTGTATGATTGAAAACACTCTTTTTAGAGGCTGATCCAAACTATTGATAATGTTATTCAATCTTAAACCCGAGGTAATTATGTTTCATAAATACATTTACAAAACAGCCCGAAGGGGTTGGATCCTAAGTCACCTGCTTCGAATTCGTGTTCGAGTTCGGCAACTTTGAAATTCGTCAAAAATTCGGCATTAAATTCGAGAGACTATAAAATGAAAAAATATATATATACATGAAGATTTTTAATATTAGTATTTACTATTTACTATTTTCTAATAGTATATTAATATTTTCCAGTGTTACACGGGGACTCGCCCCCCAGGGTCGGGGACGCGCCCCCCTCGCTCCCTACGCCCCGAGGGCTCGGGGGCTTCTGAGGAAACGTTTCCCAGCATCCCCAAAATTAGGAAACTCTCAGAAACGCACAAGGGGGCGCGTCCCCTATTCTGTAGCGCGCTCCGGTGAAGGGGGGCTCCCAGACGCCCCCCCACCCCCTCCTGAAACTGGGGGGATCCCAGAGGCAAGCCCCGCGCCC
>LPNX010877108.1:325463-367031 GCA_001517045.1 Pseudotsuga menziesii
TAACATATATCATATTAGTAATAAAACTAACATAAATAATTAATAATAAACTTATTAATATTATTATAAAATATATGAAACTACAAACAATAAAATAAATGAACCTCAATATAATAAAATAATTAAATCTAAAACAAACCTAGGTCGTCGGAATAGAACAATTCAATCAAATTTTTTGACTAACGCATTCACTGGCAAAATGGTTTGCCATGGGCATACAAACTGTTTGGACGTTTCTAATTCGACTTTTAATTGTTGAGACTGGAGAGAGGATCTCTGCTGCAGTTCCGGGATGTCGGGCGCAGCACAAGCTCTGCTACAGTTCTGGTTTAGGATGTCAGGCACACCACAAAATCGCTGGGTTTTTACTCTCTCTCACAAGGTCGGGCGAATTTGGGACAACAGGCGCGGCTATAAAATTTAGCGTGGGCAGGAACTCTGGTCTTAATTGTAAACAATGAAATTCAACGAACATAATCCTTTAAATTCGTCCTCCCGTAATATTCGGCGAATTTCGATTTCCAAGCGGGAAAAACAGCGAATGCGGTGACTTAGGTTGGATCCATTGGTGAGGAGCGAGGAGTTTTTCACCAATAGGCAAGGCTCAATTCTTGTGAGGGCTATTCTTGGAGCCAAGGGGTCACTTTTAAGAAGTGGCTGAACATGCGGTTGCACCCAAAGAGATTATATTAAATTATTCCATGACATGTGCACACATTGTTGATGTTTTATGTAGCTTTGGAAGATATTCCACAAGAAAGAATAATAACAAAACCAAGAACAAGTCAACCCAGTTAAATTGACCCAGTCAAATGGTCAAGTCGGCCCAATTAAGGGGGGAAATGACCCAGTCCAAAAGACAAGTCGATTCAATATGGGAAAGTAACTTTTCCAATATAAATAGAAGTGAACTTGGCTCATTTGAAACACACAAATTCACTCAAGCAAGAGGAGAAGTGCGCAGATCCAAGGAATACAAGCTCAAGGGTTCAAGAAGCATTGTGAAGACGATTTTTTGGGTTTTATCTTCCTCTCTCTCTTCTTTGGGCTCAAAGGTTATTCGGTATCTTTCTTGTATTATTACTCTACAACTAATGTCGGGCACTATACTTGTTGAAAAATCTTATCTAGAAAAGTTTGTTGGGTTTTTCTCGTGAGAGGGTTTTCCCAGGGTAAAATTGTGTCTACCATGAATGTGCTTCTTTCAATGATCCTTTATATGCATGCAGTTTATATTTATGTGACAAATAAGTTAATAATATCTAACTGCTAAGAAAAATGAACACACATGAAGAGGACCAAAGCCCACCCCCATGTCCTTCAAATTTTGAGAACCAATTGGATCTAGCTTGGGTGGTAAAGAGAAGTTGTTATCCTCCCCAGCCATGTTCCAATCCCACTTGTGACATATTCGCTCTTCTTGAGCCAATTGTTGATCAGGGCTCTTTGTGAGCTAGTTGTTGACTGGGGCTGGCAATGTACCAACAATCTCATCCTTGTTAGAAAGTGGCAACAAGGAAGGTCTTCTAGCATTGCATGTGTCCTTGCATGCTAGAAAGACATTAAACAAGAAGCCAAATATATTAAAGTGATTTTCCTAAGCTTTGACTTTGAAAAAAACTTTAATTATTCTAATTTGATTTTGATTTAATGACATCACTTTTATAAAGTGAAAAGTGAAATATTTAAGTGATGGCTAATCTAATCTTGGCCATTGATCTCACCGAAGGATCACATCCATTGATCCATAGTTAGGGTTTTCGCTTAGCCATTGAGTTAAAAGAAGATTTGGTGGAGAGGACACATACACAGGTAAGATACAGAGAGGGAAAAGTCAGACAGAGGAGTTTACAGAAAAGACGGAGGAGTACCTACCCGATAGATTTGCTAGAGTACCAAACTGAGCAGAGACCGTACAGATCACGCAGAGGAGTAGCACCGTACACAGCAGCAGGATCGTACAGCTATCGTACGGATTCTGTACTACTGACGTCAGCACCATACGGATTCCGTACAACTGGGTCATACTGCTGACGCAAGGGCCGTACAGCTACTCAGGGTGGTCAAACCTTGTCGCTGGGTTGTTCAGTGATTTTGCATAGGTTACTATTCGCCAAGTTGGGTGTATTTATCTATTGGTTGTAAAAGTTCCATATCTTCAAAATATAAATTCTATATCTAACTGCTGCACCGGTTTTCCCATCTTGGGTTTTATTTGGGGGTTTCCATACACAAAATACTGTGTCTATATTTTATGTGATGTTGTGAATGTTTCTCAGTATTTTATTTCCGCTGCAATACTAGTAAATGAAGTTCATGTGTGGTTTCCAGTAACAAATTAAATATATTGTTTGGCCCTAGTTTGGATTTAAAAGGAAAATTTTACATGGTATCAAAGCTCAGTAGAGCTAAATCTGAGAGACTTACAGCAGCAGTGATAGATCAGGGGCAGATATATTGAAGACACAACCCTAGAGTTCATATCTAGGGTTTGACAGGTACACTTCAGTATGGTCCTGCAATTGAGGGTCGAGGATGGACTCTAGGGGGCTTAGAACTTTCCTACATGGAAAGAAAGGATCGCAAGGATCCTGCATGTTAGTGATGCAGAGGAGCACATTGACTCCACAAATGTTGCGCCCACAAATCCGGTAGAGTTGGTAGCTTGGAAGAAGATAGATTCCAGAGCCATGTTGATCATCTTGGATAAAGTGAAGGACCACATAGTCCCTCATCTTTCCGGGAAGAAGACCGCATCAGAGATGTGGAAGGATTTGGAAAGTTTGTACTAGAGCAAGAACGAAAACCGGAAGATGGTGCTACAAGAAAGGATGCGCAGTGCCAGGATGGCCAAGGGACAAAGAGTGGTGCATTATCTCACAAGGCTCACATAAATCAGAGATGAGCTTGGAGCTGTTGGCTCTAAAACTGAGGATGAGGAACTAGTTCGGATAGCCCTCAATGGCTTTTCTAAGCCATGGGACACCTTTGTCAAAGGTGTTGTGGCTAGGGAGAAGCTCCCTGATTGGCAGAGATTGTGGGATGACTTTGTGCAAGAGGAGACTCGCATGGGTCAATGATCAGGCTCATCTAGCAGTGCCACACAGATTGTGGATGAGGAGGCTCTAGCCCTAACAGAGAAGAGCAAGGGTAAGGAAAAGAGAAAGAAGGGTGGTAAGAAGAACCTTGACATGTCAAAGGTCAAGTGTTTTATCTGCCACAAGCAGGGACACTTTGCCTCCCAGTGCCCAGACAAGAAGAAGAAGAACAATACCCAGATGGCAGGATCTGCAGAGGTGGAGGATTTCAGCAAGAACTTCGATGAATATTTTTGCTTGATTGCTTGCATTGCAAGCACCCCGTGCAGCAGCGTTTGGTATGTGGATAGTGGAGCATCTTGTCATATGGCTAGACAAAGGAGGTTCTTCAAGGACTTGCGGGAGGGTGGATTAAACCTTCACATAGAACTGGGTGATGATGCGCAGTATCAAGCATAGGGATTTGGCACTGTTTCATTTCAGAGGGAGTCTGGCAAACCCCTCAGTTTTGTTGATGTATTGTATGTTATGGGGTTGACTAAGAACCTCATATCCGATTCAACCTTGGAGGACAAGGGATTTCAGGTGAAGTTCCAAGACCATAGGGTGTACATCAGGCCCAAGGAGTCAAATAGGAGTTTGGATCGGGTGATTGGGATCCGGAGCGGGAAGGTGTATAGACTACCTTTTAAGTCTGCAAAGCCTCTAGTCAGCAATACCACCAGTCAAGGTGATTTGTGGCATAGGAGGATGGCACACTTACACAATGGATCACTAAGGCACTTGAGACAAGCTATCATTGGAGTTCCTCAGGTACAAGAGGAGAAGCATAACGACTACAAGGGTTGTGCATCGGGGAAGAACATCAAGATACCTTTCCCACAGAGTGAGAACAAGTCTAAGGGGACCTTGGACTTGGTGCATTCGGATGTTTACGGACCTATGAGTGTCCAATATTTCAGTTGTTACAGCTATTGCGTCACTTTCATTGGCGATTATTCTAGGAAGACCTGGATCTATTTCCTGAAGGCAAATTCAAAGGTCTTTGAGTGGTTTCGAGAGTCCAAGGCTCGTGGAAAACCAGACAGGGAGGAAGATCTGTGTTTTGAGGACGGACAATGGGGGAGTGTACACCTCCAATGAGCTCTTGGAGTATTGCTCAGCAGAGGGGATCAAGAAGGAGCACACAATACCCCATACCCCACAGCAGAATGGAGTGGTGGAGAGAAAGAACAGGACTATGGTAGGAGCAGCCAAGGCCATGTTATTTGATCAGGGACTACCACTATTCCTTTGGGTTGAGGCATACAGGACCGCAGCATACATTCAGAACAGGTGTCCCCACACAGCTTTGGTGAGGAAGACACCCGAGGAGGTCTTCAGAGGCACTAGACAAGATGTGATCCACATGCGCAGATTTGGAAGTGTCTGCTATTGTCACATTCATGCTAACACTAAGACGTTGGACCCTTCTGGAGAGAAGGAGTTACTTGTTGGTTACAGCGAGACTTCGAAGGCGTACAGAGTTTATATTTCTGCTCATAAGAGGATCATTGTGAGCAGGGATGTCCAGTTTGATGAGGATAAATCCTTGCAGAGATCTATGGATTTACCAGCAGAGGAGCAGCTAGCACAGGATTTGGGGGTCAAGTTGGAGGAGCTAGAGGTACAGGTACAAGTACAGACACAAGGCACAAGTTCTAGTAGTCAGAGGGAGTCAGGTGGACACGATCCTTCAATCATTGACTTGGAGGATGAGCCGCAGCAGGAGACTGATATCCAGCAGCCGCAGCAAGTAGACACTAGGCCAAGGCCCAAGTGCTTTAGGTCTACAATTCAAGATTCCAAGCAAGTGAATCCTCCACAGAGCTCCATGAGACAGAGCAAGCCACCAGAGAGACTTAGTTATATGGCACTGATAACAGAGTTGATTAACTCCGAACCTTCCAGTTTCGAGGAGGATGGTTGAGGAGTATGACTCAATGATGAAGAATCAGGTATGGGAGGTTGTGTCGAGGCTACAAGATAAAAAGGTGATGGGATCCAGATGGATCTACAAGGTGAAGCATGCAGCAGACGGAAGCGTGGAAAAGTACAACGTGCACTTCGTGGCAAAGGGGCTTTCACAGGAGGGTATTGACTATGAGGAGACCTTCGCCACTGTTGCCAGGTATTCTTCCATTCGGACCATTGTCTCATTAGCAGCAGAGATGGGTTGGCATGTCCATCAGATGGACGTCAAGACTGCCTTTCTCAACAGATTCATAGAGGAGGAGGTATTCATTGAGCAACCATAGGGGTTTGATGTGAAGGACCAAGAGACACATGTATGCGGGTTGCAGAGAGCTCTTTATGGGCTCAAGCAGGCACCTTGAGCATGGTACTCGAGGATAGACAACTATCTACAGGAGATGGGATTTCAGCGGAGTGAGGCAGACCACAACCTGTACTTCTTGACAGGTGAGGTGCCTCTCATACTAGTCTTATATGTAGATGATCTCTTTCTTACAAGAGATGAGAGGCTGATTGGCGACTGCAAGTCCAACCTTGCAGTTGATTTTGAGATGAAAGACCTTGGGTTGATGCATTACTTCCCAGGTTTAGAGGTTTGGTAGAGTGACAGATGCTTCTTCATTGGACAAGGGAAGTATGCAGTGGAGATCATGAAGAGATTCAGGATGGTGGATTGCAAGCCTACGGCCATACCTCTAGTTTCCAACTGGAGGAAGATTGATGTATCAGGATCAGACGGATTTGATCCTACTTTGTCTCGCCAGCTTGTCGGATCGCTCATGTATCTGGTCAACACATGGCCAGACATTAGCTTCGCAGTCAACTCTTTGAGCCAGTTCATGGTGGACCATCGGAGAGTGCATTGGATGGCTGCGAAGCACATACTTCGCTACATCAGATGTACAGTGGAGTATGGGTTTTATGAGCGCAGAGGGAGTGTACAGTTAGCAAGCTTCGTAGATGTTGACTGGGAAAGATGTATAGAGGACCGGAAGAGCACTTCAGGTTGCCACTTCAGCATTGGATCAGGGGTTGTCTCGTGGTTCAGCAAGAAGCAGAAGTCAATTGCATTGAGCTCGACAGAGACCGAGTACATGGCAGCCTGTTTGGCTTCTTGTGAGGGAATGTGGCTAAGGAAGATGCTTTCAGGGTTGTTCAAGTGTGAGCTAGAGGCTACAGTAGTTCATTGTGACAATCAGAGTGGCATCAGGCTATCTGAAAATCCAGTGTTCCATGACCGAAGCAAACACATAGACATTCGGTACCACTTCCTGAGAGATTGTGTACAGAGAGGAACCATTCGATTGGAGTACATAAAGACAGATGAGCAAGTGGCAGACATTTTCACCAAGGCACTTTGCAGACACAGTTTTGTGAAGTTCAGAGATAAGTTGGGGTTGCTACCAAATCCCTTCCTCGTTGAGAGGGAGTGTTAGAAAGTGGCAACAAGGAAGGTCTTATAGCATTTCATGTGTCCTTGCATGCTAGAAAGACATTAAACAAGAAGTCAAATGTATTAAAATGATATTCCTAAGTTTTGACTTAGGAAAATACTTTAATTATTCTAATTTGATTTTGACTTAATGGAATTACTTTTATAAAGTGAAAAGTGAAATATTTAAGTGATGGCTAATCTAATCTTGGGCATTGATCTCACTGGAGGATCACATCCATTTATCCATAGTGAGGGTTAGGGTTTTCGCTTAGCCATTGAGTTAAAAGGAGATTTGGTGGAGGACACGTACACAAGTAAGATACAAACAGGGAGAAGTCAGACGGAGTAGTTTACAGAAACGACGGAGGAGCACCTACCCGACAGATTCGTCGGAGTACCCGGCTGAGCACAAACTGTACATATCACGCAGAGGAGCAGCACCGTACACAGCAGCAGGGCCGTATAGCTGTCGTACGGATTCTGTACTGCTGACATCGGCACTGTACGGATTCCGTACAGCTGGGTCGTACTATTGACGCAGGGGCCATACAGCTACGTAGGGTGGTCATACCTTGTCACTGGGTTGTTCAGTGATTTTGCAGAGGTTACTATTCGCCGAGTTGGGTGTATTTATCTGTTAGTTGTAAAAGTTCCATATCTTCATAATATAAATTTTATATCTGACTGCTGCACCGGTTTTCCCATCTTGGATTTAATCTGGGGGTTTCCATACCCAAAAAACTGTGTCCATATTTTATGTGATGTGAATGTTTCTCAGTATTTTATTTCATCTGCAATACTAGTAAATGAAGTTCATGTGTGGTTTCCAGTAACAAATTAAATATATTGTTTAGCCTTAGTTAGGATTTAAAAGGAAAATTTACAATCCTCGTCTGCGGGCTGGAGTGTGGGAGCTTGGCAACATGGAAAAAAATAATATATATATAATTTATCACAGTAAAAAAAACACATATAAAAACTAAAATATAACTATTACAAAAAGATGTGTTATTGTCATCTTAATGATTAAGACCAAATCTGTAATTGATACAACATTTAAATATATCAAATAATCCAGAAAAGCATTGGCAAGTATCTTGCAAAAGCTTAAAAATGAAGTCAAATCTGATCTCATTTATAAAAATTAGGATCACAAATTGCTGGTCAAGAAAGTCATTTATTATTGTTATGAAGAAATAATGATGTTGGAAGGAAATCACTGTCATCATAATTAAATACCTTGGATGTGACACTAAGAAAATCCCATACTTCGTGCCGCTCTGCAATGTTAGGGATTGACAACAAATCCTGCAAATCAAACCACATAATTAGACTAAGAATTAATATAGGATAAAAGTAATCTTTAAGTCAAACCCATATCACCAAACTTTTAAGAACACAATCTTTTAAGAAGATAAACTGCAATTGATACTGCTCAAATGGAGCAAGATTGTGAACACAACAGAAAATCCATAGATACACAGATTCAAAGTATTAAAACTTACACAAAGGACTGAGACTGTATTCACAGAAAATCAGTTGTATGTACATGAAGAATCGATGTCCATTACAAAAAAAGTAACTGTCCTAAAACTAAATGCCACCTTACGGAACTGAAATGTAATCTTGTGACACCTTAAGAGTATCAAAAGACACCTAGAAGTCAGTTACATACACTACTTTAGCACTCAATAACTGACCTTAGCATAGAGTGCTAGAAAGAAATGTCTGACTAACATAAAACACAATACTAATATAAAATACAACAGCAATAATATGCATGATGAACACAGCTAACATAAGTTACAAACATGAAAGTGCTCATCAGTAACTCACCAAGTTACACTTGCCCATGCACTACAAAGTTAGAAAGGAACTTCAACCTGTACTAGATGCATACCTTCAAATACTTCTCTAGCAAAACGCAGCGCTCCCGAATAAAAAAGTCATCGAGATTGGATGAAATTATCCTCTTTGGTGGTAACTGAAGCCTATAATTTGGAATATCTCGAAGACGCCGATGCAATTGCTCAAAATTTCGGAACCTGATGAGTAGTAATCAGTAAGCTATATTTTTCTAAATCCAAATCAAAATTAAAGACCCATTAATACAGAAAATGCCTAGAAAATACATTCTGAGATACATGTCAACTTTGCTTAAAGAGAGAACAATTACAACCTTAGAAATTAAGACTCAAAGATTACGAATTGTCAATGCTAAGATTACCATCAATATACGAGTGAACACCCTAAGAATTATGATAAAAGCAAAAATTTTATAGCATATATGCAATGCACCATACCTTCTGTCGACAACCCAACTCTTCTTTTCTGAATTTGTGACGGCAATTGAATAAACAGCAATAGACTTTAATCCTACTCTTTCAAAATGGACTCCAAGAACCTGCATACTTATGTTATTCATATACAAGTAACCAAAGAGACAACTTACAAAAGGAAAGTGTATGCCAAGTAGTAAAAGATTATCTTAGCCTTGAACATACCCAACAATCCAGCTTGCGAAGCGATGCATTGACAGTATGTGGCCATCCTGCTGCTGATTGATTATCAATGTGGAAATGGTCTCGCACTTCACCTACTCTTGAACCCTGTGAAATCTTAAGCACGGAATTCACCCTATCTTCTAGAAAAGATGATCTATCAAACTTTTCGGAACCCTCATACGCAGTACCACTACTTTTTGATCGCCTGTGTTGAACTTTCGACATTTGATTTTCTTGACTTCTGCTAGTTTCTTGCTTTTCATAGCCTGTGTCTGATGCCAGTTTGACATTTATGTGCGAAACTCTTTTACTCTGATCTGAATCTTGACATTCTGTTTGACCACTACTTTGGAAGTCACAAGCTGGTACATGCTTCACCTTCTCGGTCATTTTTGCATCTCTGGGCATATTAAACATGTCTGTTTCAGGTGACTTGCATGTCTTTCCCCACTGAATAGATTCCCTTGCCTTCAGAGGATCATCACACTCCAATGTAGTTCCTTTTTCCTGCTGTAGAACTGACAATTTTTCCAATGGACCTGTATTACATTGGCCTGTACTAATATCCTTTAGCTTGTTACTCCGCCCTTTAGTCCGAAGATTGTCAAGGCTTTCAGGAGTCAGAAATTGAGTTCTCGTTTGTCTTTTAGCTTCCACTAATTGTGCCCAATCACCTGATACAGGTTTCATCTGATAGTCTGGATTTCTATCATTACGAAGAGAGCTTAAACCTCTGCCTTGAGAATCATCAGTTTCTGTTTCATTTCTATCCTTTTGAGGCAATTTACTCCTCAGGTAGTTTGTTTCTATGGCAGAATGTGGCATATCCTTCAAGAAGCTTTGATTAGGTTGTTCTCTTACAAGTTTTCGATTAGATAACTTACCTGATTCATCTTTGTCTGTTTTCTTATTTAGCACTTCTGCTTTTGCAGAAAGTGAAAGAAATTCGATGAGCTCATTAATGAACCTGCAGTAAACCCATGGAATATAACAATCTTTAATACATAATATAGTTTCCAAAATGGTATTCAAATCCATTTCCTATGCACTTCACCTACAACTCCAACACAATCATAAAAATAATGAAAATTTATAATGGAAAAACAAAATGTTCAAAACAAAAAATTGTTGTCAGAGCAAAGAGAAAAATAAATGGGGCACAGAAAAGCGTGAATTAAGTAGTAGACAATCCCCGCTTACCATGATGTCTAAATCCTAGAAAGATGGCATATCAATAGCTGGAAATACGGCTGGAAAACAACAGATTTTAGGAAAGAGGTGAGACAAAGGTATGGTTTTTTTTAGAATATACTTATTATTTAAACAGAAAAACGGAAATGTGCAAAATGAATGGCTTTCTACCTTAATGCAGTTGTAATCTAGAGTGATGTGGAGAAACAATAATGTCACATAAAGAAAAACATAGTTGCAAATCTCAGAGATATTGCAAGTTTTTCAACACCCTGATACTATTGGCTGAAAAAATTGCAATATTTTGAGAGATATGAAAATATCACAACATATCGACAAAATATCATGATATAATAAAAAAGTTCGCTGGGTTGGGCCCAGGGGACTTTTTGAAACTTTTTGGATGTTTTTGTTCATTTTGAAGAGGAAAAGCAACGGATTGAAAACAAAGGGGTTAACCACCATTACCTTCAAGTATGTAGTGGGAGGAAATTCCTTTAGATTTTTTAAATTTTAAAAAAACAAAATTATTCTGCAATATTTTCCTTGATATTTCTGATTAGTTTCTTTCCAGACCCTCAGCGATATATTCACCAACACGATATTTGCAACATTGAAGAATACTGACCTCTAACTTTATTGACATGGCTATTATGCAAGATCTTGTAGGTAAGAAGGGTTTTTCGAGGCACATCCCCTTAAAGACTATGAACAACCCACTTTGCTACAAGAATCTTCCCCTGCATGTCAATGTTGATGAGCCCAAGGCCACCATCATGTTTAGGCATAGTGCGTAAATGCCGAAAGACAATAGGCAATCCCCGCTTACTGCCAAATTTTGCCCATGAAAGGAGTCTCAGGTTTTTATCTAGCTTTAAAAAATAAGATGTAGCCAAAACCTAACATGGAGAATATAAGACATGTCAAACTTGTAGAATCTTGGATATCTTTGTAAGTTTGCAAGCAACATGTAAATCTTTGTGGTACCAGCATTGAAGTTTCAATTGTAATGCCTCCCAACACCAGCCCCACATGACCAAACAGAAGAGGCCATCCCAAAATGATATGCCTAAATACCTCATAATCTCCCTCGATCTCACTCTCTTCCAATTCTGTGAGATCCAACGTTATGTACATATATATTAATAATAATGTACGCATGATAAATATAACACAATAATAGATTAATAAATAATAAAGAGTAAAGACAATAATAAATAGATATGACTTAAATGTCGTGACTATTCATAAAGACACCCCTTAGAATTATATTTATATAGGGGTTTCTCATTGTATCATCAGATCTGATCACTCATATCAATCAATTATTATTCAATATTAATTTATACAATTGCAGAAACATTATGTCAATCCACAATAAACTAGGCTATGTTTACTGCATTTGGTATCAGAGTCAAATTTTTGGCCAATTCGTGGATTAAAGTCCTCAAATCACTGCAGTCTTCCAACTGTCAACCTCAACAGCCATTTGCCATCATAGTTCTTAAATGGAGGAACTGTATTAGCGGAAATTCAACAAGAGCTCACTAGAAAGAGATGAAGAGATCTCGCCTAAATGATCATAGTCAAAAATTACTTGCACAAATCAAGAAGTTAAAGGATAAAAAGCTATGCAATCAAAAAATGGAACATGAGAATCAAGATCTCGAAAAGAAATTATCAGAAAAGGATGAAGAAAGTTCCAGCCTAAGGAACCTTAATCAAAGGTTGCTTGAATAAATCAAGATTTTAAAGGATGAGAAGTCGAAGATCAAAATCCTAAAAATATATTCGAGAAGTCAGAAAATGATGAACTTTCTTGCCTAATGAACCATAATCAAAGTTTGCTTGCACAAATCAAGAAATTTAAGGATGAAAAGAAAACACATCCAAAGTTAGATCAAATTGTCAACAAAGAATCATTAGTTGAGAAAGAAACAATGACCAGACCCGTTGAAATAGAGAAAATATCAAATGTGAATACCCAGACCTTGGAGAAAGGAACCAATACAGATCCAAACAAAATCTTATCAACCAACATATCATCAGAGGTATCAAAAGACCAAGTTCTCAAAATTAGTACACAAGATACAAGGATGCCTTATCGTCATCCTAAGTATAGATAAGATAAGATAAGATAATTTTATTAATGTCCACTAATGACCACAAAGTAGGTCAACGGGACTGTCGGTTACAATGATATATTATGCATGTGGGAGGATCAACCGATCTCTCGTAAAGAAAATACAATATAAATATAAACATAAACAATACAAGTGAAATGGAGAGAAGAGAGAAGTAAAGTTGTGTAAGGCGAGGTAGTCTGTAGCATGGGAGAGCACTTGCTCCAGTTCCAACCCTGTAACCCTGCCCGGGTGGGCAAGATCCAAGAGCCAGAGTAACCAAGAAGGGTATGGTGCTCCAAATATCCAAGGCTGAATGAGTAGAACTGCGGGAACTGCAGAAGTGTCTGTTGCCCTGATCCGGAATTGGCAGGCACGGGGCGCCCTCTAGAACAATGTTGCCGGGGTTTGTAGGGTCCCGAGCACCTCACGGAGGGGGGTCTGGTATAGAGCTGCCGCTGAGATCTTGTGGGTCGGTAACCTCCAACCCTTACTAATCTAGGAGCTAGGTCGATGTCAAGGTCAGTAGATCTCTTGGTGCCTCTGGAAGATGGTAGCCTGCTGAAGAATGTCATGATCTGCTATGTGGTGTCTAGTCTGGTGGGAGGCTGGAAGAGCTGCGCACGAAGTCTGAGGGCCTCCTGGATATAGAGCGCTAGACATCTCTGATCGGTGTACCTGAAGAAAGCAGCTAAAGTTTGGAGGCCCCTAACAAACAGTGGAAGCGTCCTCTGATCTCATAGTAGACAGGACAACTGAAGATAAAATGTGACTAGGTTTCTACTTCCTGAAGGTGACACAACTGGCAAATCCTCTCTGATCTATCAATCTGATGGTTTGATTCGACCCGGAGTCTATGAGAACATTCTCTAAACTGTCTAAGGGGGATCCGAAGAGCGTGCATCCAATGTCGGAACGTATACCGGGGCCGAGAAATGAGCTCGGCTCTGATCTCCAAGAAGTGGTCAGCATAAAAGGCCAGTTTTGGTCGCAATCCTCCTGGAGGATTAATCCAAGTAACATGTACGAACTGCTTCTAGATATCGTCCCTGATGATCTTGTTTGACTCTTGTCTGGTTGGCAGAAGGTGTTCAGGAGCATCCAGAGAGTACTTGAACGGGGGAAGACGATCTAACTGGATCCCTACTGAAGCAAGAAGGCTCGAGACCCTTGTGAGCCAACATTTGGTTATGCCTAGGTGGGGAGCGCTAGCTATAGTCTGAGCAGAACAATAAGCTAGAAAGGGATACCTGTCCCGGCCTTTGGTTGAGTCGGCTAACCCTCAGATCCGATGCAGGAAGGAAACCAGTCTGAATACTGTCTCGAGGCAAAAGGGCTGGGCTCCAAACTCAGCGAGGATGATGTGCTGTTGTATTGTCTGTTTACATCTGATGATACATCAGAGAAGAAGGATTTGGACTCTTTCGGCCGATGCCCAATCTGTTTCGAGTAGGGAAGGTCCCCAGATCTCTGATCCATAAAGAACGGTAGGACGAATCAAGGTGTTTAGCAGATCCATCTTGGATGAGATATCCTGGAAATGGTGACGGAAAGCCTGCCTCTCGAGGAGGGCTAGGGACCCGTACACCTTGTTGATTCAAGGCTGGAGAGCTGGTCGTAGACTGAAGCGGGGCCTAGAGAATTGCACTCCTATCTAAGTGTAAGTACTGGTGATCTCAACGTCCTCCCCTTTGAATAAGAAGCGAAAGTCTGAAGTTTTCTTCACCCCATTGAAGATCATAACCTTAGTTTTGCTCAGATTCACAGTCAACTTTCGGAGTTCACAGAACAAGGCTAGGACATCAAGCTGTCTCTGCAGACCTTCCGGAGAGGAAGATAGGAGTACAATGTCATCAGCAAAAAGTAGGATGGAGATCAGGACCTGGTGGAGGAGGCACCCATCTGTCACTTGGGTATGCTCACGGAGGAAGGCCTCCAACTCGTCAATGTAGATTCCAAACAAGGTGGGGGAGAGCGGACAACCTTGTTACACCCCAACGGTGCTGCGGATGAACTCGGATAATCCTCGAGTTGTGCGAAGGCGACCTCGAACAGACTCGTAAAGACGCATAATAGTCGTCAATAGGATCGTTGAGATGCTAATATCCCTGAGTTGTTGCAATAGATCCTCCCTCGGGACTAAGTCGAAGGCTTTCTGAAAATCTACAAAACAACAGTAGACCTTCGAGGAGCGGTGTCGTGCCTCCTCTATCACGGCTCAGAGAGTAAAAATGTGGTCAATGGTCTGATGTGCTGGTCTGAATCCTGCCTGACCACGATCTGTGAGAGTTCTCTGTTCGAGATCATTGGAAAGCTTTATACGAATAACGATGGCATAAAGTTTTGAGAACGTGTGTCCTACCATGATCATTCTGTAGTTGTTTGGGTCAGAGGTGGCTCCTGACTTGTGGATCGGATGGATGATGTGGTGGGACCAGATTGGCGGAAATCCTTCCCGCACCACGTGATTGAAGAGATCAGTCAAGTCGCTGACCAGAACCCGAAGGCCATGCTTGAAGAAATCTGCTTGGTGGCCTTCCTCGTCAGCTGATTTATTGTTGCTCATCGCCCGGATGGCTTCCGTAACATCATTGTTGGTGAAGAGGTCGCAGGAGGGGGGGGAGGCAACATGAATGTCAGCCTGGCCAGGAATGTCATAAAGCTTGGAGGTATCGATGAACATGGAAGCAGGGTCCAGGTCGGGTGACAGAGGAGAGCGTTGGGAGAGGATGGTACGCCAAAACTGTTTGGGGGAGCGGGTAAGGAGGGTTGAGAGTTCCCGTCTTCTCTGAGAAACAAATTGCCTTTTCTTGCGACGAAGGAGACAGCGGTAAGATCTTTGGATGGACAGCGGTAAGATCTTTGGATGGGTATGTAGGTCGGGTGGGAGTGGAGGAAGGCATGGCGAAGTTCTCGGTGAAGTATTTTGCAATCCTCGTCGTACCACTTGTTCATGGGGAAGGAGCTTGATCTATGAGTGACCGAAGAGGTGCGGGTGGAGTGGAGGAAGGAATTAAGTGTTGCTTCCCAGATTGCAGACGAGAGGCATTGGTACTTGGCAGCGGCTGAGTTGAGCGAGGAGAAGAGGGCTTCAGGAGGAAGAATCTGGCGAAGGTCTGATAGGAAGATGTCAGGGTTTCCTTCATCGAAACGGAAGGTGGTCTGAGGTGGTGAAGGGTGGCTGTCGAGGGAGAGAGAGATTGGAGGAGGGCGGTCAACTTGGAGGAAGAGAGAAAGAAGTGTGTGGTCAACTAGTGGGATAGGGAAGACAAAGAGGTCTCGAATGAAGGGGAGTAAGCTCTGGCTGGCCAGGGCGTATTCTACCACACTAGCCCCGCCTCCATGTGACCAGCACGTGAAGGAGTGAGAGTTCGGGAAGCAAGGGAGGCCATTCAGAATAAGCAACTCATGGGATTCCCCTAACTGTAGGAGGTGCTTGCCGTACATTGTGGTGGGCCCCAGGGCATCTTCTGAGGTCTGATAGAGACCAACTGCGGCAAGGTCGAGTCCTTCAGTACAAAACACATCTTCGGATCGATCGTGGAGAGGAACCTAGAGGTCCCTAGTACATGCATTGAAATCACCCATAAGTACGACCTCCCCGTCAGCAGAGTACTAAGTGATGCCAGTGTACAGATCCGTGAAGGGGTCCCCGTCCGCTCCATTGTGGATGGCAAATGATGAGGACGCGGGTGGAAAGTAGCAGACTACGAAGTAGACATGTCTCACGGGGATGAGCTTGGTTCTGATCCGGATCCACATGAATCTAGCATATTCATCGGAGGCCATCAAGGAGACCCTCTTCCGGAGAGAGTCTCTAACCAGGCAAGCAACACCCCCTGATCCTCTCACTCCACCAAAGCTCCTTGTTTCCTGTCTGCAAGCTGAGAACCAATGATAACCTGTGATATCCAGGAGAGACCGTACAGGGCTCGCATGAGTCTCGGTTACGAGGAGGATGTCAACTGATTCGAATGCGTCATACAGGAGACCTAGAGATGACCAGAAAGACTCGTTTCCATTCAAACAGCGGACGTTGATGCTTGTGCCCTGCCATCTCTCCAACTGACCCTGTCATTTAGAACTTCCTGTTCGAGGTGTCCATCCCGAGGGGAAGGAGCCTCGAATAACTGCCCGAAGGTTTTTGATGACCGCACATTTTCCTGCTTTCCGTGGTGCTGCGACCTATTCCCTAGACTGTTTGAGCTCGGTAACCTGTTCTCTGGTAAGGTCCTCGTCAAGGAATATCCTGTCAGGGAGTGAGAACAATTTACGTTTGGCTCTGAGGGCACAGAGCCTGTCTGTTGCATTACAAAACCTGATGAAGAGGGTGGAGTCATGGCCCATCCAAGCTCCATCCAGGGTTATATCTGATAAGCCCAGGGTATCCCGCAGGAACCTGATTCCCACCTCCATAGGGTCTGAAGGCGGAAGCGGTTGAGGAAGACCTCTCACTTTCAGGTTCAGTTCCCTCGCTCGTCTAGTCCGTTCTTCGACCAATTTGGCTTGAACGACCTCCTCAACTGCTATGAGCGGTGAAGTGTTTTTGCCTTTCCCTCGAACTATTTATGCCCATGAGTTAATGTGTGACTCGGTTTCCTATTTAAGGGAGGCCTGTTGAGATTTGATTTCCACTTGCTTGGTTTTGAGGTCCTGGATTTCAGCTTGAAGTGCTTCGTTCTGGGGATGGGAAGAATCATGTTCTTTGCTTTGTATTATTTTCTTGAGGGAGAGATTGTCCCCTTCGACTTCCGAGACTCTAGCAGCAAGAGAGCCCACCTCTGAACGGAGTCTATTATTTTCGGCTTCAAAAGATTCCAGTTTCCTGAGCATTTGTTTAACTTGAGATGTCCAAAACCCGAAGTCTGATTCCAGATCAATGTCCGTGGGGCTGTAGAATTCTGTGTTACTTTGACATTGCCTGAGGTACCAGAATTGGCCTCTGTCATTGTAGTCCTAGGTGGGTGTTTTGGATATCCCTGCCGACTCTTGGTCTTCTTTCGGGTCCTCCATGGGCTTGTTAACTCCTGCTCCTCAAAAAAGTCATCATATTATTCAACAATCTAACCAAAGAAGAAATCAATATGAGGATCTAAGTGAAGATCCTATCATATTGAAGAAAACTGCAAGCCTGGAATCTTACCATTTTCCAACTCACAGAAGTCATCCCCACACAATTCTGCAAAAAATTGAATTAGGGTGGTCTTGTTGAGAAAAGTAGCTCAAACTGGAACTACTTGGACAGAGT
Organism: Pseudotsuga menziesii; assembly: GCA_001517045.1. NCBI lineage: Eukaryota > Viridiplantae > Streptophyta > Pinopsida > Pinales > Pinaceae > Pseudotsuga > Pseudotsuga menziesii. The sequence goes on from LPNX010877108.1 coordinate 343,016, forward strand.
TTCAATGTAAACATGCAGGAAGTGATTCGAGGCATTTCGAAAGTAACCACTTAGGAAACGTGGGTAATAATTCTATTTCGTAATTTACTTAGGAAAAGCGAAAATTTTTATTTTTCGCAGTTGAATCTAATAAAGTGTATTTAATACATTAATGACTTAGACCATAGTAACAGGAATCGCGAGTTTGAATAGTGAGTCTCCAAGTTTGGATCGGATCGACACTTAAACGAACCAATTCAACTCGTCCCGAGTCAAAACTACCCATCCCTATTTAACTCTACTGAACCAGAAAAAATCCCCGATGTTAACTCAGCTCGGTGAGTATGACTCGCAATTTAACCTACCGTCCTTTCAAAACATGATTTAACCTACCGCCTTTAACACGTGATTTTAGAGCTGCTTTCTAATCACTCGTTTTCTATTTGGTTTTCGAATTAGTTGTTTCAGGCGGGCATGGGCAGCGACTACGAGCGGGCAGGCACTTTTTACTCAGCAGCAGAAGTTGAGACTCAACCATGAAGGATTCAGGGAAGTTACACGCCGAAGAACAGAGCATTGATGTCTTGGAAAGAGTCTCGAAAATTGCTCGATGGCGGATTTCAGAATGGCATGTATCATCGGGCACTCAGCATCGGTATGCTTTCGGTGGGCGGTGGGCACCCAACATCGGGCATCACAACTGGCCAGCAAGGCATCACATCCAGGATTTATTATTATTATTATTATTATTATTATTATTATTATTATTATTATTATATATGTTGATTTTTTATATGTTATATAACTTGGTTTGTTTTATGTCATTTGGTAAATGTTATTTATTAATAATTATATATATTAAATATTTTTTTTTAATATTAATGAATTTAATGTCTAAGAATTGATATATTTTGGGCATCTACCGATATCTTGCAGTATATGGACATGGATATTTTTAATATCTATGAAAATTATTTTTTTAAATTCAAAATGTGTATATATTTAATTTTTTGTATTAGCCGATTTTTTCCCTATTTTTTCCCAATACGATTAAAATTTAAAACTCTTCGCTCTCTTCCCTTGCCGATTTATTGCCGATTCCGAGTCTGGTAACTTTGACTTAGACTAGACTTAATCTTAGTCGTACATCTCAAGATGAGATTAGGGCTTTGGTAGATTAGGTTTCAGCAAAAGTATAAAGACAGAAAGTATAGAAAGGTTCAACACATAGTTGAAAGAATGATAGGGCAAGAAACCAGGAGAGGAGCTAGATTGCAGGAGGCTCGGAAGAAGGTGCAGGTCGTACACCAGGACTGTACAGCCATACAAAAGGCCATACATCAGTTGTTTTTCGTTTACCTCAATGGGTTATACACCTTTTTAACAAGTCATACACCTCAGTTTGAGGTGTTTTTTAATGACCGTACAGTTGTTGGTTTAGCAGGCTGCAGAGATCACCTTCTAAGCTTTGATCCAAGGAATGAGAAGCCAATTTGGGAGAGAAAAACAGGATGTGTATGTGTGTATTTAATTTATGCTTCTAATATTTATTTTTCCATCCATTGTCTGATTGATGCTATGTTCAAGAATTATTTTTCTGCAATTAAATAAATTCAGATTTGATTTGTTTGATTAAGATCATCAGGACGTCAGTCATCAAGGGTTGGAAATTTGATCATGGTATCATAGCTTCCCTGATTGAGATTCTCAAAGGTTTACAGCAGTACATCAAATGTCATAAACAACTGCCGAAAATAACTGCCAGAAGCAACAACCAAAAACAAATACCAGTGGTTAAGAGGGTTTCAGGGGTTGTGATAACTTACTTTTCAAATCTGGGATTTTGTGTGCTAAATATCAGAGATGGCATCAACTAGCCTCAGAATTGAGGACAGATTAGAAGGTGCTTCAAAATTCTTGTTGTGGAAAGTTAGGGTAACTTTTTTATTACAGAAGAATGATCTCTCAGATATCGTCAAAGATGTTGTGACTCCACCTATAGATCCGCAGTAGTTGGCAGTTCAAAAGAAGAAGGAACCAGTGTTACACGGGGACTCGCCCCCCAGGGTCGGGGACGCGCCCCCCTCGCTCCCTGCGCCCCGGGGGCTCGGGGGCTTCTGGGGAAACGTTTCCCAGCGTCCCCAAAATTAGGAAACTCTCAGAAACACACAAGGGGGCGCGTCCCCTATTCTGCAGTGCGCTCAGGTGAAGGGGGGCTCCCAGACGCCCCCCCGCCCCCTACTGAAACTGGGGGGCTTCCAGATGCCCCCTCCTGAAACGAGGGGGCTCCCAGACCCGCCCCCCCCCCCTTTTAGTAGTTTACATGGGATGAATCATTGAACTTTTATTGTTGGGATTTAATAATTTATAATATTATTTTTTATTAAGACTTGGACGCCCCCCCACCCCCTTGCCCTCCCCCCCGAATTTCGCTAAAATTTGGGGGTGGTCTCCACACGTCCCCAATGTGTGTTTCCCCGCTCCCACGCCCCAGAAACTTGGGGAAACATTGGAAGGAACTGAAAGCCAAGCGGATGATCTTGGATGCTATTAAGGATCAATTGATTCCTCACATATCTGAGAAGAAAACAGCGAAGGACATGTTCTATTCTCTGGTTAGCCTCTACCAAAGTAAGAAAATAAATAGAAAGATGATATTGTGAAACACACTTAGAGCTATAGAGATGACCAAATCAGACATAGTTACCAATTACCAGATGAACGTCATGCAAATTCGTGACCTTTACCAGAGTAACAACATAAATAAAAAGATTATATTGTGAAACATACTCAGCGCTATCGAGATGACCAGATCAGACATAGTTACCAATTACCTGCTGAATGTCATGCAAATTCGTGACCTCTACCATAGTAAGAACATAAACAGAAAGATGATATTGTGAAACACGCTTGGGGCTATAGAGATGACCAGATCAGACATAGTTACCAATTACCTGATGAATGTCATGCAAATTCATGATCAACTTGCAACAGTTGGGGAGACTATTGAAAACACAGAGTTAGTGAACATGGCACTGAGTGGAATCCCATCTTGATGGGAAGCATTTGTCTAGGGCATCTATGCTCCTGAGCATCTTCCTTCATTTGAAAGACAAGGGGATGATTGTATCCAAGAGGAGACTTGAATGAAGACAAAGACCAGCATGAAGGGAGGTAATGATAACCTACCCCTATTTGAACAAACAAAGAAGGACAGAGGTAAAGGACCCAGCAAGCATAAGGGAAAGGATGATGAGTCAACCTCACAACCATTGAAGGACTTGAGTAAAGTCAAATGCTTCATTTGTAATAAGCAAGGGCATTATGCATCACAATGTGTACAAATAAGAAAAAGGCTAAGTTGCATGAAACGGGGAAACAGGGACGAAACTGGGAAACTTCGAAACAGGGGAAATGTGACCCCCCAAAATTTTGGAAACGAGGAAACACGATATATATATATATATATATATATGAGCAAGAACATTTAAAAAAATAAATGTGAAATATAAATCATAAATCATACATGTTGGTGAATCATTGCCTATATTGAGATCCTATTCATCAATAACACCCTATGCCTCACTCCTCTACGCTCTAGCCTTTGCCTCTAACTCGAATTTTAAACTTGATCCTCCAAGGGAATTAGTCAATGGCTCAACACCCTACAATTTTGATGAAACTTCCTATTTCAATCGTTAAATTAAGGTAGAAAAAGCTTCTCATGTTGGATTTGCACTACAATCTACTGGAGAACAAAGTAGTGCAAATCCAAAAGGAAGCATCCAGACTTTCCGAAAAACAAATTCAAGTTGAGGAAAAAGAAATAAATACGAAGTCAATCTTCGTCACAGTTCAAAAAGAAGTCAATCCAGCAGAAAAAAACAAACAACAAAAACACTTTATCAACACCCCAATTATAAACGTCATTTTGACCAACAACAGGGTCAAAATGAACATACACAGAAAAGTTATGTTGTCAATCAAGCAAGAACATCAAATCAACATACTAAGCAACAAACAAGAAGAACCACCCCACAAAGCCATCAAATAGCTTCGATGAAAATAGATCTTAGGTGGAGTCTGGACCACATCAGCGACAATGCTACATTTCTTCTTTGGAATTCGTAACCCGTATCATCTCATTTCATCAAGTGTCGCAAATACTAAAAGAAAGAATCTAGAGATGATGTTACAAGAAAAAAATTAGATGTAAGCCTTGTCTTCTCTAAGCTTTGAGGACAAAGCTTCTCTAAGGGGAAGGCAATGTTATATAAAAAATGGTATAAATCAGCATTCATTATTAACATAAATTAATATTAATAACTAATAATTAGTAAAATAAGAAATAAATAATTAAATAGTTATGAAAAGTCAAAAGGCAATACTTATATTGAAAAGATGCAAAATGGCTTATAAAACCCGCGGCATTGTAATTGTAAAAAATCATTATCTTATCTATATATATATATTATATATTTTACTATTATTCCTTTATGGACCCATTGTTTTATCTATGTTGGAAGTTCCCGTAAAAACATAACTTTACTGTTTCAGTGGTATCAAAGCCATCCCTTCCTCGAGCTTCTGTTGATCTCAGCCCTGTAGCCAAATTGTCAAGGTTTTCTTGAACTCGGATCCTTGATCTAACACGGGATTTTAGCCATCCCACCACTCACTCCCCAGAAGCCCACTGCTCTTCTCCACCCTGCTACCTCCCACATCTACGCTCTCCCTCATCCACACCACCTTCCACCTCTACGCTCTCCCTCATCCACACCAAATATTCCACACATTGATCGCTGCTATTTTATTTTTCCAACGCTCCTTCCCATATGTTGTACTCCCACCCACGTCATTCCCTCAACACATATCACCACACCTACGCCATTTCCTTCCTCCTGCCTGCGTTTCCCTCGTTAGTCGCTCTACACTCCTCTCTGCATCACTGCTACGCAGACCACTTTTCCAAGACTGCTTCGCGCCCCTCCATCTCTGCACCTTCCAATACACGCAGATTATGCCTTGCGTGCATCCTCCCCTTCCCACATCTCAACAATCGGCTCAACCAATGCCCTTTCGCTGCTCATTCCACCTCTAGCTCCTACTTACACTCATCTTCCATCACGCCAGTGCTTTCCCGTCCACGCTCCCTCTCCACATCCATTCCCTGCAATAATCATGTATGCACACACCTGCGCGCTGCCACCGCCCTTCCTCCCACGCCATACGCTATGCGCTACCTCCTTTTCCATTGTCGCGATTTCCCTTCGCAACAAGCGGCTCCTCTCTTCTCGACCCCCTGTGCGCCCTCATTTACACCTCATCCTCCCACATGCCCAGCTTAGCGCTAGCTCCCTTCCCTCCACCCCTGCGCCTAGCCCCATTCCTCCACCTCACCTCTTGGGCCATTCCACACCCGCCACCGCTCTGCAAAACCCTAATCTAGCCAATGCGATTTTTTATAATAATACTATTATTATATATAATAATCATTATTATAATTCCATCTATTGTTATAATTATTATAATAATATTATTATTTCTAATAATATATTATTATAGTATAACCTTAAAGGTCACAAATCCCTCATAATAATATCATTATTATATTATTATTATTATCCTTTTAAAATCATAATTACTTTGGTAAAAAGAAGAGAAGAATACCAAAAGAAGACCAAATAAGAAGACATAAATTCAAAAGAATAGTTTCTTTTAAAGTCGAAGACCATTATAATTTATCATTAAAAAAATTCAAAGTCAAAGGAAGACCAAGTTATTGTCTAGACATTGAATTACGGCGCTTACAAAATCAGAATTACAATCACAATTACAAGCAGTATTGGCTCAGTTAGAACATTACAAAGCGAGCAATAATTATCTACAATGCAAGATTGATAAACAAGAATTGGTTAAAATACTTCAAGAGCAAAGGAATCATACCTTAGAAATCCAAAATCAAATATTGGAAAAACATAATGAAGGTTTCAAAAAAATGTTATTAGATAGGAATGGGAAAATATCACAGTTGGAAAGTCATAATCAAAACATAGAAGACCAAATCAAAAAGTCAAAGAATGACGAAAAGTCATCGTATAGAAACGATAACAACTTCAAAGAAGACATAAAGCGCTTAAACAAGCTCATCAAGGACAACGATAGTGAATTGGCACAAGCCCAGAAGAAGCTAGAAGATTCAAGATTCAAGAACATCAGCAACATCGAGAAAAACTCCAGCAGAAGTTTGACGACATTAAGAAAATGCACAAGCTGGAAAATAAGAAAATCAACGACAATTTAGCAAGCAATACAGAAGAACTATTTCGACTAAGAATTCATAACAAGACATTACTTACAAAAATCAAGAAGCTGAAACATAGTTGGAAGACAGAACTTCCCAATGAAGACCTCGATGGAAGAATATTAGAAAAAGAGGAAGAAAACCAGCGCCTGAGAAATCTTAATAAAAAACTAGAGGAACAAATCAAGAAGTTAAAAGAGGACAAAAATCGCAAAACAACAGGTTCAAGAAGATTCAGAGTAATAACAATCTACTGGAGAACAAAGTAGTGCAAATCCAGAAGGAAGCATCCAGACTTCCCGAAAAACAAATTCAAGTTGAGGAAGAAGAAATAAATACAAATTCAGTCTTCGTCACAGTTCAAAAAGAAGTCAATCTAGCAGAAAAACAAACAACAGAAACTCCTTATTGACACCCCAATTATAAACGTCATTTTGACCAACGACAGGGTCAAAATGAACATACACAGAAACTTTATGTTGTCAATCAAGCAAGAACAACAAATCAACATACGAAGCAACAAACAAGAAGAACCACCCCACAAAGCCATCAAATAGCTCCGATGAAAATAGATCTCGGGTGGACCACATCAGTGACAATGCGACATTTCTTCTTTGGAATTCATAACTCGTATCGTCTCATTTCATCAAGTGTCGTAAATACTAAAAGAAAGAATCTAGAGATGATGGTTCAAGAAAAAAATCAAACGTAAGCCTCGTTTTCTTTAAGCTTTGAGGATAAAGCTTCTCTAAGGGGAAGGCAATGTGTACCTGATGCACTTGCAATAACAGATCTAGAAAATAAAACTTTTAGCATGCTTAGGTCACCCAAAATAGCACAATCCAACCACACAAAAAGTGTGCCCTCAAGGATTGGCCATCAATTTGACTAGGGCACACTTGTCTATCCGAATAGAAATTCCAAATCGCAATTTTTTTAGCTAATTTTTTCTATTTTTATGCCTTCTCAATATTATATTTTTTGGATTTTTGTAATAAAATATACAAAAGAATTTTAATAAAAAAGGAGTAAAGAGAAGGGGTTATGACCTTAGCCTTTTCAACCCTAAAACAATTAGAGATAGAGGTCAACGTCCCTACTCAGTTTGGCTGCTCAAGATTTACCAACTAGGGCTAGACTCTAGTAACCCAATAAGATAAAATTAAATACTAAGTCAAAATAACCAAAAACCATAATTAGGGCAAAAGATGAACTCCAAGGCCCACATTGAAGAGCTCCCTCAAGAGGAAGGTCCCTCAAACAAAGTTAATAAAATGTCAATAAAAAAACCTTAATTTACCTTGCCCAGGTTGTAGCTGGAGAACTGAAGTGATTGTAATAAGGGGGTTGTTGCCTCCTTCCAGTTATTTCTGGAAAACTATTATAAAGGCTTCCGTGGTTTTTCCCCCAGGACATGGGTTTCCACGTAAAATCTGGTGTTCTTTGTTGCATGCTATGCTTCTGATGTGATGATGATAATAATGTTGATGATGATATAATGATAATGTGATAATGCATAATATTGAATAAGTTGTTGATTGTTAATAAAAGTGAAAAAGTAATAGAAGTTGTGCACACTGATTCACCCCCACCCCTCTCAGTGTAACTGGTGTGTGCAACAAATTCATCATTCACCACATGAGGTGTGCATCACTCAAAAGCTCAAATAGACCAAGATACAAAAGAAAAAAGTTCATATTTAGAACCCTTGTCTTGATTACAAATGAGAGATAGAAGTCTTATTTATATGAGACTCGTTAATTTTAGGAACCTAGATCTGATTTACAGTTCAAATAATTTCCTCAAAATTATTAACCAAAAATACAAAGAAGAAAATAGACAGGAAATCACACACATTTGACTCGTGAATTTACCCCGAAAAACACCAACTGGGAAATAAACAACAAACAGTTAATTTTATTAATGATAAAATCCTAGGTTCCAATCTTGGGAAAATGGCCAATTGAGGAATTACAAAGCACTAAATAGCCTAGCCTATCAAACCTTAACATCAATCAATCGATCTTGTTGGTCGGCCGCTATCTCCATTAATGCCCCTTTGCTCATTTTCCTTTGACCTTGCCCCTACACCTACACACTTGGCTGAAAGTCCTTCTCCAACCAATCAATGAGATCTCACTCACTCTATGTGATTTTTTTGTGTCTCCTCCTCTCCTTAGGCTCCCTTTTATAACTTCTCAATGACCAAAACCCTCACCCTAGATCTCCAAAGTGATCAATGGCTGAGATTAGATCTAAAGCCTCACTTAAGATCAATGGCTATGACAATCATAAATTCACTTTTAGTCACTAGCCAACATCAAGTTAATTAATGTGTTTTTCTTAAGTTAGACTTAGGAAAGAGATACAATAGTCAATTACTCAACAAAGCAAGTACCTGAGCGTCCTTCGCTCGATCCACCACCGTGCCCTGCACCTTCACCTACTGTCGACTCAGACCCTTGTCAGCTGCTCTTCAACAACCCAATCCCCATCCACACAGTTGTTGGTCACAGCCCGAGTCACTATTCTCTGCCAGCTCAGACCCTTGTGCCACCAACTTAGTCACATTCATTCTGACGCTCGGTCCCACTACCTCCTTCCTAAGCCGCTACAAACTTCTGATGGCTATCAGCCGCTGCTCCTGCTGGCATGCTGCACGTCTGACATTCCACCTTCCTTGCAGCTCCTTGTGTGCAGCTCCATCCGAGCACACAACCAAGGGTCATCCATACACCATGCACCCCACATCACATGAAGCACCCCAAGCATGGTGTAAACATTTTTGAAGTAACCACGAAGGCTAACATACAAGACCAACCTTAAATAAACCTAGAAATATAAGAATGCTTATAAAATAAGATTGGTTGTAGCCAAAAGTGAATCCACCATTTTCAACATCTAGTACCTCCACAGTCAGAGTATTTCATGTATTTCCACAATTCCATTAGCCACCTTTGGTAATTAGTGAACAGTAGTGTATCTTTCTTTCTTTCTTTCTTTGGTTTTTGTTTCAATTTGAGTTAGGGTCAACCCCTTGGCTTTTCCAACTTTGCAAAATACTTCTTTTGTCAGAATACATTTTGATTTAACGAATGATGCAAAAAAAATATCACATCTTTCAGTTGAAGGTGTGATACTCTCTTAAGGTTAAGCTCTGCCAAAGAATCTTAGATGTTAAAAAAGAGAGCATTATAAAAAGCAACAAATTAGGTTCTGTTTAAATTGAAGATCATTAGCTCTGCATATTTCTGTTTATCCTACCCAAAACATATATCAAATGAAGAAAGGGATGCTCAAAGCTAACATTGGACTTGCAAAGTTCATGATTGGCTGCATAACTGCACAGGCTAGAAGCTCTCGAGCGAGACATCGAACAAGGGGGCATTCAACATCCTGTGGCTTTAAGACAATTGCCACTACTCCTCCCATTAACCGTTGGAGAACCTGGAAAGATTACAATGGTAGAAACAAATATCACTGAAATTGTGATCTATATCTTGTATAGAAGTTAAATGCTTTAAAAGAATTAAGTCTAAATCATTAAGTCCTCATGTCCTTACCTTGCACTCAGCCTCTGAAGATATAAGGGCAGGGTGCAGTTCCTTGGAAGCAGCCAAGTAATGCTTCAGCTTTTCATCCCTTTCTTCAGAAGAGAGGATCGCCATCACATCGACTCCTATATAAGCTTCGTTTCTTTTATAAAGTTCTATGTGATTCCCTATCAGATCCACCATATCCCTAGATATGAAAGGTTATATAAATCAAATGAAATCTACTGATGAATTATGAAAAGAGTTCATTGAACTTTAAAGTTTAACTGCTAAACAAGAATAGAGATGCAAAATGCTCCAACCATATTATCAGATCACCTGGTCAGTAAGTCAACGAGATTGATATGTTTCAGCCGCTGAGACACTTCCCCCAGTACATCATTAATTAATAAACAAATCTGATCAGGAAATTGTTGATCTGGAGTGATTGATGAATACCACAAATCTGAAATAAACTCTTGTACAATATTCCCTGTAAACTCCTCCACAGCTTCTGCAATGACTGGAGAATCAATCCTCCTCTTCCATTTCTTTGAGAATGTTGGAGGTAAAAGAAGCGGATCAATACGAGATACTTGTCTATGGCAAAAATGAGAAAAATGAGATTCCTGAAGAACAGGGATCCTCCTCCTTTGAATCTCTACCCCCAACAAAAAATATCTGACCACTGAAATTATAAGAATTGATATTGGAATGTTGAACAAAAGTGAATTGCTTGTCACTGCAACCAGACAGATTGCCAATCAGTTCATGAATCCACCATCAATAACATGTATTGTGAATAACTTACTATCTAGTATCAACAAACATACATCTCAGGAAGCCCTAATTACAGCAGAAATAATAAGTCAACAAGAACACTCAGGCTTAGTAAAAATGTTCTAGGCCCTTTGTATTTCAAATCTCATAAATTACACAAATTAAGAAGCCATTTTTCAGCTGTATCCAATATGCTTTTGGCTGCATATAAAGCTTGTTGCTGAAACAAAATTAGACTTTCCAATTGACCATTAAAGCTAGAATGATGACCAATAGCTATTATTCACAGACATTTAGTACAGTATCTAATCAGTTTTTTAACAACTTTCTTCTTTACTTCCTACTATTGAATTTTTCTCAGCCCTCAATTCGGCCCATTATAAAATTTTAAATATGCCCAGCAAAGAATGCTCTAGAACTCAATGTTAAAATAGCAAACATTACATAACAACTTTGAAAACTTTGTAGAGGCTCTTCTCCCTCTTCAACATGGTGAAAGAAATTGTGGACATCACAGTACAATTTATAATTGTATATCAAGATCCCTAAGATCAATAACATAGCCTGTGTAACAGAAGCAATCAGCAATTACCAGGAATAAAAGTCTTTGTATGCCACAGTTATGAGTCATGAGTGAAAGGTGTAGCAGCCTAACAAAACGAATGAAGGAATGTTCTGATACTTAGATATTACTTTCTTGGTTTACTGCCTTGAGTAAGGACTAACTCATAATACATTCAAGAGCCTATTAATCTGAAGAACTTGTGGCTTTCAAATTAACCAAATGTCAAATCTCAGGTCAGTGTGAAAAATCTAAAATTCTTGAGGCGACGGGAGAGAAATCACAGAAGAATCACATTAATGAAGAAGAATGTGAATATCTAGTTGCAGAAAGCCATTGTTGCCAGGTAGAATAGCAACCAAATTGATCTTCATTAGTACAAAAAAACATTCTGAGCTGGTCAAGGTCGTAATAATCCAAGTATGTAACAACCCTGCACCCTATCTCTAAAGATCAGTGCACACGTAATGCGTCTTAAATAATGAGAGAGCATTACAGAATCGGCATGAGTGCAAGTCTACACACACAGGGAACATGATGATTTAAGTCCTCAATATCATGACAAATCAGATTTCTAGAGACCTGCTATATGGCCAGCCAAACCTCTAAAAGATATCCTTATTTCATATTCAGCACAAAAGCATAAGATAAGATCAGATAATTTTATTAGGTCCTAAAACTTGGCGTGGACTGATCAAAATCCCATATGCATTCATTCTAATGTTATGGGAACTGGACTGGAACTAGCAAAACCCGGCCGGTCTGACTGGTTTGGAGGTTTTCCAATCCACATGAGGGTTTCTGACATGAAATGGCCGATTCCGTACCGAACCGGCTGGTTTTGTACCTAAACCAGACAGTTCCATACAGAACTGGCCAGTTTGTTACAAGACCGTATGCCATGGTATAGAACATGAAATTTTTTTTTAAAATGGTAAACCCTAGTAATCATCAGTAGTATTAAATTCCTAAAGTAAATGTGGCATTCTCTTTATCTTTAATTTTACTTAAATTTTTAACATTACCATTAATTGTTTCAAGATGTTTGAGAGTTGTTCCAAGTCCATCGTTACATATATCACAAGACTTTCCTCCTTGCAATATATCGCCTCTAAAAAATCACAATATATATGAATCTCAATGTATTGCAAGTGTCACGACATTTTGGGAATATATCGTGATTTTTTGGAAAATATCACCATGCTCATCAAAAAGTGCGGAATTTGGGAAATAAAGCAGTGGCCAGGTTTTTGGTAGTGTTAGAATCCACTTGAGGGTTTCTAACATGAAATGGCCAATTCCGTACCGAACCGGCTGGTTTTGTACCTAAACCAGACAGTTCCATACAGAACTGGCCGGTTTGTTACAAGACCGTATGCCATGGTATAGAACATGAAATTTTAAAATAAAAAGGTAAACCCTAGTAATCATCAGTAGTATTAAATTCCTAAAGTAAAAGTGGCATTCTCTTTATCTTTAATTTTACTTAAATTTATAACATTACCATTAATTGTTTCAAGATGTTTGAGAGTTGTTCCAAGTCCATCGTTACATATATCAGCAATATATCACAAGACTTTCCTCCTTGCAATATATCGCCTCTAAAAAATCATGATATATATGATATTTTGAATATATCACAATATATTGCAAGTGTCACGACATTTTGGGAATATATCGTGATTTTTTGGAAAATATCACCATGCTCATCAAAAAGTGCGGAATTTGGGAAATAAAGCAGTGGCCGAGTTTTTGGTAGTGTTATCAAAACTAGGCCAAAATCGGCAATATGAAACAACATAAGGGATATCCAATAAGCTCTAACTTTACTATTATGCCAATGGTTCTTTTAATGGGATGAATCAACCCTATTCACTTGCCTCTTCGAGGGGGCTACCTCCTAATGAGTTGAGCTCAACATATAATATTTTTCTCCACACCATCATGAGGAGGAATCCATCCGTATTCATAGAATCACAATACAACTCTAACCTCCTAACTTCCTAACTACCTAGTGGACCTTCTTTAATGAGGTCCCATTACATATATTTACTAACATAGTCGGCCTTATTTAATAATAACATAGTGGATCTAGTCCACTTCACATTACATGGCCTCCATTATTAGTTTATTGGGCCCACCTTTACATTGCTAGGGGGTCATAACATCACCTCATCCCCACCAATTGCCATGTAACCTAATCTATTACATGGATATCTAACATGTAAATTGGGTAATGAATACCAACATAGCAACAACGAGGATGGGATCTAGGCCAAGATTTTCAAATATGCTAATCTATTTAACCATGTTGTTTTCTCAAACTTCCCACAAACATGGTCCTAGTACACTACTCAACCGAACCACAAATTGGGGCTAACGTTGATTTGAACACTTATTGGACAATCATGGTGGGCCACAACTTCTCTACGCTCTATGCAATTACCCTTCATCTACAGTTAATCAAGGGGTTTAAGAGGAGACGACTTCGAGCTAGAGGCCAGGCATGTTTCAAATCGAAGCACCAGACCACTGATCATATCCTCGAATTCAAGCCATCATGGACGAGGCAAGGAACCACATTTCAAAAGTCTTATGTTGCTTTGTTGACATTCTAAAGGCATTTGACTCAATCTCAAAGGAGACCCTATTCCAGAGACTTAGAGACATTAGCATCGTAAATATCCTTATTAACTATTATGCATCGCTATGACTTCGCACTTACCAAACTCCACACAGCACGTGTAGTATTAGAAGTCATCAAGAGCACCATTGTGATGAAACAAAGATGTCCTCTTTCCCCTAGATTGTTTGGGATATACATACATAAGTTGGATTCTTTTCTTCAGGAGCATATCAAGCCCAAGGACAAGTTCCTTAGCCACTAGATCTTGATCTCCATCTTCTTTTTTGTCGACAACGTACTACTCTTCTCCTCCACCTTGGAGGGGTTACAAAGACAACTTGATGCTCTAGTTATTTTTGTGATCTTCATCATTTGCAAATCAACCTTGGCAAGACCAAGGATATGGTCTTCAACTGGTCAAAGAACATCCTCACAAAGTTTTATTTTTACTTTCGAGGTATGGAGATCTAGATCACTACTAGTTACACATACTTGAGTGTTCAATTCTCAAGGCCTAGAAGCGGTTTGAGGAAAGCCCTACAGCCTTGGATCAACAAGAGTTATGGCTCCCTCACCCTCCTCAAGCATCGATACTTTCAAAATCATTTTCAGGACATTGCATCCAAGATGGACCTCATGGATAGCCTTATCAAACCCACAGTTCTCTACAACTCTAAGGTTTGGGGGCCTAGTTTACTTGAGTCAAATTAGGACATGACAAAGAGAGTTCAAGTCCTCATGCTCTGTTGCATCATCAAATGCAAGAGGATGGTTCCCCAAGTCATTGTTTAAGCAGAGTTTGCAACCCCACTATTATCACATATATAGTAGTCAGGCTACCATATTCTATTTTTCAGATACAGTACATTTTTCAGCCAGATCTCTTACATATGAGATGCTGAGATGAGCAGTTTTGACGGATCATTGTTTTATTTGTGGACTATTGTACTCTCCCATGTCAGCACTGAGTCTCAGGACACTCAGATTTGAGGACCGATGTAGCCATTTAGTCATTACAAAGCAATTATTGATGCCCAGTTTTATATCACCACTTTCTCATTGGACAGATGATGGTTCAGATGGATTATATGCATGATTATAACTCAGCTTGTATTATATTGTGTTATGGTTATCATTGCTCTTATATTCATCTTTGTGACATGTATTAACATGTAGTGTCGTGATCTGGCGGTCATAATTATATGGACTTGGAGGTGTTGCTGCCTAATACACACTTTAGGGCACAGGAAAGTCAACAACCTGTCACCACAGTCCAAAACTCCTTCGTTTAGGCCAGATCCTAACGGAGCCAAGGGGGGTAGTCCCTACGGAAGACTATATTCCTAAGTTTTTTAACAGTTGAGTTAAAAGGATCTTTATTATTAGGTAAAAGGCTTAGGTTTTACTATTTACTAAGGATGACAATCAGCCAATGCAAATGCAATATTTCTCAAATGACAATCAAGCCTTTATTCAGATACAACCAGTGCCTAAAGAATGGAGTCAGAGAATGCAGCCTTTAATGAGATGCAGTCTGGGTTAATTATCTCATAGGTTAAATGTTATCTAACAATGAGATGAATAAACATTTTTTTGATCAACAATAGATGCATTACCCTTTGGAATTTTTATGGTGTGATTTTTTTGGCTGCGATCTGAAGACGCCCGATAGGCTGCGTGCTGCCCTCCTCTAGGGTTTCGTTCTGCTCCAGCCCGCCACCATGGCTGGTCCAGGGGGAGGGGATCCCCCTCCCTCCTCCTCTCTTTCTGCAGCAGACGCCTTCAGCAGGCTGTTAGCTCCTTCTAGAAAGAATCTGGCATCCAAAGAGGCCCCGAAAGTTGTTAAAAAACTTGACTCAATTCCAGAAATTGCTTTGCCTGAGGAGCATTCCATTAAAATTGCCCTGGCACTAGCTGAAAGAGGCCTGGTTGGCCAGTTCATGGGGCTTTGGCCCTCTCCCAAAACCACGGATGATTGGATTCAGCGTAATTGGAGGCCCCATCTGAAGAACAGTGTCACCTGCTATCCGGTTGGCAGAGGCTTCTTCGTCTTCGAATTCATCTCAAAAGAGGATCGTGATCTCATCTTCCGAAGTGGCCCCTATTTCATGGGTTCCCAAGGACTTTATCTGAACAGGTGGACTCCGGACTTTGACCCTATAGTTGACGTCCCCAAAGAGGTCCCGGTTTGGGTAAGGCTCCCCAATCTGCCGATCCATTGCTGGAACTTTCAGGCCCTGGAAAAAATAGGAAATGCCCTATGCCGGTTCATTGACAAAGCAGAGAATAAAGGCCAGTACTCCTGTGCTAGAATATGTGTTGAAGTTGATCTGGAGGCGGGACTCCCAGAAGCCGTCAAACTTTCTGTAGGATCATGGTCTCATTTCCAGAAACTCGATTATGAACAATTACCGTTTAAATGTCGGCTCTGCCATGAGCATGGCCATTTCCAGCGCAGTTGCCCAAAAGCACAGACGGAAGAAGAAGGTGAAGGTTGGCAGAGGGTCAAAAAAGGCAAAGGCCCCAGCAAGCCAATCGAAAAAAGAGGCCCTAGCAATGCTCTGAAATCCGACCCCAAAGCTCCTCAGAAGGATCCCGTCCATTCTCCAGTGTTGTCTAAGCAGCCAGTTACTGTGGCCCATGGAGAAAACCCCCCTTCTACGAACGCCCCAGAAGTTCCTCCGGTTATTATTATCCAAGAATCCTCGGCCACTAAATCTGCTATCCCAGAGGAAACGCAAGACAGTCAAGGAGGTAATGCATTGGAGCCAGGAGAAATCCAGCCAGATCCTGCACACCCATTAGTTAGAAGCTCCTCTACCCGTGGAGATTCTCGAGATGCAGAAGCAGATCCATCAGCCATGGACTCTGATCCAGGAGGAGACAATGATGATGGATCTTCCGAGTCCAGAAGCTCGTATGCTACCCCAATCAAGAAGACAAGGGGCCGGAAATCCAACAAAAAGCAAAGGGAGGAAAGATCTTATGCAGATATTCTGCAAGGATCCCAGCTAACTCTCAAGCTATGGTGAACACAAGATCCAAGCATGGCCAGCCCTCTAAAGGGGTCGTCCCCTCTAAAAGTAAATAATGCGGTACATCTCCTAGAACTGTAGAGGTCTTGGCAGTCCGCAGAAAGTTGAAGCAATGAAAGACCTAGTAAGAATCAATAAGCCAGAGATCCTACTTCTTCAGGAGACAAAAATGGAGGATAGCTATGCCCTCCATGCAGGAAATATATTCTGGAAGAAAGGCCCGGGAACAGCTGTCAGCTCCAGGGGAGCCTCAGGAGGACTTGCCACCTTCTGGGACTCCTCCAAATATGAGCTAATCTCTGTTCACAATACTTCGCACTGGATCTACACCAACCTCATCCACAAAGACTCAGGTCATTATGTAAGTATGTTTAATCTCTATGTTCCAATCTTGTTAGCGGAAAAAAAAGCTTGCTGGGATTCTATTGGCTCGTTCTTAAGCCTCTAAAGACCAGAAAACATTATCATTGCTGGAGATCTTAATGTTACTCTGGCAGCAAATGAGAAAAAAGGTGGATCCATAGTCCGCGATCCTTCTCAGGAATGGGTCGAAGACATCATCTTAGGATGGGATCTAGTTGACATAAAACCCTCCAGAGGTATCTTTACTTGGACTAACAAAAGACTAGGGCCAGGGCACATTGCGGCCCGCCTAGACAGGTTTCTAATCCATTCCTCCTTCCTCAACCTGGGGCTTCATGCTTCGTCCAAAATCCTTCCCAACTGTATTTCCGATCATAAACCAATGCTCCTTGAGCTCTCTGTTGAGGAAGATCTTGGCCCCATCCCTTTCAGGTTCAGTCCCCTTTGGATCCATCAAGAGGGCTTCTACCATATTGTCACTAGCTCCTGGAGCAAAAAAGTCACTGGAAACCCCTCCTTTATCTAGGAAGAAAAGCTTAGAAGGCTTAAACATGATCTCAAGAGCTGGGCCAAGTCTCTCCCCTCCCCAATCTCCTGCAGGAAAGATAGCCAGGTTGCCTTGGAAAATCATCAAATCCTCATGGAAACTGTCCCTATCACTGAAAGCATAATTGGGGAAGAAAGTAACCTTCAGAAAGCCTATTATAAAGCCTGCAAAGACGAAGAAGAGTATTGGCGCCAAAAATCTTGAAACCTTTGGCTAGCCAGCGGTGACAAAAACACTTCCTTCTTTCAGAAACAAGTTGAAGCAAGGAAAAATTTCAAATCCGTGAAGGAAATTACTCATCAACATAACCTGATTAAAGATGTGGAAGGCATTAAACAGGCTGCCTTTTCCCATTTCCAAGATCTTTACACTGCTCCTACTGCTGATCTCATTGACTCCAATGCTTACCCCATCTCTTTGGTCCCATCTCTAGTCCAAGCCTCTGTCAATAACACCCTTGCTACCCCAGTGACTATGAAAGAACTCAAGTCAGCGCTGGACCATATGAAACCTGATAGTGCCCCTGGGCCTGATGGTTTCACAGCCAGATTTATCTCCAGCTGCTGGGATATCATCAAATATGATCTGCTGAAGATGGTTAGGAACTCTCAAATCCATCATAAGCTGGGCGGGAGCACAAACTCCTCTTTCTTGGCCTTGATCCCGAAGGAGATAGGAGCTTCAAATTTTTCAAGATTCCGGCCAATCTCCCTTTGCAACACCGGTTACAAGTTGGTCACTAAGATTATAGCCAACAGGATTAAAAAAATTCTGCCTAGAATAATCCCTAAGAACCAAGGAGGTTTCATAAAGGGAAGGAAAATTCTAGATAATGTTATCCTTGTTCAGGAGGCTATTCACTCCAGCTTCCTCCGAAAAGAGAAAGGCATGGTTGTGAAACTAGACCTAGCCAACGCCTTTGACAGAGTAAATCATGAATTCCTCTTTGCTGTTATGGAGAAATTTGGTTTCTCCACTGACCTCATTGGCTGGATCAAAGGATGCATTTGTTCTCCTTGGATTGCCCCTTTGGTCAATGGAAGGCCAACCAATTTTTTCCAAGCTTCTAGAGGGCTGCGCCAAGGCTGCCCTTTGTCTCCGCTTCTATATGCCATCCAGGCATCCGTGTTCAGCTTCCAACTTAACAACTGTCAGCAGGACCTTTCTATGCCTGGGCTCCGCATGGCCCATAATGTAAAGAACATAAATCATTCCCAGTTCGCAGATGACACACTGCTGTTGGGAGGAGCTGGTGTTCAATCTGCAAATAACTTCAAGAAGGAGCTAGATATCTATCTTCAGATCTCTGGAAGCAAGATCAACCTGCAAAAAAGCAAAATTTACTGCTGGAACAGCTCTGTGGAAGAAATAGGAAGAACCTCTAGAGCTCTGGAAATGGAAAGCTTCCAGAACTGGGACTCCTTCACTTATCTAGGTGTCCCGATTTTTAAATCTGCCATCAAAACAAAGAATTGGAACCCCATCGTTGAAAATTTAAAAGCTAAGATCCAAAAGTGGGGGGCGAGATGGCTCACCCTAGCAGGGAAACTTGTCTTACTGAAATCTGTTCTGTCCAATATCCCTATTTATCAATCTTCTATTCTTCTGGCCCCTTCTTCTATCATCAGCAAGATTGAAACTCTCTTCAAAAACTTCCTGTGGGAAGGGGGGAAAGGAAACCTGAAAAAGCCCCATCTGGTCAGCTGGGACAAAGTTCAAAGGACCTATAAAGAAGGAGGCCTCCAAGTCAGAAGTATTCATGCTCAGAATTTAGCCATGGGAACCAAAATTCTCTGGCAGATTGTGTCCGAGAAGACTAGCTGGAGCAAAAAGGTTCTGTGGAAAAAATATTTCTCTGGCCAGAGAATTCGCTGCCTTGACAAAAATCCTCCCAGCAAAACTGGCTCTCCAATCTATAAGCTCTGTCTCAAAGCCCTGGTTCATTTCAGATCTTTATTGTATTGGATACCTGGTAACGAGAAAAAAATTAATTTGTGGGAAGATTCCATCCTCGGGGAAGAGCCTTTGGGGCATAATCCTGGAATTCAGAATATTAAACAGTGGCTCAAAGATCAGCATATCTTCACTCTTTGGGACCTTTCAGCCTGGGACAATGAAAAAAACTGGACTGATTGGAAGTATGCAGACCTCCCCAACGAACTTGATGAGGAAGCCAAACTTCTGTCCAAGCTTCTGCAAGGTAAATCCCCCCTAAATCAAGCTGCCTGTGATAAGAGAGGCTGGGGATCCAAATCTGGAAGTTTTACAGTGGCTGAAGGCTACCGGTCCCTAATGACGGTTCCTCACGTAGCCCCCAATCCGATCCAGTGGAACTTCGTTTGGTCTTCCAAGTCCATTCCGAAAGTTGATATGTTTTGCTAGAATGTGGTTCATAGAAGTATTCTCACAACGGAAAATCTTCGTAAGAGAGGCCTGGAAGGCCCCTCAAGGTGCTCCCTGTGCAAGAATGATGAAGAAAATATTGACCATCTTCTGCTGTCCTGTCCGTTCTCCAAAGAAGTCTGGAAAGAAGCTCTTCCTATGAATCCTCCTAACTTTAATTTGTCGGAGTTAACAGCAGATCTGTTTACCAGATGGGTTCATTGCTCCCCCTTTCAGCTTTCCAAAAAAGACCTCCTCAAATCTGCGTGGATGCTTCTCCCTAAGTTCATTTTCTGGAAACTTTGGCTCGAAAGGAACAACCGTCTGTTCAGAGATGTGGAGAGCACTCCTTCTAGGATAGCGATGAGAGCCAAAGCTCTCCTTGGAGAAGCCTTGGACCACAAGCCTGATCTCGGGAATGCTAGGCCTCTAGAGGACAGAGAAGCTACATGGCTATCTGGACTCGCCTCCAATGTTCATAAAACCTCCATTACCAAACCTCCAACTCTTGCTGATTGGGAAATTCAAATGGAAGATGCAAAATTCCTAAATTGGAGACTTTCGCTGCAGGTTCATTGTCTGTTTTTTGATGGTGCCTCTATGGGCAATCCAGGTCCCTCCGGAGGGGGAGGAGTGATCCTCATGCCTTCAGGTTCCATTCATTCTTCCTTTGCTTGGGGGCTAGGAGTGGAGTCTAACAATTTTGCTGAATTTCATGCTCTGTGGCAGGGACTCAGGCAAGCTATAAGTCTTAACATCCGAAATATCTTAGTCTTTGGGGATTCCAAATTGGTGATTCAGGCCATGAGATCGAAGTCTAGTCCTCCCAGCATCCACATGAAGAGGATCGCCCAGAAAACTCAAATCTTAACTGGCAAGTTTCAAACCATAAGCTTCTTTCACGTGCTGCGCCATCTTAACAAGGAAGCTGATCTTGAAGCCAATCACGCCTCGCTCCTGAGCAGGAGCATCATCTCAATCAATGGGAATGTCTCTTCCTGCAACCTCCCGTGACTCTTCCATGTCTGAACGCGACCTCAGGGCTCTTTGCATTTTCTATATCGGCATCCTGCTTTTCAGCTTCCTTCTCGTGGTCCTTTGGACTTTAGAAAGGCCTGTTCGTTGCCCTAGGGATGTCCGAGGCTGTCTTACTCATTCAGGCTCCATTTCAAACCCAGCTATCAGCTACGCTCTTACTGTTAACTACCTTTTTCCTCTCGGTGGTGACTCTACGGCTGCCATCTATGATTTTTGTCTTTTGAAGATCGTATGGGCAATCTGGAATATTAAGGAAAGATCCAGCCTCATAATAAAGAATTGGGCAGATTGGCTTTGCTCTCCCTTAGATCGGATGGGTACAAAGAACAGTTTGAATACGCTTCAGAAGGAATTGCAGACATACAAGAAGACTCTCTCTCCCAGATCAAAGAGGCAGCGAACCTATTTGGAGACTTTGGTCGAAGTATTACAGCATGGGAGCTCGCCTGTCAGAAGCTCAAAATGGACTCCTAATAACCTTAAAACCAAGTCTGAAGCTCACTCCATTGAAACTGAGCTCGTTTCCTCTGTTCCTATGCTATGTCGGCCGTTAAGATGTGTTGTAATCGTGTGGGTAAGTCCTTGCAACAGCTGGACTCCAATTGGTGTCAATTCTGGTCAACATTGGTCTATGTTTCTCTTGTCAGATCCCTCTGTCTTGCTCAGGGAATCTCCCAGTGTAACAAAGCCCCTGGAAGCTGATTTTCCGGATCTCTATTAATCTACCCAACAGTTTTGGTCTTAAAAAAAAACAATGAGATGAATAAACAAATAGATGATACAATTATAAACAATAATGAATCAAGATATCTAAGCAATGTACAGATGATCTAAATTTATCAGTATAAACCAATGAACTAGTAAAATAGTTACAGTTTAGACAAATATGGACCAGATTTACAAGTTATAGACAAGAGAGCAAAAGGAAAATGCCTTAAAATGAAATTTATTAAACCAACAGTAAATGAAAATGGAAAGACTTTAAGTTGAATTACTTGAAGCAATTAAACAAATGTCATTAAGTTATTAGGCATTCACCACATAAACAATTGCAGAACTGAAAGTAAATGAAACTGAAAGTAAATGAGACTGAAAGTAAAGTGCTGGAGTGCAATGCTGGAGTGAAAATGTACTGTGATTCCCTGCTAGAGTGTAGAGCCTGTTTTGCAATGCTTCTTGTTCTTTTTAGTAAATTTTATTACAGTTTTTCTTCTTGTATTAGGTTTTCAAACAGTGGTGTGTCTACCCCTACCACATATCCCCTTAATCCAAAAGTGGAGTGCTGTTGTGCTCAAAACAATGGGAACAAGCCCACCTGTAGCTCACATATCAAACCCCCAGTGCCAGGCGCCCAACAAGGAAGGACACGAACGCCGTGAGACCCCCCTCGGTCTCTCACCCCCCGTGGCTTCCAAAGGTCACCAGTTTTTAGTTGGATTAAAGCAATAATGTGATGGATGCCTATTACTAAAACTCCTCTACCCCCTGTCGTACCTCGTGAGTACCCCGAAGGGTGATAACCAAGTAGAGGAACAGCGGATAAACTCGTTGTTGGTTAATTTTAGGGGTAAATTTTAAATTTTGTAGTGGTTAAGCATGCAAGTAAATTTTTAAAACTATCAACAAGGCTCAACCAAGCAATGTCCCTTATGGAAGGTGCTGGTACTTGAAACCTGGACTAGTAAAGCAAATGTGTTTGGTATAAAAATACGTAAACAAACAAGGCAGTGTTATCTAATTAAATCTAAGCCCCTACCTTTCTGCTTTTCATACCCTGATCCGAGTTTCCTAAAGGGAGATAACAGATAGGGACAGAGGATACACCGAAAGGCAAGTTGTAAAATTACTTCTTTGCAACAGAATGTAAATCTAACTAAGTGCTTGGAAATAAAAAGAACAGAAACAAAAGAAGTACTCTAAACAATAACCTAACCACACATCAATCCCTTTAACAGAGATGGTGGATAAACAGAAAGCAAAAGACTAGATCTGCAAAGTAAATCTTACAACTAGTGTTCTACCCTGTCACTACTCTAACTTCATATACAAGATTTACAAATGATTTTAAAGATCTTTGAAGAATACCCCAAGAGTACTACTCTATGGGGTTTACAAATGATAGAAAAGAGAGGAAAAAATGGGGTTTTGAACCCCTTTTTGCACCCAAAACTTTTAGGGCCTTTTTTCTGAAGAAATTTTGGCAGCACCTCCTCCTTCGCTGTGTAAAAACCTCCAAAAAACAGTGACCTACTTCACTGGAATTTACAGCAGAAAACGCTACAGAAAGTATGTTAGAAGTTAACCCCAAAAACTCAGAAAAAACAGTGCAAAAATCTGCTTGAAACTATGTAAAACTTGAACTTCTGGTGGCCTAAAAATGGGCTTTTTAGGCCCTGAAATGACAAGTAAATTGCAGATTTATGATACCAAACTAATCTACTATGAATGAAAGCCCTAAAACAAGGGTTTTATTCACTATACAGTGAATAAAACCTAGTTTTAAAACAGTGACAAAAATATGAGGGAAAATGCAAAATACAAAATGAAACTTTGAATAAATGAATGGATCCTGAAGATAAAATGCAAGATAGGTGCTTGGCCTGGGAGGCCCTCTTCCAAACCCTTTCTGCAAAATAAATGTGAGAAATCTACAAAATACAGCAAGAGGTGAGCAAAATAAAAAGATCTACAAAGACCTTTGTAGATCTAGCTAAAACTACTCACAAATAGATGTCAATAACCATTCACAACTAGTGTTCTACCTTGTCACTACTCTAACTTCATATACAAGATTTACAAATGATTTTAAAGATCTTTGAAGAATACCCCAAGAGTACTACTCTATGGGGTTTACAAATGATAGAAAA
>LPNX010877108.1:368799-469075 GCA_001517045.1 Pseudotsuga menziesii
CAGCCCCTTGTCAGAATGACATGAGACTTGAACCAATGGCTTAGGGGGTGTCATAGCATTTTCATTTGCATTCATAGCCCCTATTACAAAATGCCAAGGTTCAAGAGATTACATTATTACATCAAAACTTAATTAATTAACCACCATATGGTAAAATTAATTAATTAGGAAAAAATCAAAATAGAAATTAAAATCCTAACGAAATTCTGCAAGACTACAAAATATGGCTAAGATGGTCATGGACAACAACTTGAAACCTTAGCCACTTCATGGGCTTGATTATCAGAACGTCAATTCACCACTTTGGAGGATTGGTGAGTGAAAAAACAAACCAATTAAAATTGTTAATTAACAAAATTAATCGGAAGGGGGAAAAAAACACTCGATGAAGAGGACTTCCCTGATAATAAAGTCCATGGTGACATCCTTAGAGAAATTACCCATGCTGACATATAAAGTTACATTAATTGTCCCATGCGGGGGAGCAGACATTTCGTGTACAAAAGGGGCATTATTGCCCTGCTAAGTGAAAAATCCCTAGAATTTTTCCATGGTACAAACTGCACAGAATGTACATCTTCAATGTACATGAGGTTGCCACCTAATCGAAATAGGTGAGCAACAGGAGGTATTTGTATTATGTATTGATGTCCCTACTTAGACTTAGAAGTTCCTGATCTATACTCATTGGTTTTACCATCCTTAGGGAGAATAGAGGTAGTCATTCCCACCTTTATTTTGGCTTGCTAGTGTTGGCTTCATTTTTCACTGTCTCCACTCATCCATTACCTTTCAGTTTTGTTTTTAACCCGACTTACTACTTGACTTGTGGCATGGAGGACCTTTCCCCGCTATAACCTTTGTTGGACAAACCTCCCTGTTTATATTGTGTCTCGGCTCTGATTTGGTGACAGAACTTGCCTTTGGTGAGTTGGATTGTATGCCTAAATCATTCTGGTCGGTTGTCCCGATGTTTGGCACTGTGCAAAAATCCCCCTGGTCACTTGAGACGTTGTTGGCTAACACTGAAAGCTCATGTACTACTTATATTAGAAATGTTTATATGCGCCCATGGAAAATGAAAATGCTAAAACTGTGTTTCTTAACATATGTGAAAAGGGGCAAGAGCAATGAAATGCTAAAACTGTGTTTCTTAACATATGTGAAAAGGGGCAAGAGCAATGAAATGCTAAAATACTCCTTGAAGGGTATAAAAGGTTCAAAAAGCAATGGTTAAATATATGTTATATCCAAATATTGTTGACCTTATAAATTTGAATATGTCCTGGATGAAAGCTGCAGTTAGTTGTGCTTTTAAGCACTGATGAAGTCCCCAAAAGGACATATAGGCCAAAAAGGCTATGGAAATAAAATTGATGATCCTAATGAAATTGGATCAAACTTGATGTAGACATGATGCCTAAGTTGAATAAGCACTCTCTGAACAACTCAACCATTTGCGAGGCACTGTCGTTCCTTGTGTTGTTGTTTGTCCAGCATGTGGTTATAGTGAGTTTTTCCTTTTCATATCCAAAGTGTCATGATGTTAAGTAGGAAGCCATCATTTTCCCTAGCCTTGTCAGTTTCAGCCTTCACCCTTCACTAGCAAATTGACTACAACTATGAAGTGAGTATAGTCCTGAAAGTCTAATCTGAGTAATAATAAATAAAGCCCTATATATGTATTTGGTTGATGTACCGCTAGTTAAATGACTGCTACTTGTTGTGATTGTTGCTTAAATGATTTGTAGAGCATGTCTTAACCTTATAGCACTTGCAACAGATGGATGATAGTCTGAGTTATATTATTGGTATCTGGCCATTTACAGGTGATTATATTGTCTATTGGATATCGTTGATGATCAGGCAGAGACCTGGAAAGGGTATGAGTATACACCCTAGATGGATTTGGACTCTCTGAGTCTAATGAGATAGTTTATTTTCAGTTCTGGGCACTTGCAGAGATGATCAAGCTCATTTTACCTTTCTGATGCAGTTTTGCTTCACAGGATGATGTGTCTGAGCAAGGAGATGTTTCATTTGGATCTCCTAGGGCATTGTATGGGCATAGGGGGGTGCAGCCACTTGATTGTACCATAGTACCCCCATCCTAGAAAGCCTGGTGGGCTCAGTTTGACAACGCAGGCACCCTAGGAGGCTGTTTTGGCAGGTTCACATTTCTTGAGGCAAATTAAAAAATGATTAAATGGCTATTGAAGAAATCGATTTGGGCTACTGAGGCAAGGAAATGACATGGGATGAGTCATGATGATGAGAGTGATGCCCTCCGCACCTTCTCCAGCAGTTGCAGCACCTGATTGGGCCCACACCTATTTTTTGGGCGTTTTTATATTATTTTTTAGAGCTTTTTGGGAGGCTCACGATTTCCTCAAGGAGGCACAAAGTTAAAAAATTAAAATATTATATTATTTTATTGTGCCATGGGGCACCCAGAGGGAGTTAGTTAACACTCCATGGACCCACCATGTGCTTCATTTATTTCTTATTGAGTGGGGTACCCTCTTTACGGGTGATTTAGTCCACTTTGGTACTTTATGGTTATATTGTTCCATGTATTGTATGTTGAGCTCATCTCAACCATTAATTAGAATATTTTATCTTTTAATCTTAGCCACTCATTTTGAAAATGGATAGGATTTTGGTTCTCTCATTTCTATTTAAAGGAGAGAGCTTCTCATTTGTAAGGGGTCTTTGGCTCTTGGATCTGATTAATAGAAAGATTTTTTGTGGATATTTTCTGGATCTGCTTTGCATCTGATGTTCTTCGATGGTGATTGGAAAGTCTTTTGCTTCCTACCATTCGGGAAATTGTTATGAGATCTATATTTTTTTGGGTATCATTGGCTTGTCTACAGTAGGACGATTTCAACTTGGGCGTTTTTGCAAGGGGACCTCAACTCGCTTGGATTGTCTTCGTTTTTTTATCAGGGAGTTTTCATTAGTGTTGTGGTGACCTATGATTTCTTCTTGCTATTTTTCTGCAACATATAGCTTATTTCTCATGTCACAATAAATCTAATATGGTTGACGTTTATTGTGCAGGAGAGAGGGCGCATTGACTTCCTCGGGCAAACACTGGACATAGAGCTCGCTTCAATTTTCTCAAATTGATCGGGATGGCGGGGATCATCATCATCAAGGCATCTACAAGCATTTCCAAGTAAGGTCTAGCAGGTAAGTCTCTTCTCTTCAGATCTCAATCCATTGTACCTTCTTTTCTTCATTTTTTCTGAAAAAAACTCCTAAATAATAAAAATCCAAAAAATATTTAATCGGGGAACCGCTTGATCTTTGACCAAACCATTTCTAGGTTTTGTAGATTAGGCCTCCCCCTCACTGAATCATCCTCAACGCTGCCCTAATTGTGACTGGTTTTCCCTAGATCTAACTTTCCCACTACACAAACCCCAGCGCCCCACCGAAAATTTGACTTTTTCCAGAGTTGACTTTTCTGGAAAATAATTACATGGGTTTGTAGATCAGGTCTTCCTCATCCCAGAACACCCCCAACGCTAAGCTAGTTCCTGCCAGGTAGCCCTAGATCTGAAAAACTGACTTTCAGCCTCCTAGCCTCCCTCATCAAATTTTGACTTTTCCAAATCTGATTTTTCCTTAAATTTCCTGACTTGGGTTTGTAGATCGAGCTATCCTTATCTCATTTCCACTCCAACATTAAGCTGATAGTCTCCTGGTCGCTCTAGATCTGCAGATCTGCCTCTCCAAACCCTAGCGCTAGCCCTCCTTCTGCTAATTTCCCTGTAACCTGAATCTTTCGGGCCAAATCCTTTTCTGGGTCCATAGATCAGGGCATATCCCAGGTGGGTTCACTTAAACGATGTGCTGATACTGACTCCGTTACCCAAGGTTGAACAGGCACTGATCTCCAAGCATAGCGCTAGCCCCTTATTGACCTCTTTTTCCCGAAATTTGACCGTTCCTTGATAACTCAGGTAACCTGGCATTTTCATATCTCTCACTTAGTCTATCTCTTTGGTACTAGACAGTCCCAACTCTATCCTTACTCACCCTGTCTCAATTACGTTTCCCAAGACAGTGGTTATCTTCATCAGTTGCTAGTACCTTAACCCTAGATCTAGTATTACTCCTACAGGTCACTTTGGATCAACCCTCGTATGACTGAAGCCCTCATCCAAAGCCCAAGTCCACTTACTACTATCATCCATAGATCTAGAGTTTCTAATTACCTTACACCTTACGTACCTCAAGCTATAATTGATCTGATCTGGTGTCTAAGTCTGATCTCTCCTGTCAGGAATAGATCTGGGTCTCCCCCGTTGTTGTCTTGGATTTAGATAACATAAAGCGAAGACTGCCTTGATCCCCCATTGTTGTCTTGGACTTGGATAACATAAAGCGAAGACTGCTTTGATTGGTGTGACAACCATTGGGAGTCTAGGCAATCTTGGTTCCACCTTCGTAGTTGCTTGCCCCTCTACCATCCATCCTGGATCCATCATACATAGGCAACTACAAGGTTGGTGATAACACCCGCCTCAAGATTGAAACCATCTTCAAACCAATTTCCCTTCTACACTAGGTTCGACGCTTTGCAAACCACCCTTATCTTGCTTATTGTGCCTTTGAGAGCATAGCCACTTCTAGTACTTTTAATAAAGCTCATGGCTAGTTTGTGGAGGCCACTTGTCAAATTCAGCGAAATTGATATATCGATGGATCATCTCCCCCCTTTCAAATACTCTCTTGATGCCCTCAGCTGACTCCTATTAACCAAGCAAGAGTTGAATAAGATTATCAGAGTGGACATTCTCAAACAATATATCCAAGTTACCTAGGTTGAGCCACTAGGGGGTTAAACCCAAAATGGCCCTCTATGCAAAGAACTGCATGGAGTTGAGGGATGACCTTATTGTTCAACCCCCTTACACACTTCGACATTTGATACATGCTCTTAGGATCCCTCTTAGACACTTTTAGCTCAACTCTCAACTTTGGGTTGAAACCGACCATCATATCACACATGGGGAGAAGATCTGCCAACTCTACCATCTTCATGAGATTGAGATGGAGGAGCACTTCATCTTTCAATGCTCCATCTATTATGAGATTAGAGGACAATTTTACTATCTTTTAAACGGGCAAATTTATTATCATTTAAACGAGTCTCAAAACTCCCTCTCTATCGTCTTTCGATTTCTGTACTAGAGATGCATGAGCTTATTTGGGAGGGAATACCTCAAACCTACTTCCCACTCACTTTGACCGTCCTTGCCCAAATCATATACCTTCGGGCAGATTATTTCTTTCTTTCATGTGCTCCTAGCCGACAAAGATACCAAGAGGCAAGCAAATAGCAACACTACATCAGCCATTAGATTTGTGAGACCCCGAAAGGTCCATGCTCAACTAGCGAGACCCTTACGAAGATGTCGTCTCAAACCTAGAGACAATTCACATGGAACTGTTATCAAATCCATGTTAGCTAGAGCCACTATGATGCAAATACAGTGCCAAAGCACCGATCCAGTCCTACACAAGCATGAGCAGAGCCATGAGATATCGATTATCAACAGTGTGCCCCAGTTTCAGAGATCATCCAGAGCATATTCCAGGCTCCCATGTCACAGTTGTGCCCACGTGACCCCATGGAGATGAGGTTTGTTGGGTCATGGTTCACATAGATATCAGCAGAGAGCAGTGTTGGTTCTTCCCTTTCCCATCATTGTCAGAGATCATCATCCAGGTTCATGTAGTAGAGCAGGTATATGGCATCACACTTCAATGTTATGTTTTGTCTCCTTTATTTATATTAGTAGTCTGACTTGACATTAGGTAACTAGCTGGATGATCCCATGCTTCTTTTGTTCATATCATAGGCTGACTGTTGGAGTAGTCAGGTTGCCTTGATTGCAAGGCTCTTTTGTATGCAAATCGGTTCCTTCCCCACCTTTGGTATAGACTTGGTCATGTTTGTCTGGTTGCTAGCCTTGGCATCGCTTTTCATTATCTCCACCCATCTGACCCATTCATACTGGATCCTTACCTTGACTTGGACTGAGAAATTTGATCTAGAGGACCTCCCCCTTTGACCCCTATGTATGTTGAATCCCATGTTACTTGTGTCTCGGCTCTGGAATGTGTGGGAGTGTAGCTTCAATTGGGGATCTACTTCCTGTCAATTGCCCCTAATGTTGTAGTGGCTGGTAGAATTGTGCTTTCCACCAGGCATCATCCCATTAGTCCTCAAAGCACGTGCTACTACCATCATTACATTGTACATCTATATCATGCTATATCCAAAGTACAGTGCAAGCCAAGAAGGCTAAAAAGTTGAAAATCAAGCCAAAAGGCTAATGTGAAATGAAAGTAAAAGGCTAAGCAGATGAGGAACAAATGCCAAATCTAAATGACTGCTTGGCCACATAAGTGAAATGAATGTAATGATTATTCATCATGGAGCCTAAGGGTTGGGACACGATATGGAGAGGGACAGTTAATTCTAAGTGTCTCTTAGAACCTCACCGCATTACAGTCACCTATGAACTCATCATAGGGGTTCTAGAAAAGATCCTCACGAATCTTGAGACAAGCTTGGACGTGAGTTGCACAGGAGTCTAGTGGTGGTTGTCTAAGCACTCTATCCCATTTGTGAGACACCACCATCCCCTATTGTTCTCCAGCATGCTTATGTCACAGTGGCCCCTATTTTCCCCTGCTTGTCCAAAGGATCTCGACATCGAAGTACAAGTCTTCCCCTTTACCTTAAGCTTGTTTGATCACCTTGTTACCAACTAAGTTGCACTAAGTTGGATTTCTAAGTGAGCCGCCATGGATGAACAATTACTTGTTCAAATTTCAAGTTCTGAAGTCCATGCAGGCCTTCTTAGGCCCTTTTTTATTTATTTAACATGTTCATACCCCATGGGGAAATGTAATAAAATGACTTAGCATGATGACTTTATGTAAAAGGTTTGGTTTCCTAGGACCTAGTCATCAATACATTATTTTAGGGTGTTTTTTCCTCGTTAATTATCTATCATTTTTAAATGATAAATAAGTTCTAAGTTTTTCACTCAAGCCTCCAAAGGTGGAATAATTGCCTTGGTGGTTAGGCCTTGGGAAGTTATTAAAACCTAGGCGTCGATGTATATTACCATGCTAATCATTATTTTGAGTCATTATGAACATGTACTAAGACCCCCATAGGTTTTTTTTAATTTCCGGAAGAAAAAAAATGTTTTTTTTTAGTTTTTACAGGCTTATTTTTAATAAATTAATTGTAAAAGTTCATAAAGTCATAAAAGTGGGGCTAGGTGGTTGTTTTTGCCATGGGGGTGCTCATTTTCTAACTCAGAGCACCCACTTTCCTAAGTTTTTGAATAATTATTTATCTCCAAAATTAAATATTACTCAGAAAACCAAAAAAGGACCAAAAAATTAGTTAACTAAAAAATACAGCAATTAAAAAAATAAAAGAAACTTGCCGAAATCAGTTTTTGTAACTTGGCAAAGTAAATGTTGAAACACTGAGAGGGGGGTGCATCAGTATTTGTAGAATTATAATTTAATCAAAAGCAGGTCTCTGATCACCAATCACAGCACATCATCAATATGTATGAAAATAACAAGTTGCACAGTACACAATAATTTTTGAAGTGGAAACCCAAGTTCTGGGGGTAAAACCACGGAAGCCTTTTAAAAATAGTTTACCAGAAATAACTGCAAGGAGGCAATAACCCCCTTATTATAAAGACTTCAAATTTTCCAGTTGTAACTGGAAGGAGGCTACGACCTCCCGATTTACAGGTGTCAACCTAAAGGAAGCATCAACTCCCTAGTTTTTCGGCTTCAACCAGAAGGAGGCTACGACCTCTTTTCCTTGCCCCATCCTGCCACCCTAATAAGAAAGAGATTGTCGAACCTGTGGACCTGTCACACACCAAACCCTGCACTTTCTGCTGCTAATAACCTCTGCACTCTGATCACTGCCAAATCGTCCCTGTATATGTCATATCACTGCCACACACTGCTCATGTACATCCTTGTACACCTCGTCATACACAATCACTGAAGTAGCTCTGCTCTTCTATTACTGAACATCATCATTGGTTATCCATCAGCAATATAGCGTGTACATCATACTCATTATAGCATGTAATAGATCACTTCTTTCAAACTGTACATACCACTTGTACAGACTACTTTCACACATCACTGCACATACTGACTTCTTTCAGAAAACAACTATATACTGTTGTACACTCAAGCAATATTGTTCACACCTTTGATAGACTTATTATACATGCACTGTTCACTTTACTACTCACCACTATACACTGTACACACTTTGTTACAGTTTGTCAATACATACCACTGATCATTACTATGTATGTTGTACATACCCTAGTCTGCTATACACATGCACTTTATCTACTGTACACACTCTTATTCACTGCTCACATACTCTTATACTCTTACTACACAATATTGTACATAGTTTATATATTATTGTACATGCTTCTTTTATATTTACATACACACTCACATCACTGTGCATTCTCTTGCTTACATACTTAACCACTTTTACTTGCACATACCACCATTTTCATTTATATAACATATATCATCAAATCCAAGCTTGAAAAAATCGCCGCAAAATCGGCGAAAATCAGAAAAATCGCGATTTTTTCCTCATGCCGATTTTTCGCCGAGGAAAAATCGCGATTTTTTAAAAAAACTTGGAGGCGCGATTTTTTCTAAAAAAGCGCGAGTCAACTGGAAAAAGCGCCCAGGCAGGCACCCCGCGGCTTAGAAAAGGGAAAACTTGGTTTTTTTTTTCTCATTTGGCAAATGAGCTTGTTGGAAGTGGAGGAGAAGGGCTTGAGGAGACCACCAACACCTTTGGAGGCTTTCAAACACCATTTAGCATCTCAACCAAGGATTTTTGTGGAGCAAGTGTTGAAGGTATGTGCATTTTATCCATTGTTTTTCTATCTTTTGCCATGGACTGTTTGAAAGATTTTTTGCATATTTGTTTTACTATTTCATTGCCTATTTCTTGTCTATTTGTTTGCTATTTGTTTTTACTATTTTGCCATTGATTTCCATGCCCCAAAAAATGAAAAACAGTCCCAATGTAAATGGGGGTTTTAAAAAATTAGAATGGAAAATAGCATGCTTGTTTTTTTACTTCTTAGCCACCCTCTTCTTCTAATCTTTCATGGCTTAAATCTAAATTTAGAGGTATGATTTTTTAAGCTAGAATGTTGCTATTATTTTCCAATGGAGTTTAATGTAATTTTTTTTTGTTTTTGTGCCCTAGGGTTGCACTTGAGTTGAAGGCTTGAAGCATTCCAAATTTCCAATTGCAAAAATGCCAAAGACATTGGACCCATTTTGGCAGTATGGTGAGCCCGAGGATGGCAACAGTAGGCAAAATTTGAGTTGCAAATTATGTGGGCGTCACATGGCGGGAGGGGTTAACAGGTTGAAATACCATTTAGCCAAACTACCTGGCCATGATGTTGGCCTTTGTACTGCAGTGACCCCAGAAATCATGAGAGCTGCCCATGATGCCATCCATGAAATAATGAGAAAGAAGGATGAAATCGCTGCAAACAAAGTTGAGCTTGCAGCTTTTGGCCAAGCAAGAAGTTTAGGTGCATCTATATCTACCACTATCGGTGAGGGTAGTGGGAGGGGCTCCACAACTTCAACTCGTGGGAGGGCGGGGCACACATCCCATTATGTTGGACTAGGCTCACAACCTTCTATCAAGTCAGTTGTAAAGAAATCAGAAAAGGTAGAAGCGGACAGGGTAATGGGAAGGTGTCTTTACTAGAGTCACATACCTCTTAGCATTGTTAAAAACAATCCATTTTGGCAGCTGATGTGGGATGCCATTGCAGTAGTTGGGCCAGGTTATAAAAGTGCCACCTTTGAGGAGTTGCGGGGCCCAATCCTTCAAGCAGAAAAGATGGACATCGGTGCTAGGTTGGCGGAGTTCAAGCAGTCATGGGAGAGCACTGGATGCACAGTCATGTCAGATGGGTGGATAGACGGTAAGGGTAGAAGCCTTATCAACTTCTTGGTACATTGTCCTAGAGGTACCATGTTTGTGAAATCAGTTGATGCATCGGCACATGTAAAAGATGCGGCACTTTTATGTGAGTTGATGGATGGGTTCATACAGGATATTGGGGCGCACAATGTTGTGCAAGTTATTTCAGATAATGCAGCTAATTATGTGGCTGCTGGCAGGATGCTTATGGATAGGTATCCCTCTTTGTTTTGGACTCCATGCGCTGCTCATTGCATTGATTTGATGTTGGAGGATATGGGGAAAATTCCCTTTATCAAGGTGGTGATTGATCAAGCTAGGACCATCCCTAAGTTCATTTACAACCATGGTTTTGTTCTTAGTCTCATGAGGAGGCACACCAAAAACAAGGAGTTGAAGCGTCCTGCAATCACGTGTTTTACCACCACATTTATTACTCTTCAGTTTTTGCTTCAATGTCAGTTTGAGTTGAAGCAAATGTTTGTTTGTGATGAGTGGCGTGATTGTGCTTACAGCAGGAGAGAGGATGGGAAAACCATTGCCAAGCTGGTGTACACTGATGCCTTCTGGGAAGGAATGGAGGAAGTGTGCTCGGTTAGTGAACCTTTAGTGAGGGTTCTGCGACTTGTTGATGGTGATAAGCCCGCAATGGGCTATTTATATGAGGCCATGGATAGGGCCAAAGAGACCATTCGGAATTTCTATGTGGGAAAGGGTACCCCAGGGCATGACAGGCAACTGTTGTTATGGGAGTTGATTGATACTCGATGGACTGGGATGCTTCATCGACCCATTCATGCAGCAGGACTCTTCCTCAACCCCGCATTTGCCTACAAATGCAATTTTGATTTTGATGGTGAGGTTTTGGAGGGGCTTCTCACTTGTATTCAGAGGATGATACCTGATTATGACACTCGCAATGCACTCAATCGCGAGATAGAGGTGTATCGGGATGGTACTGGAGTATTTGGCTTTGCTGATGCTTTTCGTGACAGGACCGAATTCATGCCAGGTAAATTATTAACTTATTAGACCGTTTTAACTTTTAAGTTTTCACCTTTATTTGAAAGATGAATTATGATTTATTTATATTTATTTCTTGTTTGAACTTTGGTGACATACTAAAAAAATGTAGCCACTTGGTGGCGAACCTATGGTGTGAGGACACCGAATTTACGGAAATTTGCCATCAAAATCCTTAGCCAAACCTATACATCTTCGGGATGTGAGCGAAATTCGAGTGTATTTGAAAAAATACATGCAAAGAGACGGAGAAGGTTAGAAACTTAGAACTTAGAATTTGAATTTTGAACAAAGCAATTGCATTTAAATGTTTAATGCAATTTATGAATCTACGATCCTCTAGACTCTAAATTTTTTTTATTACCCTCTTACAGGTTGGAGTTCACACGTCTTAATGACTTGGTGTATGTTCATTACAACCTTCGCTTGTGGATGGCACAAATACAGAAAGAACCTGATGCAAATGCCATCTCCTTGGACAATATTGATATATTGTCGAAGTGGAGGGTGGAGATTGAGACTCCTATCATGGAGGAGGCACCTGCATGGCTAGAGGAGGCGCAAGAGGAGGGGCAAGTGGAGGGGCAAGTGGAGGAGGAGGAAGAGGAGGAAGAGGAGGAGGAAGAGGAGGAGGAGCAGGAAGTGTTTGGAGGCACCATGGAAGCATCGCCACCACCTTCTGCACCGCTTGATATATCTAGTCCTCCATCCATCACTCAGCATCGAGTATTAGATGCAGGCTCAGGGCCTTCTACTGCTACTTCTAGTGCTGGGGGCAGGCCTGACAAGAGACCCATGATATTTTCCTGTAAAAGGGGAAGAGGGCATTGATATTAGATAGCTAGATGCTAGTTTTCCTCAGATACATTTATATATGTTATGTCATTTTGTATTGTTTAAACTTTATACACTTTTGAGTCCTTGATTGGACAACTATGATGTTTCAGACTTTCAGTATCAACTTTGATGTATCATTTTATATTTGGCATGACTACATGATGATGATATATATCAGTGCTTTCTTCATATTTATGTTCCAATATGTTTTTCTGATGTTATTATTGCTTTATATGTTTAAAATTCTAAAAAAAATGCATGTATTTTCTATTTTTTAATGTTTGTCGACTTTTGCCGATTTCTCCCGATTTTTTCGCTGATGTTACCGAGAAGTTGTAATCAAGACCCTCGCCGATTTTTTGCCGAGGCCGAGTTTTTCAACATTGATCAAATCATCACAAGGTACTTACCTCAGACCTGTGTGTATGCTTGAGTCGGGACTGTAGGGATGACCTTAAACTCAGGCCTGTCACAAAGAAGACAGCAGCAAGACTACTTGGAGTGTTCACACTTCAAAAATCGGGAGCATATCAAGATAAAAACTAGACCAAAAATGTGTGCTTCTGTGGAAAATTTGTATGCCACCTCTGCTGCTATTCAGACCAGTGAAAGTACCTCAGTCAAACTAGCGAAAATCTCAGTCCCAATCACAGTCAATTCATGGTTTAAATGATGGCAAAAGTTGTGAATAAATACACGTTGAAAGGGAAACTATATGGGGCCGACTTTATGGTTAAATATTTTATTTTTTAAACTTGTTACTATGGCCGACAAGATAAGGGGTTAAAAATATTTTAATGATTATTAAAAAAGGATTAAAAAGGTTTTAGTTAAAAGATGTTTTATTTAAATCTTTAAAATATTTAATATGTCACCACTTTAATGGGCCCGATTTCTACAAGGGAGAAGTAAAACTTTATTAAAAGGTAACCTTTTTTTAAAAGGATTTTTTTTTAAATTAATTTAACTTTATTAAAGGATTTTTAAATTAAAATTAATTTGACCTTTAACTTAATTTTAATTTATTAAAAGGTAACTTTATTAAAAGATTAGCACCGTTTAATAAAGAATTGTTTTATTTATAAAATATTCTAATGTTTTATTTTAATATTACCTTTAAAACATGTCTTAATGCAAGAGCTCTTTTATTAATGTTTTAAGACTTGTTTTAACTTTAAAAGTACTTCAATGTTGGAGATGAAGGGTTTTAACAAACAAACAAAAAATCATCATTCAATCTTAATATTATTTTGATTATGCTTTAATGCTTATTACTTATTTCAAGTTAGGGCATCTTTGTATAAGTTGGGGTAATACTAGTGTTTTAAGGGCAAGGCATAGGGTAAATTTTAGGGATCAAAGGTAAGGGGTTTTAGGGACTTTAGTTAGGTCAACAAGGTTGCCACATGCTTTATAAACACGACCATCAAGGCGTGGGGGTGCCTAGGCTTCTCCTAGGGTATCATGACCTCTATCAAACGCAAATGACCACTGAAAGGGTCATTTGGACTCTTGCAACTTTTTCAACCCACCAAGGACAAAATCTAGGGCAATAGGGCATGGTTGTGGTACTGGGAAACCCTAAAGAAACAACTGGGGAACCATAAGATGACTTAGGGGTACTTGAACACTCTACATGGTGTACAGGGTTTTTGGCAATGTCCCAAGGGCTTCATACTTGAGCTTAGGCAAGGTCAAAAGGTCTCCTTTGACATTGACTGACTTCTAACCCTTGGCGGCTCCTCAAGGGGCACCAAGACAGACCAACACACACTTGTTGGCATCAATGACAATTTAGTCAACAGTAAAGCGGCAAAAACCCAGACAATACTGGAAAGTCAAAACTTCTTGTTTTGAAGATTTTTCAAGTTTTGGAAGTTTCCTCTCCAAGAGGGGCATCTCTCCAAATGTGGGCGCAGGCATGGATGGAAAAGCTCTTTGGATTGGAAAAAAGTATGATTTTTAGCAAGTGTTACCTCTGCATTGGGATGTTGCCACATGCTAGCTCCTGTTCCAACCTCAATACAACTCATTGCCCACTCACTCAACCCGCATTATTAAGCAAGTGTGCCCCCCTCTCTTGCTGGGTTTTTCTATAAATAAGAGCAAGTTCTCTTCACTCTTCATCGAAAGTGTGTGGAACCTCTGCTCCTGTATCTCTTGTAATCAGTTTGATGATCATTGTTGAATGAAATAAAAGGATTTGGAGGCATAATTCTGTCGGGCATCAGTGTGTGGACGATCTTTTGTGCTTGTATGAGGTATAGTTGTATCAATTTCGTGCTTTGTTTCATTAAATGTCATAATCATCCTTGGTAGGATTTATGCTAATCAATAGGAAAGAATAATCAAGTTTGCTTACTTGTTTAGTTCTTTTATTTTCTTATGCGTAGAGATCAAGTTATTTTATGTTTTACTTCCTTGTATGCACAGTTTTCTAATCCCTTGTGTAAGTGATACCAGATATAACATTTTATTCAAAGTTTAGTTCAAGCTGTGTAGGTAGATCTTGCTCAAACAAGTGGTGGATCTTGCTTAACTCTCCCACATCTTTACGCTCTTGTTGGAAGATCTAAATCCCTCCACTCTCCACTTGAGGACTCCATTGCCCAATATTTCCAAGCTTTGGAGCATTCTTTCTATCACTTTT
Source organism: Pseudotsuga menziesii (assembly GCA_001517045.1). Taxonomy (NCBI): domain Eukaryota; kingdom Viridiplantae; phylum Streptophyta; class Pinopsida; order Pinales; family Pinaceae; genus Pseudotsuga; species Pseudotsuga menziesii. The sequence goes on from LPNX010877108.1 coordinate 383,370, forward strand.
CATCACATAAATTTTAAGATTTTTCAATTACGTAGAAGTGTTAATCAAGTTAGTGCTATAAGATAAATTACAAACTAATTTGTTTTACATTTACAGATCAGATCTGATTTCAAAGTTATATTTTATAGATCTAACTTCAAGCAAGTACTTGTCAAAAGTTGCAAAATTTGTCTTTTGAAAGTACTTAAATTTTATGCTAAATTTTTTTATGTTTTAATCAGTGAAGCACGACTCGGGAAGGACTCGCGGGTACTCGTGAGTCTACCCAAGTCAAACCCCAAAACGAGTAATCGTTTCAAACTCGGCCCAGACTCGCCAACCTGGCACAAACTCGTCTACTCGCCAATACTCGCGTGTACTCGGTAGAGACTCGGTCGGACTCGCCTGAAGTCGAAGTGGAATCCTGCAAATCCATCGCCGTTTCCATCCCCCTTCCGTTTTCCCTTTTATAATTCATGTTTGCTCTTCTGAACATCATTCTTTAATGATATGTGCACAGTGCAACTCTTCTCTTGCAATCCACAGATCACTCACTTGCTTGGCTGTATGTCAATGTGTTTGGTTGGGCTGGGGACAATGAGCTCCCACCTTCTTTTCCTTGTTACGATGCTGCTTCTTAACTATAGTATTTATGCCCAGGGTTTTCCATCTTATAGAGATTGCGCTCCTTACACTATAGGTAGTTCCATTATTAAATATCATTTTTGACAATGTGGCCTTTTAGATGTGATTATTCAAAATTCAGAGTTTTGAAAATGTTTTTTAATTTTTTATATAAAAAGTTAATTTTAAAATTTTAAGTTGATTGAGATAAAATTATATAAGTTTCCATATACCATAGAGTTTTGAAAATGTTTTTATAATATAATTTTTTTATATAAAAAGTTAATTTTATGTCGATTAAGATAAAATTACATAAGTTTCAATATAGTATATTTAGAATTTATTTGCTTAAATAATAAATATTAGTCTTAATGTCAATGGTGCTCCCACAAATACATTGGTATCTGCTATTAATATAAAGTGTGAATATGGTTATTGATGTATTTTCCTTATTTTTTGGCCTAAAATTTACCATATTTTAAGCTTTTGTCTATTTGCCGAGTCTGTCCCGAGTCGACGAGTCATATGCCAACCGAGTCTTTGCCGAGTCCGAGTCATGCAACATTGGTTTTAATTGATAAATCTATCATTTTTAGCATAACTTTGTTGGTTGTTTTGCAGCCATTGACTATCAGGTAGAGAGGTGTTTTGGCGAAATTTCTCAGATTTGAACCATCAAGGAGCCACCTTTCTCCCTACCTCTTCATTGGATAGTTTTAAAACCCCAAAATTTGTAAACCTGTGTCTCCTATTCTACAAAGGAACACAAGTATTTCTCCTTTGAAATCATTGTAAAAAAGAGAAGCAAGCGGGCAGCCAAGTTCCCACACCCCATCCCCTGGGGGGTATTCACGTCTTTTTCTTTTTTCTTTTTTTTTCTTTCTTGCATTAAAATTAACAAATCCTACCGTGTTCTTGAAAACGAGAGTATCGGTACTGAGATTTTAATCAATTCATATTTAAAGCTTAAAACTCTTAAATAAAGAAGGCTTCAATTCTCGTATGCTCTTGTGAACACTGCAAGCCATTAGTTAGATCAGTGGGACAATCAGAAAGGGATTGGAGTGACTTGTAATTAGTTTCACACTCCAATTAATTCCCAAAAGTGAAAACCCGACACCTAATCGTTATTCCGAGGTTGTGGGGAAATTCTTCAAGTGAAGCGAAAACTACTAGAAAGTGGTTGTGGAGCCCCATTAGGTTACACCCATGTTGGTGTGGTGTTGAACGCAACCCCATGACTCCATCTAGCCCACACGTCACTGTGAGAGCCACTTTCGAGTAAATCCGAACATATTCCTCGCCCCTTGGGTATATCTGGAATACCATTTTCCCTTCAATAATTAGATCATTACCATTTTTAATAAAATTGATCAACAATCAACCCACTCCCTAATCACTCACTTAATTATTTTAAAATTGACCAACTGAGACAATTGCAATACTTCTTGAGACATCACTAGCAATCCCCATTACACACAAGCACTCCATCAACACTGGTGTATGTTGTATCGTCTATTTATTTCTGGATTTTTTAAATCAATTTACGTGTTGAATGGAATGTCCTTTTATATGCTGGTATTTATTTGCAGATTATCTAAGTTTCAGTATTTGTATTATCATATCTCCTAGATTACTTGTTTTTTTCTTTCATAAATTAAGCAGCCTTAGATTATTTTACTAGGGACCACCCCCCTTGGCTTCGCCAAGAGAAATCCTAGACGAAGGAGTCAAGATCTAGTGACAACACTTGACTTTTGCTTGCCCCCAAGGTCGCACCTAGTGCCTTGAAGATTTTGGCCACGTGACTCGAGGTGCGAATTAGACTACAACAAACCTCACCCGTGGCTAGCAAGATGACCAAGACTATAAGTGTACATACATTGGAGGCTTCTTGAAAAGGTAACAAGTTTGTTCTAACTAAGGCCTAGTTTCTTTGTATTTCATAACAGATCACTAAGGCATGTTGCTTATTTCTTTACTTAGCCTACTAACATAAATAAGGGAGCATCTTGGCATCTTTTTGTGCTTATAGGTCTTCATAGCTTCAATTTTGTCATTATTTGACCAGTTTTACTTGGTCAAACTAATTTGACCAAGCCAAAAATGGGGTCCAAGGAAGTTTAGATCAGGACGTGCGATTTTTTATTTTTAGCATTCACATGGATGCAATACATGATTCCATCCTTCGATTCGCCATGATGCAGCCTGATTGGTGAGATTTTTATTTATTATCAATTACCAAGGTCATATTTTTATTAGTTTGGCATGGATTGGGCTCCATACAGCATATTTGATGGTCAAATATGCTTCATGTCTTACAACATTATCATGTTGTTCTCTTAGGGAATGTAGAGGAAGTCGCCCCCTCATGTAGCTTGCTCATTACCACTTTGAGAGATGATCTTAGCCATCGATTTGTAATTGAGATGATTTAATCTCAATCATTGATCTCTGTGGCTAGGGATTTTGTATAGCAGCTCTCTATTTAAAAGAGAGTTTGCTCATTTGCATGGCCTCTTTGGATGTTTGGCTCCTGAGTCAAATAGAGAAATTGCTCTTCTTGCTTATCTTGTGCATACTTCGTGTGAATGTGATTGTGAAATCTTCCAAGCAGTAGCATTATCCATATTTTGAGTTTCCTATCCTGTGCAGCAATTGTTAAGCTTGTTTGCAGGAGGGTGTCTTGGCTAGGCAAATTAGTGGCAACACCCCCTTTGCTTGACACTTCGTTTTGGGGGAGATTGCTTAGATTTTGATCCACAAATTTTGTTATCTTGTCTTGGATGTTAAAGTTTTGGGTTAGATTAGGGTTTTCCAAAAATTAACAACTTTGCACATCACTTCAGTAAACTACTTATACAAAGTAAAGGTACAACAGTGGTAACATAAGATAAATTTCAAGATGTAGGCCAATACAACAGTAACACTAAACAAAACTCCAACATAGTGCTAAATGCAAACTAGTTAAACAAATTAGAACAAAAATTTTCATCTCTTTCAACTTTAGCACTCCTCAATGGTCCCTTTGCTAAAGTTGGTCCTTGAGATGCAAGAGATAGTCTCAGTAGTACCATGTAAAGCATACTAATGAATCAACAACTAAAGAGCAATGATAAAGAACTGTAACAATGTTGATTTATATCTAGTTTAGATCTGCCTTATACTCAGATACTTTTAGGGTCAGATCTTGTCACTGAAAGGACAAGCTGCCAAAAGGAACGGATGACACACCTTGAGAGAGAGAGTTAGAGAGTTGTAGGTTAAGGTTAGACACATATAGTAGTAAACAAGATACCTCAGTCATCAAGTGTGAAGACCCTTGTCATTTAGGGCTTAACACAGCAACAACTCAGTTCAAGATACGCTGCAAACAAGTCAACGCCAAAGAGGTAAGGTCAAATCAGCCATGGCTTAGCTAGAAGAGGTTACCACAATTCACATTAACGTTGAGGGAGATCATCACAGTCACAGCCCACAAGTATATGCAGTCACAACTAGCTAGTATACACAATCACAGCCAAAAATTGGAAGGACACACAGTCCACAAATCAGGTATATAAGGTCATGGTTCAGCAGGATACACAGTCCACGGATCAGCCCATAAGGTCACAGCTCAGCAAGAAGACAATACACAATCCATAGATCAACCCATAAGGTCACGGCCCAGCAGAAAGAGCAGAAAGGTCACGGTCTAGCAGACTTCAAACATTCACGACCCAGCCTTAAACAGTCATGGCCCAGCTCTAGCAAGGGTTCAATCAATCACGGCCTACCTTAAACAGTCATGGCCTAGCAAGGGGAGATACCCAACAGGTTTAGCAGCCCCACAGGAGAGACGCCCAAGCTAACAACCCACATATAAGAATACAGCCTACTCTTAAGGTCGCATAAAACAGTCATGTACTATTCCATAAGAAGAAGCAAGAACTCAAAACGTCCACCCAAAGCAGCAGAAATCCTAGGCGTCAAGCACAAACCAACAAAGGATCAGATCTGAGCTTCTTCTCATGTCAAGATACTTGCTAGAAATGAAGAAGTGAAACTTATTTATAATCTTGACAAGCCTTCTAGAAAGGTCACTTAGGCAATCCTAGGTTTTAGGATGGTCAAACATAAAATAAAGTTAAGTGAACTTAGGATAGGGTACCAATGGTCCAATGGTCTTACAAAATAAACAAAGTTAAGTTGACTTGGGATAGGGTACCAATGGTCCAAAAATAAAAACATAAAATTAAGTTAACTTAGGATAGGGTACCAATGGTCCAAAAATAAAAACCATAAAATTAAGTTGACTTAGGATAGGGTACCAATGGTCCAAAAATAAAAACCATAAAATAAAAGTCATCGTGAGAAAGGTACACATAATAAGAGTGCTAAGAACAAGTAAGATAAAGGACCATAACTCAACCAAAGGGGTTAAAAGAAGGTAAGACCAAGGTGTACCATAAAGGTGGACAAATAACCTCTCTTTTACCTACAAGACCAACAAGACCAAGGTGTACCATAAAGGACCAAGGATTTTAATCTTTTCTCTATCAAGGTATATTGTCATGTCACATGTGTGTTCCATACATCTTTATCATCACTGTATAAGGAGAAAATCCAAATTGGATGATGCGATCCTCTAGTCCTCAATACTACTCCTAAGGGTTACGTGCTAGTGACATCATCAAGGGGTGGTCAATCCCTTGAAAAACAACCTAGCAATAACCGAATCGGAGAGAGGACATCACATATCATCATCTTGGTCAACTTATCCAAGATCCACCTGGTTAACTGATCAGGAATGTACCTACAAGAACTGCTTGGTCTCAGACCAAGAATCTTCCTGGTCCCAGACCAAGAATCTTCTTGGTCCCAGACCAGGAAGTCTCTGTCTCGACCTGAAGGATCTGCTTGGACATCGTGTCCAAGAAAAAGTCTGGTCCCAAACCAGAATACCATAGAGACACATAGGGGCCCTAACCATATGTTAGGGACTTTTCCATGGCATCAACCTGCTTGGTCCCAAACCAAGAACCCCAGGAAACCATTGGGGGCCCTAGGGTACCTTCTAGGGTCTTACTCTACCCTAGTTAACTTACATGGGTACCATCCTCCCTGAGAATGGGTTTCGCAGTTGCATTATCTTTAACATTGGAAAATTAATATCTCATTCTTGCAAACATTTCTAGTTCGGGAACGTCGTAAAGGGAGTTTGTGTGGGAGAACATGGCCAATGCTTAAATGCTTGCTTTGCTTGTTGGGCCCAAGATCAATTGATTTGGGATTTCCCTCTTTGTCAACCTAAGTCAAGAAAGACTACTAGTGCAAATGTTGGTGGGATTCCTTCCTCTTAACATGTTGAGGCAAGAGTTGCATCTCTATACTTAGGTCAAGGTATCAAAGGTGGTGCCATTATTGTGGCTTCTGATGCAAATGTGTAAGGTTCTTTATTAGGAGGTTCAAAAGGGAGTGGTTGTACTTCTATGGTTGTTCATATAGGAGTGGGTGATTATGTCTCAAGAGGTTCAATTGTGTATGCAAATGGACCTTCCATTGGAAGTCAAAGTTTAGCTCCAAGGTTTAGTGCCTCGGGGGTGCAGTGCAAAGTTAACGGTTCTTCTCTAGTGGAAGGACAGTCCTAAGTGCATAGACCTATTGACCTTGTGGCCAAGGGTGGTTTGGTTTGCTCTAGGTCCAATAGCATGGAGGTTGATCTTGGCTAGTTGGTTAAGTCCAACAAGAAAAAGGAGTTCTCCCCCACTCATGTGGATAAATTAGTACGCAATGTGAGCCCTAAGTCATGTGTGAAGTCCTAAAAGGATGTGATGGTTCACTCGCATGATCGTCAAATGCCTATGTTAGAGGGTTTTGAGATGGTAAACAAGTACAGTGATTTAGGTCTTCATCTTCCTTTAGAATGAAGCTTTCTTTAATGTCTTGGAATGTGCCAGGTATGACAATTCCTAGTTGCACAAAGTTTGTTCAAGGTGTGTTGCAGTGTTTCCCACCAAATGTGGTTTTCCTACAAGAGGTCAAGTTGGTTATGCTCAAGCTCAGAAAAACATGAATTGTTGTCAAGCTCATGTTATTGTTGCTACATGTGTCTTCTTAGCAAGTCTAGCTTTGCCATGAACAAGGATTCTTCCTTTTGTCCATTCAACCTTTGCAGCCATATTCCTAGACCATGCTCTCTTCTACAGCTTCTACAATTGCCATCAATAACTTTGCTTCCCCTTCTCGACCTGCATTGATTCCCTTCTTTGTCTGCCATGAAGGCTAATAATCGACAACCAAGAGGATAGCCTCTCTTCTGTAGATATGGTCTCACCACATCATTCACTCGATTCATAAATTGGGAGCCAACTTTGATCCAAGCAATTACCAAACATTCATGGTGGACCACTCTTTGTCTAAGCTATATGCAATAGCCTTCCATTTACAGTTATTTAGGGAGCTTGAGAGGAGACATCTTCGAGCAAGAGAGCAAGCAGGTTCCAAAATGAATATAACGAATAGAGATCATTTACTAAAGAAACATCCAATGTAAAATTTAAATAGGATAAAATACAATAATCCATAAAAGACAAATAAACATATTTTGAATAGAGCTTAGATGATGATATAATGACCATGTGATGGTGTACATATAGCATTGACTAATTACAATGGTAAGTCATGTCCTTTCAATAGGTGATTGTTGGATTATCCAGCAATACTGAGAGGGGTGAGGGGGGTGAATCAGTATTACCTTCTTTTTCTTAATTTAACTTTAAGTACAAGACACACAATGAATCAACCAAGTTAGGACACAAATTTTATCGTGGAAACTTCAAAGAGCAAACCACCAATTCAAACTCATTTAATAATAATATGAAGTTTACAAAATTGTTTATCTGCTACTACAAAAAGAATGTGTCAACACCCCAAAATTTTTGTCCGTTGCTACAGACAAGGATGCTACAAAACCCCAATCTTCTGCCTGTTACCACAGACAAGGATGCACCAACACCCTGTTCTCCAACTACTACTGGAAGGAGGCTACAACCCCCTACATGCTTGTTGCCTGCCCTTGCACCACCCTGCCTCCCTAATTTGATTTCTTGAGTCCTCCAGATCTTGCTATGTTTTCAATTCTGTCAATGGTTTCTCATCATCTTCTTGGTCTCTGTCTACACATATCTGAACTACTGAGACACTTCCTCCCTGGTTTGAATTATGCATAAATATCATCATATCTTTACTTGAATTATCATGTCTTTTCATTGAAACATTGCAAGAATTCTTCGTGTCCTTTCTCGAAATGTTGATCTTCATTATTAACTTCAGTTTTAATAGAACTTAGATTTGCAAAGTTAACTAAAATTAACTTATCTCCAATTTTAGTTGTTCTGCCAAATTAATCTCTAAATGGACTCATCGCCAAATTTTCGATTAATAGAGTGGGATGTGAAATGACCACTTAACTGGATCTTTAAGGAATTCCGCATCCGAGGCTTTAGCTAGCTATTGAGCTTCTTTCACCAGCGGAAAGACTCAGAACCGTTGGATCTTTAACAACCCATATCAACGGTGGATATGAACCAATATTAAACTGATCTTCATAATAATTCCGCGTCTGAAGAGTTGATTTAAAAAACATGCGACTTCTCCTAATGGATTAGTTTAAGACCGTTGATCTCCTTGATGATCATTCTCATCCGTTGATGTGGGATCATGGAGCGACGATTACTTTCCAATTCCGCGGCCTAACCTAGCTTCGTGTACTTTCCCACAGTGGAGTCTTCCTCGACCATTGATTTGATAATGATCTCAATCTAACCGTCGATCCAACATCTACAAATTACCCCTCCGCATGTTTAACATTCTTGCATTTTCTATCTCCGGAACCATTCCTCAGCTGTTGATGATCAATCTATGATCATAGACCTTCGATTTTCTAATCTAACTTGCATTGTTCTAATTCCTTCGAAACATTAACAAGCTCATATCTTCTCATGTTAGATTCAATCCCGACCATCGATCTCCACCTTGCCTCATCCTCAGTCGTTCATCCTTTCATCAACCAATGATCAATCAATGACTCTGTACCATGGTCATTTCAAAACTCAATTGATTGATCAGAGAATTGATCAATCCTCCTTATTGATTTGTATTTGAGAAATGTCCTCTTAATCTTTTGTATCCGATCCTTAGACTTAAGGTGGATTCTTACTTTCATCAACTTTGGAAGGTAAATCATCCAAAGCATGGGGAACAACATGTTGATTTCATCTATGCCAACATCAACCTATATGCCATGTCATCATGTCCTAGTTTATTTCTTTGTCATTGTTGAACTTCTTTGGCATCAATGACAACCATACTCAACATTCTCCCCTTTGGCATTGATGGCAATAATTTCTCAATTTTCAATTTTCTCCCCCTTTCACATTAATGACAAAGGCTTCCTTATGGCAATTCCCCATGTCAACATATATCCCCCTGACATGCTTCATTTTCTCCTTTTTACTCACTGTAAGGAGATTACTCCCAACTTATGTCTAAGATGATCAAATGCTTCTTTGGGTAGTGACTTGGTGAATATATCAACGATTTGTTCTTTAGTATCAGTATATTCCAATTTGACAACCTTTTGTGACACTTGGTCTCTTAGAAAACGATATTTTATTGGAATGTGCTTTGTCTTAGAGTGCATGATAAGATTTTTTAATATGTTTATAGCATTGGTATTGTCACATTTAATTACTATTGCATTCTCATACTTCACAAGCAATTCTTCCAATGTCTGCTTCATCCAAATGACTCAAGTACAACATGATACAGCAGCAATATATTCAGCTTCTATTGTAGATAGTGCAATGGAAGGTTGTTTCTTGCTTAGCCAAGATACCAAACAATCTCCCAAAAAGAATGCTTCTCCACTGGTACTTTTTCGATCAGCAACACTTCCTGCCCAATCTGCATCAGTGAATGCTTTTAAAGTGAAGTCTTGACCTTTAGGATACCATAAACCATATTCCATAGTTCCTTTCAAATATTTGAAAATTATTTTTACCGTTGTTATATGTGTTTCCTTGGGAGCTGATTGGAATCTAGCAACCAACCCTACAACTTGCATTGCATCCGGTCTAGTGGATGTCACATATAGCAGGCTTCTTATCATAGATCTATACATGGCATGATCTACTTATAATGACTCATCATCCTTGCTTAGCTTACAACCAGTGACCATAGGAGTATTAACTGGTTTAGAGTCTTTCATCTTAAACTTTCTCAGCATGTCTTTAATGTATTTTGTTTGAGAAATGAATATCACTTTGCCTGATTGAGAAACTTGTAAACCCAAGAAGAATGTTAATTCTCCTAACAAAGACATTTCAAATTCTTTTTTCATGTCTGAAGCAAAGTTCACACTCATGATTTGTAGATCACTCCCAAATATGATATCATCTACATAAACAACAACAATGATCATATTATTATCTTTGATTTTTAAGTAGAGGTTACTTTCGGTGGCTCCCCTTTTAAATCCTTGTTGCTTTAAGCAGTTGTCCAGCCTTGAAAACCAAGCCCTTGGAGCTTGTTTGAGACCATAGAGTGCCTTTTTTAGTTTGCAAACATAGTCTTTGTTTTCTAATAAGAGAAAACCATCAAGTTGTTCAATATACACTTCCTCCTCTAGCTTTCCATTCAAGAATGCAGACTTGACATCCATTTGATATACTTTAAAATTTTCATAGCATGAAAATGCCAAAAACGTTCTAATTGCTTCAAGTCTTGCTACAGGTGCAAAGGTTTCTTCAAAATCAATACCCTCCAATTGACCATATCCTTGCTTTGTTTCTTATCACTTTGCCATTTTCATTGAACTTGTTTTTGAAGACCCACTTGGTTCCTACAATATTCTTGTTTGCAGGTCTTGGAACTAGTTCCCAAGTTTGGTTCTTCTCAATTTGCAATCCTTCATTCATGGCTTTGATCCAATCATCATTTTTGCTGGCTTCTGCAAAGTTCTTAGGTTCCACCACTAAAAGTAAGGCTTGTTCATTAAATAGTAGTTGTCTTCTTGTACTAACTCCAGCATCCTTGTCACCTATTATTTGTGTCTCAGGATGGTCCTTTTGTATTCTGCTAGATGGAGCTTTTGTATCAGATCTTGGAGAGTCTTTATCTTCACTTTCTTGTGACTCTTCTTTTTCTACCTTTTCTTCTTCATCATCAACTCCTTTCTTTTGCAAATCTTCATCTTCATCTTGGTTTTTTTCTCTTCTTGGTTTTAAGTCATCCACTCTTACATCTGCACTTTCTATGATTTTGCGTAGCCTTTGATTGTAACATCTATATGCTTTCTTGGAGGATGAATATCCCAAAAATATTCCTTCATTGGTTCTAGAGTCAAACTTACCAAGATCATCTTCATTTCTTTTTATGTAGCATTTGCTACCAAACACTATGAAATATTTGACTGAAGCAAGTCTCCCATACCATAGTTGATAAGGGGTTTTGTCATTATTAATTCTGAGTTGTCCTCTGTTTAGTATATAAACAGTTGTATATTACTATATATTGCTTCTCTCCTATATATATCAGGAAGTTTTGCTTCATTTAACATAGTTCTGGCAGCTTCTTGGACTGTTATGTTTTTCCTTTCCACAATGCCATTTTGCTGAGGAGTCTTTGGGGCTAAAAACCGTCTTTTAATTCCATGGACTACACAAAATTCATTCAATTCATTTGAAGTGAATTCACCTCCATTATCTGACCTTAGACATTTGATTTTCAAATTTGTTTCATTCTCAACTTTTGCTTTAAAAATTTTATACTTTTCAAAAGCTTCTGATTTTTTTTTAGAAATGTAACCCAAGTCATCCTTGTATAATCATCTATGAGCAACATGAAATAGTACTCTCCTTGCAAGCTTTTAGTTCTTGTTGGTCCACAGAGATCAGTGTGAACTATTTCCAATGGATGTGAGGTGGTTTTTTTCTTTTGCTCTGAAGCTAGCTCTAGTTTGCTTCCCATGTTGACAATGCTTACAAACTGAATTTAGAGGCTTCACAATCTTTGGCAAATCCCTTACAGCTTCCTTCTTACTTACTTTCATAAGATTGTCAATGTTTAAGTGCCCCAACCTTCTATGCCACAGTGAACTTTCATCAATCATACTCATGTAGCATTGTTCTTCATTTTCTAGAATGTATACATTACTTGGATTCCTTATAGCAATCCCAACAAGTCTTTCGGAATCCTTTTTTCTGATTTCACATTTCTCAGAGTCAAAAGTAAAGATGTGCCCTTGATCACATGTTTGACTTACACTTAGGAGATTAGGCTTTAGGTTCTCTACTAGCAACACATTTCAGCTTTGATCTTGTTATTAATAGCAATTGTACCTTTGCCAATTATTTTGGAAGACATTATCTCCAAAAGTGAATTTTCCCTTGTTATCTTTTCTTAGGCTTATGAACTTGTTTGGGTCTCTTGTCATATGCTTTGAACATCTACTGTCAATATGCCATAGATTCTGTTTTTTTGTCGCACATAGAGCAATCATAGATTTCTCTTCTTCTTTCTTTTCCTTCGGTCCTTTCTCTATTTTTTGTTTTGAAGCTCTTTTGCAGCAATTTTCTCCATGGGAGTCATTATGATTAGAATACAATCTCTTGCTATATGTCCACGGTTATTGCATTTGTAACACTCTATGTCATATCTCTGAAGGGGTGTTTGTTATCACGGATCTTGTAGTTTCCCCGATAGATGAATCCAATACTGGATGGAAGAGGGGACAGGCAACCAAAGCCACGACCTACGAAAACCCTAACCCCCAAAAGATGGATGGTTGTCACGTCGGTTAGGGATTCCTTCGCTTTATGCCACTGAATGCCAGAGTGGCAATGGGAGAGACCCGATCTTATCTTGGAAGGATAGATCTACAGCTAATCACCAGATCAAGCCCAAAAATGCGAATACGTAAGGTGAGAGCTGTAAGCCGTAGATTTAAGGGATAAGCCACGGTTTAAGGAATATTCCAATACAGGTGTTTAAGGAATATGGAAATGTTACTCAAATCAATTAGGTCAGTGACTTACAGAGTTTAAAACAGATCTAGGGTTTGTGTGCTTGTTCAAATGATCAGACCTGAGACCCTGGGGGGATTTAATCAGAAATGTGGAAAATACCCAGACCCGAGGTTGATATAATGAAATTATGCCTTCAACACACCTACCTGGATGTAAGATTCAACAATAAAAGTACCCAAGTGAACCGGAACAAGAACAGGGGAAACTGGCTAACAGACCAAACAGGGGCGTTTTCTCCCAAACTGAAACCAATGCCCAGAGATGGGCAGACGAGTCCAAGCTTGACATTTTTTAAGGAGAGGAGGTTTTTCGATATGCCAGACAAAACCCAGATCGCCAAATTTGCATATTCCCGATGCAAGTTGGTCCGGTGATTTTTCCTAATGCTAAATGAAGGTTTTTTAGTTAAGGAAATGATGGGCAATGCATGCAAAAAATAAAAGGAGAAATTACCTGCAAGACATACCTAGATCTTGCAGATGACCTCAGAAATGATGAAGAATGTTGCTTCCTTGATCAAATGGACTTTCCCGGAGAGATTCTTGATGTTGTTATGCTTCAGTCAATCACCCAAGCGCCCACTTCAACCTGCCCGATCAGAGAACAATCAAAATATCAGACAAACGAACGGGATCTACAAAATACGGAAAGGACAAGAAGTAAAAATTCATAAGAAAGAAATACTCCCTGAACCGAACACCTAGGAGGCGGAACGATGGTGGGTTCCCCCAGAGAAACGCCCGCTCTCTCCAAGCGCACCTCCTCAACCTGCAGATGAAGTGGGTAAAAAAAATGCAAGATATCTCCCGAAACAAGCTCAAGTGCAGAAGAGCAACAATGTCAATCATTAGATCATCAAATCATTCACAAGATACATAGAGAGTAATCCCAAACAAATCTTCTTTATTCAAATTACAGTGCCAAAGCTCATGAATACAACAATGGGGGGGTCACCTCTTATAAAAGTTTGAAAGAGATGTAAACCCTAACTTACTTTTACATCCAACGATTGAGATTAAAACATCATCAACGGTGGAGATCAACAATACATGGATCAAGTGACTAAGTCAAAGAGGGGGCGCACTTTGCTCAAGGGCGCCTATCCTAAGTGAAAGTCACAATATAACATAAGATGTGACATGATAATACATAGGAGGGGGTCACTAGGGGCTTAATTCACCCTAGGCCCCTTTACAACTTCATAATACATGATATAACAATGAAATAAATCAATAGGCAAGTTGAGGGGGTGCCCCTAAGGGGGCTTTCTCACTAGCTGAGCCAAGATAAAAATAATCTGGATGTTTGCTGAATGAAAGTTGCTGGAGGACTGTCCGGTATGCTGAGACACATCATCTACCAAAATTCCAAGCCATTTCCTTGACCCAGGAGGCCAAATCGATTTTTTCAGTGAATTCTCTAGTTCATTTTTGCTTGTACATCCTCTGTAAAATGATAAATCCACCATAACTCTGTCCAGGGTGCAAACTGGGGCAAACTGACTACACTGGATGATCTGGAGACATAGAAGAATGGTATAAGTGACTACTCATACCCCCTGGAACACTGCACTGCTCTAGGAGAACCAAAAATTATGCCATCTGTAATAAAATTTCATCATTTGGCCAATAATAAAGTGATAATAATCACTTTTCAGAAGAATCGGGGCCAAACTCTCGAAACTGAAATCGCAATATTGGACCTGGGCATGTCTGGAACAAATATAGACAATGTATTTTGAGTCAATGCCTTGGGAACCGTGCTTGACTTGGTCAAATAGGTTGACCAGGTTAAAGTACCCAAAATCAAGGTGAGATACTGTATCAATATGATCCTGTAAGCATCCAGGGTAAGAAATGTTCCAATAATGTATATCAAAACCAAGCTTAAATCAGTTATTCATAATCATGGTGACAAATAATAATAATAATAGTAAGATATACCTGTGCTTCTGAAGAATCTTGGAACTTTTTTGGAAGTCGGCTTGTCCATGCCATACTTACAAAGGGTAAACAATGTGCTACTGCTGGGTGAGGACGGACAACAAGGTTGAGGCAAAGGGTAATGACTTTTGACTAACTTTGACTTTGTGATTTATCCAAATAATGACAAGTCCACACAACCAAAGTGACATATGCATGATAGATTGAACAATAGGGAGTGGTGGTGTCTCACACGTGGATTATCTGATCTGAAAAGTGTCAATTCAACCTTAACAATCATGTCTACGACTGGCATCCAAGCTAGAGATCAATCTCCGTGAGGAACTTTTCTAGTACCCTTGCGTTGAGTACACAAGAAATTGTAGTGAAGAGATCCTAGCGGACACCTAGAATTAGTTGTCCCTTACTCCATCTCACATCAAAACCCGTAGGCTCCGTGAGGAATTAATCATTACATTTTAATCATATGGCCAGCAGTCTTTAGATTTAGCATTTGTTTATCCACTGCTTTAATTGGGCCTTTAACAATTTCACTTCATAGCCCTTTTTGATTTGTGCCTGAAGACACAGTTTGCAATTTCACTTGCGGGCTTTGCATTTCATAATATATAGCATATAGCTCATAATGCATGTAATGATGGTAGACATATTGCTTCAAGTTTTAGCTGACAACTTCTTGGGAAACTAGGGGGAATATCCACATTCAGGACCAAACATCAGGGGCAACCGACCAGAGAGGTCAAGGCTTCAAAACCCAATTCGCCTAAGCTCAAGAACCAACACCAGCGGGTTCTCCTGTCCCAGAAGGATCAAGGCATTGGCAAGATTTGTTGCACAACTCAGAGCCGAGAGACAAAACAACATGGGATCCATCATGCATAGAAATCAAAATGGGGAAAGGATCGTCAATCTCACAAGTCTCAAACAGTCTAAGTCATAGGAAAAGTTTTACAATGGATGAAACTAGATGGACAAGGCCAACTAATACATGGAACCAACCTAGCACTAAGGTCTACCATGTGTACAAGCATGGCATGAGCAACAATCTTCACATCAAACCCCTTGATTAGTCATAACATAGGTTAAAGCGATAGTAGATATAGGCATAGGTCACCATAATCATGCTAACATGACAAGCATAGGTGTTTGACATACATCATAGAGAAAAAATCAAACCAAAGAAGCGTATACCTAATCTCACCATATATACCTGTCTCCAACTGATAAGCCCCTCTATAATTGTGTGTACCAACTCTGATTTGTTGCTCTGCTCCAATGAACTAGATCATCACTGAAATCATCTCAATGGACTCCTGAATCTCAGTCCTAGCAAGGAAAATCTGATGAACAAGGATCTAGAATGGCTAAAGCTATAAAGATCCATGCTAATACCCCATGTGAAAAGTAGCCAGGAATAGAATAAAAGATAAGCCTACATGTTGCATCATGGAAGCCCAACTGCAAATGTATATGTGATAACAAGTGCAAAAAAGTTATGATTCCTTACTTTTGGTTTGTTACTAGATGCATTCTTCTTGTAGTCATGAAACTTTTCATATGCTTTGCAATTTAGAGCTTTATGACCAAAATTATTATACGAGTAGCAATGACCAAAAAATATTTGATGATATCTACTTGTTATTGGTTTTCTGGGTATCACGTTAGTTCTACTTTTGTCATGAGAGGATAGAGCATATTTCTTGATTCTTTCATTTTGAATTGTACTCTTCAGTGCAACAGCATAGCTTCTTTTATTTCTACCTTGGTTTGTGAGGGAGGAACATCCTGATTTCCTTTCTTTGTCATATCCTAGTCCAAATTTATCTCTTGATAGTCTTTGGCTACTCAAGATTTCATATAGAGTCTTTGAATTGTTTTCAAATTTTGACTTAATAGATTCTTCATCAATCTTCTTTCTAAGGTGCATAATTTCTTCTTTGAGCCTTTCAGATTCTTGTATTCTCCTTTTGAGCTACAAATCTAGATCCTCTTCAATCTTCTTGGCCTCTTGAAGCTGGGTCTTCAAGTCACTAATGATTTGATTTGACTGTTTGTTTTTCTTCCTGCATTTTTCAAGTTCTTCAAGAGCACTAATGAGTTCAGCTTTTAGATCCACTTCTCCTTCCTCGTCTGATTCACCATCATGAGCTTGAGTTTCTAATCCCATGAATAGAATTTATGTTTCCTCATCTCCACTTGTGTTTTCATCTTCACTATCTTCCATGGTGTAAAGGATCATTTTCTTCTCATTAAACTTCTTGTTTTTGATCTTGCCCTTTTTGAACTTCTTTGAGGCTTCTCTTTCATCACTATTATCTTGTTTAGGATAGGGACATTTTGAAGCAAAGTGTTCGATTCTTCCACAATTAGAAAACTTTCCAGGTAGTTGTCCATTGTACTTGCCAGTACCTCTTTCAAGTTTCTTGATGAACAAAGCTTCTTCATCATCTGAACTCTCTGAGTGATTCTTAGATGGGGTTTCAGACCTCTTGGGTTCGTCCGAGACTTTAAATGTTGCTTCCCTTTTTGAAGGGTCATTTTGTCCTGTTCTCATCTCATATGCAGTGAAGATCCCATGTAGTTCATCTACTGTCATGAGGTCAAGATCAGCTCGCTCTTCTAGAGTAGATACTTTTGAGTCATTCTACATGGGCAGGGTTCTTAGTACTTTATCAACGACTTCTCTTTCCTTTATTACTCCTCCAAGGCCTCTAATAGCATTGACAATTTCATCTACTCTTAAAAGATAATCAATATTTTCTTACTCTTTCATTTTTAGACTTTCAAATTGTCCTTTGTATGTTTGAAATTTGGATTGTTTGACTTTGGATGCTCCTTCATAGACAGTTTTTAATTTTTGCCAGGCATGTTTGGATGTTTTGCATTGCATGAATTTCACAAATACTGAATTTGTTAACCTACTCAAGATTGCATTCAGAGATTTTGCATTGGCCTCATATTGGTCTAGTTCATCTCTGTCTATAGGTAGATCATCTGGTATTTTGTACTCCTTTTCAACAGACCTCCGGACTTTGTACCCAAGAGACATTAGATGGCACTTCATTCTTACACTCCAGTATGCATAATTATCTCCTATAAATAATGGAGGTCTATTGGAGGCTAACCCTTCTTATTGATCCATAGTGATTGTTAATAAGATCTTCTTTCCAGTGATTAAACTGTTGTGAAGAATCCTGCTCTTATACCAATTGTTCGATTATCTAGCAATAATGAGAGGGGGGGTGAATCAGTATTGCCTTCTTTTTCTTAATTTAACTTTAAGTACAAGACACACAATGAATCAACCAAGTTAGGACATAGATTTTATCGTGAAAACCTAAAAGAGCAAACCACCAATTCAAACTCATTTAATAATAATATGAAGTTTACAAAATTGTTTCTCTGCTAATACAGAAAGGATGTGTCAACACCCCAAAATTTTTGCCTGCTGCTACATACAGGGATGCTGCAACACCCCAGTTTTCTGCCTGTTACCATAGACAAGGATGCACCAACACCCTGTTCTCCAGCTACTACTGGAAGGAGGCTACAACCCCCTGCAGGCTTGCTGCCTGCCCTTGCACAACCCTACCTCCCTAATTTGATTTCTTTAGTACTCCAGATCTGGCTATGTTTTCAATTCTGTCACTGGTTTCTCATCATCTTCTTGGTCTCTATCTACAAAGATCTGGACTACTGAGACACTTCCTTCCTGGTTTGAATTATGCATAAATATCATCATATCTTTACTTGAATTATTGTGACTTTTCATTGAAACATTGCAAGAATTCTTCGTGTCCTTTCTCAAAATGTTGATCTTAATTATTAAGTTCAGTTTTAATAGAACTTAGATTTGCAGAGTTAACTAAAATTAACTTATCTCCAATTTTAGTTGTTCTACCAAATTAATCTCTAAATGGGCTCATCGCCAAAGTTTTGTTGAATAGAGCGAGATGTGAAATGACCACTTAATTGGATCTTTAAGGAATTTCACATCCGAGGCTTTAGCTAGCTATTGAGCTTCTTTCAGCAGCAGAATGACTCAGAATCATTGGACCTTTAACAACCCATATCAACGATGGATTTGAACTGGTATTAAACTGACCTTCATAATAATTCTGTGTCCAAAGAGCTTATTTAAAAAGCGTGCGACTTCTCCTAGCGGATTAGTTTACGACCGTTGTTCTCCTTGACGATCGTTCTCATTCGTTGATGTGGGATCATGGAGCGGCGATTACTTTCCAATTCTGCAAGATCATCAAGGAATATATTTACAAGTGGTTTGTTCAAGTCACCTAGATCAATCCTCCGGGGGGATTGTGCACAAAGATGGCCTTTTATGCTGAACATTTCTTGGAGATCAGAGATGGGTTCATTGTCCGGCCCAAGTACACGCTTCATCACTGGATACATGCCCTTCGGATCCCTCTCGGACAGTTCAAAGTAGGATCACATTGACTCCGGGTAGAGTCAGACCACCAGATCGATAGATCAGATAGGATCTGCCAACTGTGCCACCTACGGGAAGTGGAAACCGAGTCACATTTTATCTTCAGGTGTCTTGTCTACTATGAGATCAGAGGACGCTTCTACTGCTTGTTCAGAGGACCCCAAACTCTACCCGCTTTCTTCATATACACCGATCAGAGATGTCTAGCGCTTTATATTCAGGAGGCACTCAGGTTTCGAGCCCAGATCCTCCAGCCTCCCACTAGACCAAACACCACACAGCGGATTACCGTGTTCTTTGACACGCTATTGGCATCCAAGGGCACCAAGAGATCCACTAATCTTGGTATCAACCCCACCCCAAGATCAGTAAAGGTTGGGGGCTCTCGACCCACAAGATCTTAGTGGCAGCTCCGCACCAGGCCTCCTTCCAGGAGACGCCCAAGACCATCCAAATCCCACCGACAACATCCTAGAGGGCGACCTGCGCCTACCGGCCTTGATTCAGGACAGCAGACACTTTTATAGTTCTCTTAGTTTTCTTCGTTCAGCCTCGAATGTTAGGAGTACCAGACCTTCCTCGATCTTTTCGGATCCTGGATCTTGTCCACCTGAGCTCCTTCGCCCCCGTGCAGTACTACTTGTTTGGTATCTGGGCAGGAACTCTTCCATGCTTCGGCCTAAATCGACTTCATTATCTTTACTTCTGTTTACTTCATTGTTTATATTGTAATTCCTTTCTCTTTAAGGGAGATCGTTTGATCCTCCCACATGCATAACCTATCATTGTAACCAACAGTCCCGTTGACCTACTTTGTGGTCATTAGTGGACATTAATAAAATTATCTTATCTGCAGCCTGACCTAGCTTCGTGTACTTTCCCACAGCGGAGCCTTCCTCGACCATTGATTTGATAATGATCTCGACCTTACCATCGATCCAACATCTACAGATTACCCCTCCATATGTTTAACATTATTGCACTTTCTACCCTGGAACCATTCCTCAACCGTGGATGATCAATCTATGATCGTAGACCTTCGATTGTCTAATCTAACTTGCATTGTTCTAATTCCTCCGGAACATTAACAAGCTCGTATCTTCTCGTGTCGGATTCAATCCCGACCATCGATCTCCACCTTGCCTCGTCCTTAGTCATTCATCCTTTCATCAATGGATGATCGATCAATGATCCTGTACCATGGTCATTTCAAAACTCAAACTCAATTGGTTGATCAAAGAATAGATCAATCCTCCATATTGATTTGTATCTAAGAAATGTCCTCTTAATCTTTTGTATCTGATCCTTAGACTTAAGGTGGATTTTTACTTTCATCAACTTTGGAAGGTAAATCATCCAGAGCATGGGGAACAACATGTTGATTTCATCTATGCCAACATCAACCTATATGCCATGTCATCATGTCCTAGTTTATTTCTTTGTCATTACTGAACTTCTTTGGCATCAATGACAACCATACTCAACAGTGATCTCTTTTAGGTAGGATGTGTCCTTTCATTAACCATTAATTATTAATTATTATTTTATCATTATTATTTATTGTTATTATGTATGTTGCATTGCCTTCTCCTTTAAAAATGCTTTGTCCTCAAAGCATTTATATATGGAAAGACTATTGCACTTGTTTGGCTCATATTGTCATCTCATGATCCTTTGCTCTCGTAGTTGTGATAGTTGATGAGATAAGATGATAAGATCTTCGAAACACTAAGTGAAAATGTTGCATCATTTGTGAATTGATCCATCCCAAGTTAACCTTCA
This sequence comes from Pseudotsuga menziesii, assembly GCA_001517045.1. NCBI lineage: Eukaryota > Viridiplantae > Streptophyta > Pinopsida > Pinales > Pinaceae > Pseudotsuga > Pseudotsuga menziesii. The sequence continues at coordinate 404,216 of LPNX010877108.1, forward strand.
TTGGGACCTTTTGTTGATCTATTAGTTGGATGGAACTTCTCATTTTCTGCTTCCACACAATTTGCTGATTTTGTCTCCATTCTTTTTCGAAATCATTGCTCATATGTTTGTTGACTTTTCGTTTTTACATTCCTTTTGACCTTGTCGTTGGTCATAACAACTCTTATGATTTGGATGATGATAGGGTATTATGATCTCTTGTCATTATTTGTTGGAGACTTTGAATTTTGATATTTCTAGTAATAATTCGATTGGGTCTGTGTTTATTTCTTTTTCTAATGCCTGGATTTTAATGTATGATGACTCTCCTATTGCAATTGGGTTTGTCTCCTTATCGATCAAAGATTCTTTACTAGGAAGTTGTAAAAACTTTTTCTCGTAATGACTTATCACTTCTCAACTTCTTGATTTGGTCTACTAAACTTTGGTTATGGTTTCGTAGGCAAGAAAGTTCTTTATCTTTATCAATGATAATTGTTTCAAATTCCTTTTGCATCTTTTGTAGTGACTCCTAATTATCCTGAAGGATTACCTATGAAATATCTTTTTGGTCTTCTGATGAGATTACTTCTGAAAATGACTTCGTTGTAACGTCTTGCAATGTTATCTTCTTCTTTTCATAGGAAAACGTCAAAAAAAAATTCTCCATGTTTAAGATGAAGGTACCCAATGTTTCTAACCAGGTTGAACCAAGACATATGTCAACCTTTTTTTATACATAGTTGTAACATTAAATTGAGATATGTATTTATAAGCATCAATTATTACATGTAAGTCCTTAATTTTGTATTCATTGCCAAAAATACCTTGCTTTTCGTTTATACAAGGCTTTGGAATCATTAATTGATTGGCCAAATCTATATTAATGTAATTTCCCTTAAGGTTCGCATTGATAATGACGTTAACTTCTATTTCTTGAATACTACCTTGGAATGTTAATAATTCGAAGCACGAGGATTCAATACCTTTATAATAAAAAAATCTTCCTTCCTTCTTCATATTAAAATCTATTTTTATTTCTACTAAATATTTAAGATTTATTATCACCTTGGATTTTGAGCTATAATTAAATAACCCTTTCTATACTTTTTTAATAATATAACACGTTATAAGGGATCTTAAACGCTAAGGCGCTTTGCAAGTACAACTGTGCAAAAACTAGGTTACAGTGATTTTGGAAATACCTCTTGACCGCATGCTAGAGGCCATGAATCCTCTGAATCCTGATCCAGGACGGTAGTTGGATGAAACATTATGCCGTCTAGCAGCACTGTAGAAAGCTCCAACCGTCTCCTCGTAGCGTTCCTCTACCTGGTTCGTCAAGCGGGTTGTTCCTCTTGAAATCAATATTACCTTGGCATCATCGAAAAATGAAGGCATTGAGTCTATCAGAGAGAGGATTGTTGGAAATCTTTACAGGGTTATGGTCGGGTTATGGCCTTCTCCGAGGGCTATGGACATTTGGCTAAGCAAAAACTAGAGACCGATATTGTCAGAAAGAATGCACCATCATTTCTGTGATGTAATTTTTAGAAATGGACCTTACTTCATAGGTCCAAGAGGTATGTATTTGAATAGTTGGTGCATGTCTTTTGATCGCGAAAGTGACATCGCCTCTGTTGTTCCAGTTTGGGTAAAGCTCCTTCATCTCCCTTTACATTATTGGTCTAATGAAGTATTGGCAGATATAGGAAATTCTTTAAGGCATTATATTGACAAATATGAGCCCAAACCTCCTAGGTTTTTGTGTGCCTGAATCTGTGTAGAGGTGGATCTAGAAAAAGGACTACCTGAGGCCATCAATCTCATTATGGATAATTGGATGTCTGTACCAAAGGTGGATTGTGATCAGTTTCCCTTCAAATACAAAATGTGTCTTGAATATGGACATTTTGCAAAGGATGGTCCAAAGAACACGGAGGAGGCAGAGAACGAACAAGTGAAAGGGTGGCAACATGTAATAAAGAAAGGGAAGCATGTTTAGACAAATACAGAGCAAAGAAATACATTAGATCCCTCACAGTCAAACCGTTTCCAAGTTCTAGTAGAAGGTGAAGTTGTTGAGGAGAAAATTAATCAAACAAGAGAGCAAGCACAAGATAAAAACACTCAAATCTCTTATCCACAAACAGTACTGGAGGAGATCGGTCTAGGAGAATATACCTCAATCTCCCCTTCGAACCAAATCTAGGAAATCAATTCACATATGAGCAATGAAAAAGAGGGAAAATTCAATAGGGTTATGACTAGGAAAAAATCAAAACAGTCGTGGGATGACACCTCAAAAGACACTGAAGATGATAGATTTGTGCACAAAAAATTAGGAAAGTCCCATAAGCATTATAAGAGAATAGGAAGCAAATAGGGAAAAACAATTGGGAACACAAGCTTCCCTAGATAAACACATAAAAGTAACAATATCTAGTCAAAACACAAAGGAGAAAAGAGCGGAAGCCGAAGGTAAATTCGGACCCCACACTAAAAAATAATAAATATAGTCTCTTGGAACTGCAAAGGTTTGGGAGGAAAACAAAAAGTAGAGGCAATCAAGAACATGATACATAAGGAAAGACTCTCCCTCCTTTTGCTCCAAGAGACAAATGGAGGGAAACGAGGTGAGCATTCTCATCCAAAAAGTGTGGAAAAATGGTATAAGCATTGTTGTTAGTGCTAGAGGAGCTTCAAGAGGACTGGCAATTTACTAAGATGAAGAAATACAAGCTCCATCAAAGAAAATAACAATTGGATCATAGCAGAACTGGAGGACACTAGTACTCATGAACTTATCAAGGTTTGCAACATTTATGGTCCAGTACATTATAGTAGTAAATAAGAATTATGTGTACTCTAAAATATCTTAAGGATAAACAATGTAGCATAATGGTTAGTGATTTTAATGTCACCATTTCACATAAAAAACAAAAAGGAGACAGCATAGTGCATGATCCTTTTGGAGAATGCTTGGAGGATCTAATAGACTAATAGGGGACTTTGATCTGGTGGATTTATACCAAAGCGTGGCTCCTTTACATGGTCTAACAAGAGAACAAGCCCAAGACACATTGTCGCTAGACTAGACAGTTTCTTGGTACATAGCTTTGATGTTGGGTGTGAGGAGCATGGAGCGAAAAGCGAAATTTTCAAAAGCTCCCTTTTCGAGAGCGTTTCAAGAACGTTTTTTATATAGTATATATTTTAACATATTTTGATGTATTTATATCTAAAAAACATGTAGGATGTTGAATTAGCTATAGAGAACATCGATTAAACCACATAACATCAATCATCTAGTAGTGATAACTTATAACATTGTCATCAAATGACCAACCATAACAGCTTTTATAGGAGCTTGGCAAAGAAACGAGGTACCATAACATTGTCATCAAATGATCAACCTAGTACAGGTGCTTTTAGTATAGGGAGAGGTAGGGAGCATCTCGGGAGCACGGTCCCAAAACTGGGAGCGTTTTGGAAGTGAGCTTCCGATGGAGCAAGCTTCAAGAGCAGGAGTAAGGGGACGGGGGGCGCTCCCGCGCAACAAAGGTACATGTTCTTTTCTACAAAAAGGGTTCTTGTTGCAGACTACAATCCTCCCTAATGTAGTTTCAGACCATAAACCGATTATGACTTCTATAGATTGACCGAAGAACCAAGGGTCAATCCCTTTTCAATTGAATCCTCTCTAGTTAAAACATGATGAAGCCCATATTAGCATCAAAAGAGCGTGGGGATCCTACATTGACGCCTCCCCATCTTATGTTTGGGAGTCAAAGTTCCGGCTAGTAAAAGCAGCTTTTAAAGGCCAAAAAGCAATATCATTCTCCTCGCCAGAGAAAGACTGAGATACAAACAAATTTAGGAATTCTACAGGAACGAATGGAGACAGCAGAAGTAACAACAAAGCTGCTTCAGAGGGAACAACAACTTAGTACACAGTTGATTAAGCTAACAGACATGAAGAGGAGCTTGGGATGTTGAAATCTCGACCCTTTTGGCTGAAGGTTGGAGATAGAAACACGTCATTTTTTACACAATCAAACAAGACTTCGCCTAAACAAAAATGTGAATTGTGAAATTTAGGATGATGAAGGGGCTAATGTTACGGGCATCATAACAATTTGAGAAGAAGCCTATAGGCACTTCAAGGACCTTTACATAGAGCAAGGTGCAATAACAAGTATAGCAAAGGAAGAGATGTTAGCAATTGTGTCGCACATGGTCACAAAAGAAGAAAGTCATATGCTTAGCTTATGATCATAAGGGGATTAGGACCAGATAAAGCTCCAGGATCAAATGGATTCACTATACATTTGTTTCTAGCATGTTGGTCCAGTATAAAAAAGGATCTATGTAGGATATTGAATTGGACAAAAGGACAAGAGAAGATAGGAGGTGCCTCCTCCTTTCTAGCCTTAATCTCCAAAGAATCAAATCCTTCCACCTTTGCAAGGTTCAAACCAATCTCTCTCTACAATTTGTCTTATAAAAATTTAACCAAGGTTTTGGCAAATTGTGTGAAGACGTTGTTGCCTAGGATCATTTTTTAAGGCCAAGGGGGGGTTGTTGCAAAAAGGAAGATAGTGGATAATATTGTACTAGTTCAAGAGGCGATTCACTCCAGTGTTTCAAGAAACAAAAAGGGGATGGCAATCAAACTTGATATGGCAATTGCTTTTGATTGAGTCAAGGATAGATTTCCTTTTGCAATTCTAGAGCACTTTGGAATCTCACCCTCTTTATCAACTAGATTAAAGCCTGCATCAATCGCTCTTGGATTTCTCCCTTGGTTAACGATAGACCTACAGAATTTTTTCAAGCATCGAGAGGGATCTGTCAAGGTTGCCCTCTCTCCCCCTTTCGATATATCGTAATGGAAAAAACTCTTGGAGGAAAATTGGTGAAGGAGCAAGCGGAAGGCAATCTTATGGGAATAATCATAGCTTGGGGTGTCAAAGCAGTCAATAGTGCTCAATTTGTGGATGGCAGAGTGCTCCTTGGAGGAGCCTTAGTAATCAATGCCAACATATTTAAGATGACGCTAGACCTCTTTATAAAGGCTTCCGGCGGCAAAGTCAATAACGCAAAACACAAAATTTTTGGATGGAATGTTCCCCCCCTTCTACAAAATATCTCTTGTGCTCGTGGATTCGCAGGCATTGGCAATTCAACCTCCTTTAAATACTCAGGCATACCTATCTCGCACAAATGAGTCAAATCTACATAATGAGGAAAAATATCACAAAAAATTAAAGACAAAGTTCAAAGTTGGGGTGTGCGGTAGCTCAATCCTATAGGGAAAACTATCCTCATCAAGTTTGTCCTCTCTTTCCTTCCTCTATTTCAATGTTCTTCTCTCTTATCTCTAGTTGGTGTCATGAAAAATCTAACAAAATCATCAAGAATTTCCTATGGCGAGGAGGAAATCAAACCAGAAAAAGTTCCACTTAATTAAGTGGGACACTGCAAAAAGCCCAAAGGGTAAAGGAGGTATTGGTATCCGAGACTTGAAGTTGATGAACCTGGCTATAGCAGCCAAATTGCTATCGCATCTAGTTTCTGGGGAAAAAACATGGTGGAAGGAAATGCTTTGGAGAAAGAAAAAAATTCAAGCCTAGAATCTGATGTGTAGATAATTGCAAGTGGGAAGGGAATGGCTCTGAAATATGGAGACTATGTAATTCGGCTGGCAAAAATATTCAAGGACTGTATTGGATCCCTGGAAATAGTAAAAGGATCAATCTTTGGAAAGACAGTATAATGGGAAAGGATCCACTCAACCAGAAGGCAGGGCTTACGGATATAAAAGAATGGTTACAAAGAAAAGGAATCAAGACCCTCTATGATTTATCTGAATGGAGCATGGAAGGAAAATGGTTGAAATGGCGGAATGTGGATATGCCAGTGCCATTGGGAAAAGCCTTTGATTTTCTGCTACAAGCTCTACATGGAATAGCCCCATTCAACCTAAATCGTAAAGATAGCAGGGGCTGAGGTAAACATGGAATCTATTCAGTTAAGGAGGGATATGAAAAGCTATATCTTGGACAACCTAATCCACCCTTCTCTCAACTCTGGTCAAAAATCTGGAATCAAGATGGACTCCCTAAAATAAATGTGTTTTGTTGGGTTCTTGTTCATTGGAAAATCCTCACTTCTGAAAACCTCAAGAAAATGCAGATTTAAGGGTCCTCAAAATGTGTTCTTTGCGAAGAACTAGAAGAATCAGTCAATTATCTTTTCTTCGAAATGTGAAAGCACAAAACAGGTCTAGGGTCAGGTAATGAAGGATTTGAATAAATCAGTCAGACTTCCAAATAGCTGGAGTGGGTATTTTTTACTTGGAAAGATGAATATCCTGGTCTCCTCTTAAGCAGGCCAACTCTAACACGGATATGGTCTCCTCTTCCAAAATATGTGTGCTACAAAGTTTGGACTACAAGAAACAGGGAAATATTTTATTCAAAGTCTACCCCATTTACAACCACAGTTGTCTGCGCCAAGGTTCTTCTAAGCAAACTTTAAAGCAATTCATGCCAGAAGTAATATAAATTTTTATATTGAACCTCTGACAGTAGAAGAGAAGTTCTAGATTCAAGACATCTTCCCTCAAAAAACTCAGCAGCAAGTGACTTCCACAGAACTGCAAATCCACAGACCCTCCTGGAAATTGGAAATGAATCAGGATGAATTTCAGAATTGGGTTTCAAATCTTCAATGCCATGTTTTATTCTTTGATGGATCTTTGAAGGGCGATCCTAGGGAGGTAGGTGTTGGGGGGATCCTTCTTGATCTCGAAGGAAGTACAGTTCTAACCTTGAAATGGGGTTTAGGGAAAGTACCAAGCAGAGAATGAGGCCCTCTATCTAGGACCTGAACATGATGTTCCTCTTGGAATTCAATCGGTTGCTATTATTGGGGAATCCCTTTTGATCATTTCCCAAGCCAGGAAAAGAATGGATCTAGAGGATAAAATAGCGGGGAGGCTTCAAAAATGCATCAATGGGCTTCTTCAACAAATTCCTGACGTTCAGTTGATGCATGTTCGATGCATGTTCCCGACGTTATACTTGACCATTTTTATATGATGGTGTACAACCTTCTTCCACCTTTTAATAATAATGCTTCTTTAATACATGGCCTCCTTTTTTTAACTTTAGATGAGAATCCTTTAAACCTTTGATCTTAAAAGTCACCTCGAGCGTCCCTTATAAATCCACTTTGTAATATTAACACTTGTTGACTATAGTATATCCGTTATTATAACCTTGTCAAAATAAGGGCATGGATATGCACCTTAATATTCCTATGTCCCTTATTAATCCCTTATTATCTCTGTTGATTAAGCGAATTATTGTATACTTTTCGTTTTTATTTATTTGAATGAATTCTTCTGAGGGTCGCGATGGTTGACAAGGGCGGCATTTAGACAGTTAACTAGGGCAAAAATCAATGTGTGGTTTCAGTGATATCCAAGGCTTTTTTATTTTCTTACTTGGCCTTGGAGTCTGCAATTTCCCTACAAAACGATGTCTTCAAGTTGCAGCAGAAATATATTCTTCAACGTAATTCCTGGAACCCAATAAGTCTTGTAAGCCTTCAGTTGATGCGCCCGATAGCTTTGACAATGCTCTGGTTGAATTGTTATGTTTGCATGATAATGACGAGGCCACGATTTTCGTCAATTTTTATTTAATTATTTATTTTTCAATGGCCAAAACTTCCAAATGTACAGACCCCTGATTTCTGAATACAGACCAATACTAAATGGCAGTACTTCTCTCTTCCTTTTTCCAGCGAACTGTTCTATTATGTACCAATATATATACTCAAAGAAAACATAGAGATGGGTGCAATAACAGAGTTCTGAATAGCAAAGGGACAATCCTGTTCGCAGCTGGTTCTATTTTCCTATGATTGTTATCTTTTTCTTTAGGTAAATTTATTAACTGGTAGCAGAATGATTTATTGGTACTTCTAATTTTCTTGATGTTGTCTGATATTTCTTGATGTTATCTAATTATTTCTTCCTTCAGATTTCTTTGTAACAGAGTGATTCTTTGTACAACAGAAAATTTGAAATTTGAGTGCACAAAATCTTAAATGTGGTCAAAGACCTAGCAATTCAAAGAAACTCTGAAAACATGGATGTGGCCAGAAGCCAGATCAGAAACGAAGCTCTATACCATCATACCAAATGTAATGAACAAAGTTCATTTACTAAAGAAACATCTGATTTAAAACAAACATATTTTGAATAGAGATGAGATTATGATACAATGACCATGTGACGGTGTACTTTTGGCATTGGCTGGTCACAATGGTAAGTCATGTCCTCTCAACAGGTCATGTCTTTTAGATAGGATATGTCCTTTCAGTAATCATTAATTATTATTATTATCATTATTACTTATTGTTATTTTATTTATTTATTGTTATTATGTATGTTACATTGAAGCACCAAACAATTGATCATATCCTCACTCTCTAAGCCATTATTGAGGAGGCAAGACACCGCTCTTTGAAAGTCTTTTGTTGCTTTGTAGACTTTCAGAAGGCGTTTTTACTCGATTTAAGGGGAGGCCCCGTTTCAAAGGATTAAGGATATCTGCATATCAAATATTCTTATCACGACCATCATATATCTGCATATCAAATATTCTTATCACAGCCATCATGCACCTCTTGAGTTTGTCCTTGGCAGACTCCACATAATTCACGAAGTTTAGGACTTCGTCAGAAGAACCAATAGGGTGAAGCATGGCATGGTTGCCCTCTTTCACATACATTGTTTTTGATCTACATTAACGAGTTGGAATCTTTTCTCCAAGACCATGTTGAACCATGAGATGGGTGCCTTCTTTACCAGGTTTTCTTGATCCTCCTCTTTGTAAATGACATAGTTCTCTTATCCTCCACATCGAAGGGGTTGCAGAGACAGCTTGATGCCTTATCCATCTTTTGTGATCTTTGTCAACTGATGGCAAACCTGAGCAAAACCAAGGTTTTGATCTTCAATGAAACAAAGATTGTTCTTATATAGTATCATTTTTATTACCGAGGTGTGGAGATCTACAGCTTCTACTTGATTGGGTGTTTAGTTTCAGGGCTTGGATTTGGTTTGAGGAAATCCCTTCAACCCCGAATCAAGAAGCACATTGCTCCCTCACTCTCCTTGAGCGTCAATGCTTCCAAAACCATTTTCAAGATATTCAATCCAAGATGGACATCATGGACAATCTCACTAGACCCACGGTTCTTTATGGTTTGGAGATCAAGGTGCCTAGTTTGTTGGAGTCGGACTGAGCTAGGACTAAGAGTTCAAGTTCTCATGCTTTGCCACATCGTCAAATACAAGAGGACTAGTCCGCAAGTCATTATTCACACAGAGTTTAAAACCTCCCCCCCCCCCCACTTCAAGATCAAAAACATCTTTGGATTGGTTTCCCTCTTGTACCAAATTCAACAATTTCCAAACTCTCCAACAGGCAAGCACCACTACCATTATCCTGCCTACTGCCCCTCAGAGACCATAGCCATCTCTAGTACCTCTGGTCAAGCTCACTGTTGGTTTGCAGAGGCCTCTTGCCTAATTTAATCAGTTGGTACTCGATTAACAACTTCCTCCAGTTTAGAGACTCTCTTGATGCCCCCAATCGATGCTTGCCAAATAAATTGAATAAGATAATCAGAGAGGACAGCATCAGACGATTTATTCATGTTACATGGGTTGATCCTTCGAGTAGGCTAAGTCCCAAGATGGCATTCTGATTCTACACATAGCATATTTTGGCGCTGAAAGATGGCCTTGTTGTTTGCCCCCCCATACACTCAGACACTGGATGCATGCTCTCTAAATCCCCTTAAGCAATTTCAGGTTGGTTCCTATCATATTCGAGTAGAAACCGACCAGCACGTCAGTCATGAAAACAAGATCTGCTATTTCTACCATTTACATGAGATCAAGATAGAAGAGCAATCATCTTCAAGTGCCCCATTATACTATATTGGAGGACAGTTTAACAGCCTTTTCAAAGAATCCCATAACTCTCTATCCAGGTTTTTTAATTTCCAAAACCAAACATGCTTGGAAGAAGGCCGCTGGATTCAAATCTTGCTTACTTCACCCTTCTCAACCTCGTCCAATCCTTGTACGGCCAATTACATATCTTTTTTAATGCTTCCAGTAGATAGAGGCAACAAGAGGCAAGCAGACAGCAATACTGCATCGAATATCAAATCAGTGAGACCTCAGCAAGGCTTCAACACTCGACCAGCAAGACCCTTATGGTCCTGACTCCTATCACCTCAAGTCCATGGACACTGCACCCATAATCAGGTTACCTCATCCAACAGTCGCAAACATCTGCGACCAGACAGCTAGACATCTCATACCTTATCTCCCAACTCTTCCAAATCATCCAACCAATCATCTATCACATGTTCTTTCCTCCAGCCTTGAATGTTAGGAGCGAGGGCTTCCAGGGATGTTGATCACCCCACAGGAGGACCGATGGCTCTTGCCTTTCAATTCTCTGCTGCACTTGCATGTACCTGCAACATTGCCTTGTTCCGCTTTTCCATGCTATCATGATTTAGGTTTTGGATTCTTCTTTATAAATGAATAGATTTTCCAAGAGTGGTTTTAGTGCTCCTACTTTGTAATTTCACTGATGTATTTAGCAATCCCGTTGACCTATTGGTGGTTACTTGTTAAACATTGATAAAATTATCTTCTCCTATCTTATCTACAGCGATGAGGTTTTAAAGACCATTCCTCCTTTGCTCGGCACTAATGGTCATTCACATTCCTCCCCAATTCGTTCGTTTATGCTTCTTTGGGAGAGAGGCAAAATGATTTGCCTGCAAAAATGCCAAAAGGTTCCGATTCATTCTCCAGCCAACAAACCCGATAGTATTTCCATCTTTTGGGGGGCAAAATAGACAAATCAGAAATTAAAATTTAGTGGGCGCATGGAGATTATTGGCAGCGATCTGCTGTCGAAATTTCACCACCAACAAACACCGTACAACCGAGTTATGTCAAAATTACATCTACAGCCATTTTGCATTTTTTAGGGGTAAACGGGCAAATCTGAGGCTCATTTTTAGCGCCCATGCGTGGATATGTGCCATATCAAGATAGTCCAAATTTCATCTTTGTTCAACTTTCATATGGTCCCATCATGCCAAAAATATGAAAACGGTTTTTTACCGTGTCCGCTTCTGCAGCAATCTGTCCACTTTTGCAGTAGCCTGTATTGGGGTTTTATGCAATAGACTCAAGTTTCGGTGAGTATGATAGTTTGTTGGTTCCAACCTAGAGGAGGTCCCCCACACTTGTGGCTAAAGCCAGGTAGAAGTTCTAAGTGACTTTGTTAGATGTTATAACAATTAACTCCCTTTTGTGTCACCTTAGCTGAAAGTAACTTTGACCCTTTGATACGATTGGCAGTGTATACCGTAAAGAGTTAAAACAGAAAATGGTGAAGATGGTGTCAAGAAGGCTGAATTTGTGAACTACGGTTGTGCAACTGCACCTAAATTCCTTAGGAGAGCCTAAAGAAGCCCAATTGCAGGTGGGTTTGGCGAGATCAGAGCTGTGTGCAACTTCAAATAAATGTATGAAGTAGGTTTGATCTAACGCTTACCTAAATGTATGAAGTAGGTTTGATCTAACGCTTACCTAGGGACATTGGAATGACTACTAGTTGCAGCATACATTTTAAATACAATCATATCCAGCATATATAGAATAAATACACTCTGGCTATATTTACCAACCTGGGATAATAAATGAATTCTCATCAAATCAACCTATGCACACAAAATGTAGACCCTGAAATCCTAGCAGCTCGTAATCAAAAACACAAAATGAAAATGCTGAACCGAAGGATAATTGAAGGCTGTGAGGGTCTTTGTCCTAGTCTCAGTGGCCCTAATTGCCAGGCTAAGAACGTTAAAATTTACTTTTAACAATTTTTATCATCTTGCAGGAGTGTCCATGGAGAACCATCGAGAACATAAGAAAACAGAGTAAGAAGAGATCGAATTGCATACGTGATAGAAAATTGGCTAACACAACGATGAAAATGGCATACAACACTGCGCGGTTCTTGGCTTCCTCGATAAGATCCTGCAGCTTATCCATCTTCTTCTTCTCCGTCGGAAGCGTCCGGAGTCTTTCATGGATTAAAAAAATTGAAATGAAAATGAGAGTTCATCATCAGAGTTTTCGAAAAAAATGGGGGCTTTAAATCCTTGCCGACTTTAATCTTAAATAAATAATTTATACGTAACCATAATTTTCGTTTCACGTTTTCCCACTTCACCAAAATACGTGTAGACCGAATGAATATGAATAGAAATACTTCACTCGCCTGAATAAAATTTAAAAATTCGCAATATTGACCACTTCTAGCATCCATCTAAACCTTTTAAGTATATGATATACTTAAAAGGTTTAGATGGATGCTAGAAGTGGTCTATAGTGCGAGTTTTACACTACAAAAGGTTACTTTCACTTGAAATTGTAAAGTAGGGAGTCTCGTGAATGAATATGTAAGAGTAGCAACTAAGAAACCGGCCAAGATGAGGATTTTCGGTAGGTCTATCGACTTATCGTTTCAAGGGACTATGATGCTCTTCATGGGAATGTGCTTCTTCCTGTTCTCAGTAGTGGCTTGATATTGTTGTTTTCTGAACTAAAAACCTGACTTTGTTTTAATTTGATTGTTGGTTCCACCTTTTGGAACTGTGAATGACTCCATCACCTTTTGGAGTTGAACGTAGTTTTGTTGTTGAGCGCATATTCTGCCACCCTGCCCGTTGATTTCACCGTCTTGAAAGGAGATCTATGATTCAAGGAGGAGGGGAACATGGTGTCAACGGCGGTTATTCTGATGGAAATCTCTTACGTCACCCTGCTCTTTGTCCCGTCGTTTTGAAAGGTACTCATCTTTTAGCCTTCTCTGATTTCTTTGCTTTGTTTCATACTAAGGTTTTGGGGGTGGTTTCTTTTTTTAGCACTGTCATTGCTTTTCCTCACATGGAGTCTGCCCTCCGTTATGGAGGGCTTAGTACCAACCATGTATAAAAATAAGTGGGAATAAACCTCCCCCCCATCAGCTGGTCTTTTCGACACACCGGCACGTCTTCTCTGTGGTCGGTTGGGTTTCTACGGTCACTTAGTATTTGTCGATTTTTTTTATCTTTGGTCGGGACTGCTTGTCTCTCGTTGTCTGTGTCTTGAATTGTCTTTCTTGTTGCTTTTTCCTCGCCCTTACCTATCTTACCCTTCTGTTGGGTCTGCGAGTGTTTCACTTCCCACGGTCAGCTGTTTCGTTTCTTGGGATTTTTTGGGACGGCACTCCGGCCTGTTATATTTCCCCTTTTCTTCACACTTACAGCTCCCTTTCGGTATTGTTCACTGTTTGTTCTTGTACTCCTCCTTATTGGTATCGGGACTACTTCCCTTTGACCCTTAGTCCTCAGACATTTCATCTGAACCTGGACCTCACTCCTCGTCGGTTGGTGGCACGAGGTTAGCGCATCCCCGAGTCAATCCTTCTCATCACTCTCGAAGGAAAACCAAAGTTGTAAAGGCTCTTGACTCTAAGCGTAGATATGTCCTTGGCCAGGATATTTTGATGGATAGAGTTGATTCACTAAGTTGCAGAGCACTGATCGGTCGCTTAGAGTATTGCTCGATGAACACAGAAGAGTGGATTGAGTGGGCCACTCTCCACTGGAAACCTCTGATAGATTACATCCCTACCATTAGTCTACTGGCCAATAAGTGGTTAGTATTTGTCTTCCTTGAGGAGAAGGATGCTTCTCTTGTCTTAAATACACTTTGCACCATTTAGAAAGGCTCCTTGGTACTGAGTCATTGGCATACTAGCTTTGATCCTCTCAGGGAAAGGGTGATCAAGCACCACCTGTGGGTACTTCTGTCTACCCTTCCTTTCCCCCTGTGGAATAAGGACTTCCTCACTGTGATCCAGGAGGATATTGGTGGCCACCCACCTATTCCACTTGGACCCCCACCATTGTTTCTTTCAGTTTTCCAGTTTCCTTAATTGTAGCACAATTTACTATTTTTTGTTGTTTTCAGGTCCTAAACTTCCGGAGTCATTTTGAGGCCCTAAACGACGTTTTTTCAGCATCGAATGGTTGGGAAAATATGAGTCCATTCCAAACTCAATATTAGGTTTTTATAGATGTAGTCCTTAAACAGATCTTTCTAACAATGTATCATGCGCATCAAACTGAGGTAGTATGCTAAAGTTACGACCCCGGGAAATTGATGTACCAAGTTACCCAACGGGGCCCACATTCTGGAGTTTCACCTCCTAGGGTTAGGTTTTTGGATGTGTAGGGTTTCCATTGTTTCTCAATAATATATAGGCCTCCGAGCCTTATTGTAACACAGAGTTCAGAGGCATGTAGCCGCCACATCTCTTCTCAGAGATAAGCTACTAGCACTCTAGCTAGTTTATTTCCATTATGTATGTAAACCAGTTTTAGTTATTGATTAATGGAATGAAGTGTTATTTCCGCTACATATTTGTTTCTATGGTTATTTGTGTATTCTGTTGCGTTCCTGCATAAACCCGGATCACACTGGCCTTGCTAATTCTCTTGGTCATTTTGTTGCACTGGAAAAGGACTTTCATTTGATCTTTACTCTTGGATGGCCACAGCTCTTGTAGTATTGGATGTCTCCAAAGGTTTACTTGCCGAAATTGAGATTGTTTGTGGCGAGAAGATTATATGTCAATAACTGGATTACCTTAATGTGCCCTTCAGATGTAATTTCTGTCATAATATTGGCCACCTTCGTAATTCATGTACCTCCCTCCTTCATGATCTTCCTTCTTCCAAGGGCTTTAATCCATGTGATCCTCTTTCTCGCTCTCCTCCTTATTTTTCACCTAAGACTGCAGAGGTTTCAACTCTTTCACATAAAGGAGCTTTATCACCTGAAGGTCTTTATGGCTATTCGTCTCCTACACTCTATGATGACCTTACTAAGGGTGAACTCCTATATATTGAGGATGTGGAAAATTGCTCTCATTTATCTCTCCCTGCTTATACTGTGGCCACTACTAATGGTTACCCTACTCTGGAGATTTCACCCCCCGCAGCTCCAGAGACTTACCCACAACCCTCCTTTCCTCGGACTTTTCCTACCTGTACCCCTTCACCCCACATTTCAACCACTGAGACTTCTCCTCCCTTCACTTCTGATGACTTCCCACCCCTCACTAGCTCTGCTTCTGCACCTGCTCCTCCTCCTCCTTCTAGTCCTTGTGACTCCCCCTCCTTTATGGATCCTTCACTTCTCAAATCCCTTTCTATCTTCTCAGATAAATCACCTATCTTTCCTTCTACTCTTCCTCTAGACTCCATCATATTCGAAAATGTAACTATTCACAAGTCTAGGAAGAATAAACCTCCTTCCATCCCTCAGGATGATTTAGAGACTGCTGGTCTTTATACCCCTCTTTCAATTAGACTTAAGGCAGTTGCCAGAGCTCTCTCATCTTCCCAATTATCCTCCCCCCAGGAACTTAGAGCCTTGTCACCTGATGTGACAGGTTCTCCATGAAAATCCTCACCATGAACATAGGTGGTTTTGGAGGGCTCGCCAAACAAAAATCCCTTCACTCTCTTTTCTTGTCTTTAAATCCTGATATGATCCTCATACATGAAACCATGTGTAACTACTATCATGCTCTTCATCTTTTTTCCAAACTTAAACCTGGCTGGGAATTTTGTGCCATTAATTCCGTAGGCCTCTCTGGGGGTCTCCTCTCAGGTAGGAACCCTCTTGTCGTTCATTGTAAATCCTTTGCTTCATTTGCAGGCATACTATTCAAAACTAGATTCAAAGGCCTCAGTGATGAGCTCTCTATCCTCAATTGCTATGGCCCTTACACCAACAGGGCTATCTTCTAGAATAAAGTAATTGATGGAAGACTACTTGTTCTGCCTAATCTCTTACTTGCTGGGGATCTTAACTTCACTCTCTTGGCCTCTAAAGTCTAGGGTGACAAAGCTCATATTGACCTTATGGTTCCCTTTTTCTCACAGCTTTTGGCTAGTAACAATATGGTTGACCTTGCCCCACACTCTCCTAGACCTACTTGGAGAAATGGGCGAGCTGGGACTGAGGGGATTAGCAAGATATTGGATAGATTTATGGTATCTACCCATCTTCTTCTTGTTCTCAACAGCTATAGATCTTTGACCCTTTCTTTAGTGATCTCTGACCATTACCCTATTTGTTTGGAATGGGAAGTCCGATCTTCCTCTCACCGCTATCCTTTCAAGTTTAATAGGGCTTGGCTTTTGTAAAAGTATTTTCCCACATCTTTTATCTCCTCTTGGATCTCTGATACCTCTCTTCTATCTTGTGATCATATGTTGATTCTCACCCACAAGCTCAAGAGTCTAAAAGATGTTGTTAAAGTCTGGGAAAAAAAACAGTACTCCTTAAGGAACCAAGAGATTATTGGTATTGACCTTGAGATCCAGTCTCTTCTCTCTTTGCAAACCTCTGGTATAATTTCTGACCATGATACTAATCACCTGTCAGCTCTTAAAACAAAAAAGGAAGGATTCCTGGCCCATGAAGTATTGACATGGAAGCTTAAAAGTAGAGGCTTATGGATTAGTGAAGGAGATACAAATACAAAATTCTTCCATAATTTTGCATCGGCTAGAAGGAACTCCAAGACCATATGGGCTCTCAAAAATCATGATGGAGAATTTGTGGAAGATGAATCCCACCTCAAGCAGTTGGGCGAACTTCACTTCTCGGATCTTTTCAAAGATGACGGCACTACCAATATTGTTGACCAACTCAAAGTCATCAGTCTTTTCCCCTCCTTTGTATAGGAGGATGATGCTGGGATTTTCCACTCAGAAATCACTCTTCAGGAAATTGAAGTAGCCTTAAAAGGTTTTGAAAAGGACAAAATCCCTGGCCCTTATGGCTGGCCAGTGGAGTTCTTCCTCTTTTTGATTGATTTAATGGGAACTGATCTGCTCAGGGTTGTTGAACAGTCTTGGATTGAATGGAAGGTTATCTACTCCATGAATTCTACTTTCCTCGCACTCATTCCCAAGCGTGAGAAGCCTCTTACCTTTGCTAACTATCAGCCAATATCGCTCTACAATTTGATCTACAAGCTCATTTCAAAAATTGCAGCTATTCACCGTAATCCTTTCCTGGATAAGGCTATGTCTGACTAGCAGTATGGCTTTCTCAAGAATAGACTTATTCTTGAACCTGTTGGTATTACCCAGGAACTTCTGTACTCCATCAAAGCCAAAAACTTCCAGGTTATGGTCCTCAATCTAGATCTTGTCAAATCCTTTGAGCGTGTCAACTGGATTCTCTTAAGGCTTGTAATTCTCTAGATTGGTATTCCACTTGAGGGGGTGAATTGGATTATGGGGTGTGTCT
This sequence comes from Pseudotsuga menziesii, assembly GCA_001517045.1. NCBI lineage: Eukaryota > Viridiplantae > Streptophyta > Pinopsida > Pinales > Pinaceae > Pseudotsuga > Pseudotsuga menziesii. The sequence goes on from LPNX010877108.1 coordinate 421,689, forward strand.
GCTCCTCAAAATTTTCAGTTTTGGTGAATGTCTCCCCTTCAAACTTCTTCCCAGATTCTCGTGGTATTCGACAAGGGTGCCCACTTTCCCCCCTCCTCTTTATCTTGGTAATTGAAAGTCTCAGCCTTATCATTTTGAATGCACAGAAAAAAGGCAAGATCGAAGGGATTCAAATCACATCCAACTTATCTATCACAAACTTACTCTTTGTTGATGATGTTATATTGTTTGGTATGGGGAATTTTGGTGAATGGCAAGCTTATAAGGAAGCTCTTGACCTTCTCTGTTCATCTACTGACATGTCTATTAGTCTCGAAAAATCTTCCTTCTTGTATAATGATGTGGACTTCAAAACCAAGGAACTCATTGCATCTATACTTCCTTATAAAATGGATCCACTAACCATGGGCTTCAAATACCTGGGGTATCGTCTCAAACCTCTTGGATATCGTACAAATGATTGGAATTGGATCATTAGCATGTTTGAAAAAAGAATCATTAACTGGTCTTATAGAATGTTATCACTTGGTGGAAGATTGATACTTGTCAGATCTGTCCTCTCTGGGTTAGCGGTACACTGGCTTGCTCTTGCCCGCATTCCTAAATCAATCTTGAACTATCTTAGACGCTACATATTTACATTTCTTTGGGGTAGCACAGAAGGTAAACAAAAGATGCACTTAATGGAATGGCACACCATCTCCAAACCCCATGAATATGGTGGATGGAACATAAAAAAATATTGAATGGTTTGGTATGTCTCTCAGACTAAAAAGTCTCTCGATGGTCTTAAATTGCAGGGGAACTTGGAGTAACATCATTGTTCACAAATATCTCAAAAAATTATATGTGGGTGATTGGATTCACAATCAACATTTTCTTGTACAAGGTACCTCCTTCTTCTGGAATGGCTTCATTAGATCACTCCCATGGATTACTAGACAACAAGGCTAGAAGGTTGGTGATAGTAGGCGCATTAAGGTCTCGGGCTCTATCTTTGCTAACTTGACCTATGATCTCATCGTATCATCTATGTTGCCTCCCTCACTGGTCAGATTTCACTCCCGGCTTTGGCACATTAATGTTCCTTTAAAAATTAAGTGCTTTGTATGGTTGTGCATTGAGAACCGCATTAATACCTGGGACAATCTGAGTAAAAAAGGATGGTCTAGGCCCAACAAATGTAATCTCTGCTGAGCTATTGATGAATCGGTCAATCATCTTTGCGTTGAATGTTCATTTGCTCATGATGCCATCAATTTTTTAAACAAGCATTTTAATTGTTTTCTGTCTTGGGATGATCCTACTTTATTGGGAAATATTGAAGACTGGTTTAAAAGGGACAAAGTTCTCCTCTATCTTCCCTTATTCCTCATATGGAACCTGTGGATATCTTGAAGCCTCTACATATTTGAAGATAAGAGACCTGAGCCGATACCTCTATGCTACAAAATCATGGATCAAATTAACTCCTATCCCGTGGTTTTTAACAATAAATCGAGGCTTATGAACATTGGCTCATCTCTTGTCTTATCCTATACTACATGTTATTTTGATGGTGCAGCTGCAAATAAGCTTGGAGGTGCTGGAATTTACCCATTGATTAGCCAGTCACACTTTTTCTGTATCAAGATGGGATGTGGGACTAGCACCAATACCATGACTGAACTTTTAGCTCGTTGGGCTCTATTGTACTTCTTGAAAGAGATTGTGATCCCTAATATCCATGTTTATGGGGACTCATCTGTCATAATCAACTAGGCAAATGGAAAAGCAACACTCACAGGCCTTGATCTGGATGTTTAGTGCCTCAATGTTAACAATCTTAAAGCTTACTTTCACACGTTAGACTTCCAACATGTCTATAGAGAACACAATGAGAGGGCAAATAGTTTATCCAAGGAAGCGCTCCCCATGGCCACTGGTCTTCTTTCCTTCACATAATACTATGAAGGAGAAATTATTGGGGAAGATAAGCTTCAAATATTCTAAAGTTGAGCTTATACATACTACTCCATGAACCATTCTGTTTTTTTCTTAGCATGAATGCTTGAGTTATATTAGAGTATCATTTTGGATACCTATGATTGACATTGGTCACCTCTGAGGGTTTGATATTAGTACTCTTCCTCGAGCACTTCCTTGGATAAACTGATTTGGTCTCTCACTGTTTCCTCTATGGACACATTTGGATGCTCTTTTTTTTTTTTATGTTGGATGATGGATGGCATACAATGTATCTTCTTCTCTTATAGTTGGGCATTGTAAGCACATGAGTTATGCCTTTAGCTCAGTACTAAAATGATATCCAACATCATGGGATGTAACCAGTTACCTTTGATTCAAATTGAATGTAACGAATATAAAACAAATTATTAAAATAGATTAGTTAATTATATGAAAGGGTGTAACCCTTCACGCTCAAGCCTATAAAAGGCAAGCTTATAAAATACTTATTCTAAAGGCGAGCACTTCCTTGCCACAAACCTCAATCATACGCCTACGAAATGGAAAATAGATCAAAATCATATAACGGTTACTCTAATAATAAAAAGAAAAAGAAGAAAAACATATGTCGTAGATGCGGTGATGATTGGACCCCTGGTCACACATGTAGGAACAATGAGGCAATACAGTGCAAAATCATCAATGGAAAGGAAGTGCAAGTCTCTGCACAAGAGACCTCGTCCGATTCTAATACCGACACCGAGTCAGAATGAAGAATGACACTAGGAAAATACTTAAGCTTTGAGGACAAAGCTTCCTTAAAGGGAGTGGCAATGTAACGAATATAAAATAAATTATTAAAATAGATTAGTTAGTTATATGAAAGGGTGTAACCCTTCACGCTCAAGCCTATAAAAGGTGAGCTTATTGTACATTTTACACATCATCCAATATATTATTATCATTCATATTTCATTATACAATGATAGTCGGATTCGACTAACGAACAACTGGATTTGATTGCTCCATTGAATAACAAGGAACAACTATTTTTCTTATGGAAAAAATGTCTTAATGGATTTCCTGCTCATAGTCGTAGATTAAGGTTGTCATTCTTATCATTGGATGTTAAAAATTATTAAAATCTTGTTTAACGGCCTTAATATTGTCTTTTAGATGTTAAAATTTCATATTCAAAGACACTTCTTTAGTAATGTCCATGAGTGGACCCAAAATAAAAATAAAAATATCTCGAAAATTAGGCATCCACGATGCCTGCAAACATCAATACAAAGGGGAGTTGTATAATAATCATATAATATTGTAACATTCCATGTGTTATTATTAATCTCTACCATTTATTATTAATAATGGTTTTTGTGTTTATCATATTTATGTTATTTATATAATAATCTCATTGTATGTGAAGAATTTTTATGGTTTCTTTGGCAATGGGTGTAATTTGAGTGGTTACGAGGAAAAGTTGTTTCTCATTCCATTTAGTTTGAATTTCATTATATGACATGTTCATTCTAGGGTTTACCCAAGTTATCATCATTAGAATGAGAATAAGTGCCTCGAAGAAAGTATTTATAAACGTACGGTCCACATTCTAACAATGCTTTAAAAGTGTATGCTTCTTATGTTAATAACCCATGCAACCCTTGTGGTCCACATGTTAATGAATCGTGTAATGCTTATTGCAAATATTTGTATTCAACGTGGATTTTTCATTGTAGTGGTATCAGAACCAAGGGTGTCGCCACTCCACCCTTGTCACCTCCTACCACGTTCGACCACTGCCATTTCCTACCCCTTTTGTGCCGCAACGTTTCACCCACACGCCAGTTGTCGTTTTTCGCGTCCGCTCTCTTTCCTATCCCCCGCAATCTGCATTACCCTCCTTCTCCTGACCTCATGTCCTCGTGTTCCCTCTCCCTCATCGCAGCTCCAACTTCCCCCCCCCCAACATTCTTCTTGCGCAACCCACCATTCCCACACAACTCATTGTTTCATGGCCCATCTCCACCCTACTCCACGCTCAATCCACCACCCCCAACTTCCGCGGCTCGTCCTCCACTCCCCCGCCATCTCCACGTGCTCATCCCAATGTTGCTTCTCTACTCCAAGGAACCCAAAAATATATATATAATTTACATAATAATAACAATAATATATTATTATTATATACTTATTTATTATAATAATATTATTATATTATACATAATAAAAAAATTTAAAAATGTGGTTGGTTGGCTTCAAACAACCAATAAAAATAATCAAGGTTCAGCGTGGAGAAAATTCCTGTAGCTGCCAAAATGGGAGATGTCAATGCTCGATTGGACCAATTGGACGAAAAAGTCAACAAAAGGTATACAGAACTCAAGGTGGACATTGACAAAAATTATAATGCATTAACATGACTAAAGGCATGGATAGAGCAAGGCACTGATGCATTGAAGGCAAATCAAAAGAAAACTCAAGAGTCTCTCGACAATATCTTGGCCAGACTACCGCTGTACACTTTGTTCCCCCCATCTAGCCATAATCCACACCTAGACCCCTTCAATACCCCTCCTCCAAATACACCTAAAATGCTAGGCCAACACAACACGACACCACCCCATGAAGTTCCTTTCTTTAACATTCCGTCATTATTGATCCCCCAAACACACGGGTGCCAAATAAGGGTCAAATTAGAGTTACCCAAATTTGATGGTGACGAAAAGCAATGCATCTCATGGATCAATAAAGCAGAGGAATACTTTGACATCCATGACTACCTTACGACAGCGAGAAGATTGAGTACACAACCATGCAATTGGAGGGAAATGCGTACAATTGGTACATGTGGTGGAAGACAACAACTCGAGTCTATTCATTTTGTTGGAATAACTTTAAGAGCGATATTCTTAAGAGGTTTCAAGGAGTAACCAAGAAAGACTTCTTTGCCAAGGTCACCAGGTTGCAGCAGAAGGGCAGCGTAGATGAGTACACATGTGAAAGGGAAGCTTTGGAAACTCGAGTTCAAGAACTAACTGATGACCAACATCTGTAAACATACATACATGGACCAAAACCACACATTCAGGATAAGTTAGAATTGCATAACACTTCCACCCTAGAGAAGGCAAGGCATAAGGCCAAGATCATCGAGAACACGTTTAAACGATCTACTCAAAGTAGATTTGACAAATACTACTCCTAGATGAATCCTCCCGAATAAGTGAATACAGGAACTTCAAGATATATGCTGCTGCATCTAAGGGAAGGAGAAAAACCCAGTTTAGAATCCCAGAGGATGAAGGAAGGAAAGTGCAAATATTGTGGAGAGAAATGGGATCCTAAGCATAAATGTTTGCAAAGGAGCAACCCCAAAAAGTTGTATGTTTGTGAAGCCGAAGAAGAAGAAGAAGTCTCGAAATGTGAAGAGTCAAGTGAGGAGGATACAGGAAACTAGCATGACTGCTAGTCGGAACTAGAAGATGATACACCAAAGATCTCATTAGCCGCCATTACAGGGATATCCCAACCATAAACACTGAAGCTAAAGGGACATATAAAAAACAACAATGCTTCGAGTGTGACACTTATTCAACAATGGTAATCTTGCTAATATATTCAACTTATTCATTTTCCCAATGCCTAACATGAAGGTTATGGTAGTATATGGCAATAAAATTGAAAATGTGGGAAAATGTCACAAGGTTAAATTACAAATGCAAGAGTATAATCTAGAATCCGACTTCTTTGACGTACATCTTGGAGGAGTGGACGTTGTATTGGGAATCCAATGGTTGCAAACATTGGGTACTTACTCCACTAACCATCAAGAGCACATCATCAAGTTCAAATGGTTAGGAAAAAATTATAAATTGTATGGTTTCCGACGACCCCAAACTTAATTGGTTACATCCCATCAATGGAAAGGCTAATTCAAAAAGGAGTACCTCCTTACATCATTCAATGTCAAGAGATGGAGTTGCTAACATGTGAGGGAGATGACTACAAGCCACAAAAGATACAAGAGCTAATCCAAAAACACCACCAGCTGTTCTAAGAGCTTTTGATGGAGCTCCCACCAAACTGGAAGATTGAGCACATGATTGAGATAAAACCAAGGGAAAAAAGTGTCAACATCAAACCGTACATATATCCACATCACCACAAAATAGAGATCGGAAGGTTAACCCAATGCTTGCTAAAATGTGGAGTCATTTCAAAGAGTAGAAGCCTTTATGCAGCTCCAGTAGTGCTAGTTCTAAAGAAGGATGGATATTTCAGGTTGTGCATAGATTACAGAGGTCTTAATAAAGTTACAATTAAGAATAAATTCTCTATTCCATTCATCGATGAGACGATGGATGGAATTCAAGGAGCTAAGTACTTCTCCAAATTAGACTTGAGATCAGGGTTAAATCATAAGACATAGTGAAAACGACCTTTCGTACCCATGAGGGCCATTATGAGTTAAAGGTAATGCGCTTCGGTTTAACTAACGCTCCAACCACTTTCCAAGCCGCAATGAACAAATTGTTCTAGCCATATTTGTGAAAGTTTGTATTAGTATTTTTTGATGATATCCTCATATATAGCAAAACTTGGAGAGAGCATATCTGACACGTGGATAAAGTACTCACCATCTTGGAAGAACATCATTTTTTTGCAAAAATGTCAAAATGCACTTTTGGAAAAGAAGAAGTGGATTATATTGGCCATATAATATCAAAAGAAGGAGTCAAAATTAATCCAAGTAAGATCAAAGCAATAAATAAGTGGTCCAAACCATATAACAACTCAAAATTAAGAGGATTTATAGGTTTGACAAGATACGATTAGAGATTTGTGAAGAATTACGCCCATAATACTGCCCCTCTAATAGATTTGTTGAAAAAAGGTTATTTCCAATGGAATGATGAAGCTGAAAAATGTTTTGAAACATTGAAAAACATTACGTGATCAATTCCAGTATTAACAACACCGGACTTCACAAAACCCTTTGTGGTTGAGTGTGATGCTTCAAGATTAGGGATAGGAGCAGTATTGATGCAAGAGGGTCATCAAATAACATTCGAAATTCGAAAGCTCAACAAGAGAGAGAGTTTGAAGCCCACATATAATAAGGAAATTCTTGCCATTATACATGCTCTAACAAAGTGGCGACAATACCTTCTAGGGAGAAAATTCTTGATAAGAACAGACCATAATAGTCTTCAATATCTCCTACAACAAAAAAACATTCTCAACTGAACATCATAAATGGATAGAAAAAATTGCTACATTTGGCATGGAGATACTACATAAGAAAGGAAAAGAAAATGTAGTTGTTGATGCCCTTTCCTGAAAATATGAAGAAGTCAAGGCTTATGCGATCTCAGTTACAGTTCCAGATTGGTTGGATGAAATCCGAGGAGAATATGTCAAGGATCCAAACACCTGTACTTTAATCAATGATCCTAATGGAGGTCCAAGATTCGAATGGAGGAATGACTTCCTTTGGTATAAAGGAAGGATCTACATAATCCCCACATCTACGTTTAAGACCGATGTGTTGATAGAAGCTCATGATTCCCCATGTAACGTCCGCGACCCTCCGACTGGCGAAGAGGACGCTACCATGCCATTAACTATCCAGGAAACTAGCCCCATGAACATGTGCATACATAAAAACTTAACAAAATGCCTTGAAGTAAATCATGCATAGATGAATAATTATTCAACACATAACGGAAGCAAAACATACACTCAAACATTCAACATGTTCATCATAATTCATTAAACATCAAATATGATTGCAGAGATTGAACACAAGAATACTTATCTTATGAATAACTTGTCCCGCAACCAGCTACGTCGCTGCAACGTTCCACCCAACCATAGGCCAGTGTGCTCCTTAATATCTTAGCAACACTGCCACCCCCGAGCTGGGCATGATTCCCCAAGGAATAAGGAACAAGCAGGGTTACACATAGCCAAGGATACACAAATCAGCTAAGCCAACATAGTTGGGTTTATCAGGCCATCAAAGAGTTGGGAAAAGTTGAATGCTAAGGTGGTGAGCTCATTGAAGAGCTAAGGACACCTACACTAGAACTAGCCTGACTTCTAGGACACCCACACACACCCAACACAAGGAAATCAATCCCTTCTCTGCTACATAGTCCCTCAGGCCCTGACCTCCCTTCCAGTGCTATTCAGGGGTTGTGGAGAAGAAAGCTAGCCCTCTAGCTCTGTCTGTGTGGCTCCCAAACACACCAGGTTTATCAAGCAAACCAAGCCTTCATCCCCACTCCAACACAGTCCGAAGACCAACCACTGCATACACGCAGCAAAACAAGCAATTCACAGCTTGGACAGGGAAATCCGATTCCTGAATCATTCTTGGCCTTATCATGGCCAAAACGACCCAATAAGAATCCACAGCAGCCCAAAACGTAACTGAAGCCACATTAAACAAATCGTGGGAAAAACAACAACCCCCATCTCAACACTGAAGCAACGGGAAAATACACAACCCAGAGAATTGGAGAGGAGATCCGACTCTAAGCCTGGACAGGGAAAACATATACATAGACCACAAAATAGGTATAGAAACCACACCTCCACAGCACAAATTATGAATGGCTCATTCACAGGAAAATCGTGGATGACAAAAAATGGCTCCCCCAGCTCTCTACATGAGGAAAACGATGATGAATCCCATTCTGTGCGTGGGAAAAAAAAATCCCAGCCTGTGCATGAGGAGAAGAGAGCGACCGTCCCTGCCTAAGGATGGATAGAATGGAAGAATGGGAGAATGGAGTTGTTTGCCTTCCTGCCCACGTGAAGGGAAAGGGTCTGCTGGTGGAGTGTGTGTGTGGGCAAGGACTGACAGTCCTGCCACACACCTCTGCCCAGTAACAACTGCCCCAACTAACAACATAAGTTTTAATGTGGTAGTTGAATCATGAGACAATGAAAGGTGAGTAAGTCAAAAGGGTGGGTGACAACTAGATGGGTTCAACAGCTGACACATGGCTTTTCCCCATAGGCTCAAGGTTTAATAATCCCCCCTCCTTATCCTTAGAAAAATCATGCCCTTTTCATCATGGTTGCATTGACATAGTTGGTTGGGTTCATTTTAATTAAAGATGCATATTTACATAATGCCAAAACTAATATGTGTCGCATATCACGATATTCCATCAGCAATGATTTCAATTGCTGAAACATACCACAACCAAATTGATGGTGGGGCTTTTTCCTCTAGCTCCACACCACAATTAATTACAATATATACGTCATGTATATTTAATGCAAACGGGGTCAAAACCGGGGTGTTACATTCCCCTCCCCCTTCAATAGCACTATCCTTAGTGCTTTACAAAATTTGAACAAAATGCTACATTGGTACTGCCTCAGTGTTCCGCAAAATTGAACAAAAATGGATGTGCTAACCGCATGGCATCCTCCAGCTCCCACGTAGCCTCTTCAGGTCCGTAGTGCTCCCATTGCACATTTACCTGCCCTATGGCTCGGTTCCGGAGCATTGCGACCTTCCTGTAGAGGATGCGCATTGGCTCAATTTGGAACTCTCTCTCAAGTTCCACCTGAATCACATCCCAATTTATCACATGGTTAGGATCATGTACATATTTCTTAAACAAAGAAACATGAAAAACATTATGAGCTCTAGTGCTAGTAGGCAATGCAAGTCTATATGCAACTGGCCCTATTCTTTCAAGCACTTCAAACGACCCACAATATCTTGGTGACAGCTTGGCACAACTTCCAAGCTTCAAGGAACTCTTCTTTGCCCTCACTCTGAGGTAAACATGATCCCCAACACTAAAAACCCTGTTCACCCTATGCTTATCTGCATAGCTTTTATGTTTTTCCTGTGCTACTTTCAGATTCTGCCTGATCTTTACAACCTCCTGCTCCATCTCCTTGAGCAATTCTGGACCAAGTACAACTCTGTTCATTGGATTATCCCAAGTCACTGTTGTTCTACACCTTCTTCCATACAAAGCTTCATACGGACTCATCCCCAATGATGCATGTTGTCCATTGTTATAAGCAAACTCTACCAAGTGTAAGTAATCTTCCCACTTGGTTGGTTTGTCCATCACGTATATGTGAAGCATATCTTCAAGCACCCGATTAACTCTCTCTGTCTCCCCATCTGTCTGAGGATGGTATGCAGTGCTGAAGTTCAGCTTTGTACCCAAATGTGCAAACAACCCCTTCCAAAAATTGGAAGTGAACTTGACATCTCGGTCAGAGACTATTGCCTTGGGCAATCCATGCAATTTGAAAATCTCCTTCATGAAGATCTTTGCAATGTCATCAGTCTTATCCGTAGACTTAACCGGTATAAAATGCGCTGGCTTTGTCAACTTGTCCACCACAACCATGATGGAATCATGTTGTATCCAAGTCATCGGCAATCCTGTAATAAAATCCATGGAAATAACTTCCCATTTCCATTCTGGAACTGGCAAAGGCTGCAACAAACCTGCCGGGTGTTGATGCTCAACCTTTACCTGCTGATATTTCATGCACCTTGAAATGTATTCAGCCATGTCCTTTTTCATTCTCGGCCAAAAGTACTGTTTTCTGGCGGTAGCAATCGTCTTCTGGTATCCCGGGTGACTAGAATACGGAGCTTGATGGATTTCATCCATAACAACTCTCCTCAAATATGCTACATTTGGAATATAAATTATGCCTTTATAAGTAAGAAGTCCCTCTTCTTCCAATTTATATCCCTCATATCTCTTCTCAAGACTTTGCTGCTATAATTTGTCTTTAACTTGCTCATACAATTCATCTCCAGCAGTATGATTAACAATCTACTGCCTCAAATCTGATTGGCAGATACTAAGAGATGCCGCATGCATTTCCTACACCTTCCTGTTGAGTGCATCAGCTACCTTATTCTCTTTTCCCTTTATGTGCTTGATTTCAAAATCAAACTCACATAAAAACTCCAGCCATCTCGCTTGCCTAGCATTCAGAGTAGGTTGATCAAATAGATACTTCAGACCACAATGGTCTATCCTTAGTTCAAATCTTCTACCCATCAAGTAATGCCTCCACATCTTGAGGACATGTACTATGGCTGTAAGTTCTAGAACATGAGTGGCATAGTTCTTCTCATGATCCTTCAACTTTCTTGACTTGTAACATATCACGTGGTTGTCTTGCATAAGGACTCCTTCAAGCCCTTGTCCACATGCATCGGTACACACCACAAAATCTTTATCTGGATCTGCAACTTTCAATACGGGTGCACTGGTGAGAAGATTCTTCAACTGCTGGACGCTTTCTTCACACCTCGATGTCCATTCAAACTTTATCCCCTTCTTTTGCAAATAAGTGATGGCATGTGCAACTTTGGAGAATCCTTCAATGAATCTCCTGTAGTATCATGCAAGTCCCATAAAAGATCTTACATCTGTCACATTTCTTGGAGTAGGCCAATTCATAATGGCTTCAATCTTTTCAGGGTCCACGAATATACCCTCTTCTGAGATAATGTGACCCAAATACTGAATTCTATCTCTATAGAAGTCACACTTGTTCAGCTTTTCATACAACTGATGCTCCCAGAGCAATCGCAAAGTCAATCTCAAATGCTCTTCATGCTCTTCCTCATTCTTAGAGTAAATAAGAATGTCATCAAAGAAAACAAGAACAAACTTGTCCAAATACCTGCTGAAGACATAGTTCATAAGGCACATAAATGTAGCTGGTGCATTTGTGAGACCAAATGGTACCACCACAAACTCATAATGTCCATACCTTGTTCTGAAGGCTATCTCATGAATGTCTTCATCCTTGATTCTCACCTGATGGTAACTAGACCTCAAGTCAATCTTGGAAAATACCTTTTCCCCTCTGATTTGATCAAAGTGGTCATCAATCCTAGGCAAAGGATATTTATTGTTCACGGTAACTTTGTTCAGCTATCTGTAATCAATACACAACCTAAGTGTACCATCTTTCTTCTTTACAAACAGAACTGGTGCTCCCCAAGGAGACACACTCAGCCTGATATACTTCTTTTCCAACAACTCTTGCATATGCATCTTCAGCTCTAGCATCTTTGGTGTACTCATCCTGTAGGGTGTCTTGGACACGGGTGCTGCTCCTGGCACAAGTTCAATTGTGAAATCAATGTCCCTCTATGGAGGAAGCCTTGGAATCTCATCAGGAAACACATCCTTGAATTCTTGTAACACCTGATAGTCCTCCAACCTAGGATTTTCATCCCCTGTTGCCTCCAAAATATGAGCTGCATACAACTAGCAACCTTTCCTACATAACTTCTTCAACTGCATTGCTGATACCTGCCTTACTGAAATCACCTTTGGAATACCTTTCACAACTACCGGGTTCCCTTCTTCATCCATGCATTCAAAAGTCTTATTATAACAGTCAAGCTTTACCTTGTGAGCTTTTAACCAATCCATTCCAATGAGTACATCATAGGAACCAAGTGGTAGAACATTCAGATCTACACAAGTGACCAACCCATTCATGACCAATGGACATTTCTCTATTACTTCACTAACCTTTCTCTTAGTTCCAGTGGCTAGCTGAACTAACCAAGATTTTCTATGCTTTACTTTCTTAAAAGCACAAATCTCCACTACTCTAGGGGTAATGTAACTATGAGTAGAACCAGGGTCAATCAAAATAGAAACAGATTGCTTAACAATCTCACCTGCAACTTCAACCACAGTTGACCAGTGATCTGCCTGGCGGTCCTCCAGTGCTGCATAAATCCTAGGGACTTCCCTTGCTACTTGACCCACTGTTTCTACTTCTTGGATGTTGTAAGCTGGCCTTGCACTCTCATTCTCGAGTGGACAATTTCTACGCATGTGGGGTCCTCCACATTTCCAACATTGGAGTGGTCCTCTATTCTGTTGTGGATCTTTAGGCTTTTCTCCTATCACTCCAACCGGCTTACTCACAGCTTGGGATGGTTGCTTTTACTGATTCTTGAAGTTAGAAGGTTTGAAGCCTTTCTTTATTTGGTCAAAATTCTCATTCTTCTTGTCCTTCCATGCCTTATGGTAATCAGTTTTACCTTTTCTTTGCTCATAGCAATACTTATCCTTCCTTATTGCTTCTTCATGAGTTCTAGGTTCATAAAACTCAATTCTGTCTTTGTAAGACTGAGGCAATTCACTTAGAAAATGTTGGACCTTCACTTTTTCATCTTTGATGTACCTGACATACCTCAACAATTCCAAGAACTTATTTGCATACTCTTCCATGGTCTGCTGTCCCAATCTCAGCTCATGGAACTCCTTAATTTTGTTGTCATAATACCTGTCAGAGAGGTATTTCTGCTTGAAATACTTCTTGAATTGTTTCCACTTAAGTCTCCTTTCATTGATCCTCTTTACTTGCTTGAAGTGTTCCCACCAAATGGATGCTCTTCCATTTAGATTGAATATGGCAACTCTTGCCTTCATGTTTCCCAAATAATCCTGAACTTGGAAGTACTTCTTTATCCCAAGAAGCCAAGCTTCAACCTCTTGTCCAGTCTTTACCTCACCGTCAAATGTAGGAGGTTTAGCCTTCTTAAATTCATCCTGAGAGTGATCCCTATGGTGCCTCTTTCTCTTTCCCTTACGAGAAGAAGAGCTTGAATCCCCGCTGGATTCTTCTGAGTCAGATGATCCACTAGAAGTCCTTCTTCTTCTCCTGGTACTGCTCTCACTGCCTTCTGGTTTTACTGTACCCGGTCCAGAGTCTATCTTTCTTTGCAAGTCTGTTAAACTTTGCAACATAGCAGCATTCAACTGATGCTGCTCTTCCTGGGCTTTAATCAAGCTTCTCATGGTGGCTGCAATATTTGGTGGTGTCTCTTGGAATCTCCTTCCATTAGACTTTATGTCATCATTTCCAACTCGGACATTTTCTCCCATGGCATCTTGCACATGCTCGTAGGAATCCCAAGCATCATATCCATCATGGGTTCTCATGTCTGAACCACCACTTACCTTACCAAACTGAACTACCTGGAATACTACCCTTGAAGGTGACTATGATTCTGCAAACGTGTTAGTAACACAACTGTTAGATGCATAACATTTATACAAATCAGAATTACTTACCTTCTCTTGGAAAAATCATAAAATGATAACTTTTCCCAAAACACAGAATCTTCTTCCTCAAAGAACGACTATCTCAGGGGGATGACAGGGGTCAAGGGGGCTTGCCCCCTTGTGGCTTCCGCCACTGTAGGGCGTGTCGAGGGCAATGCCCTCATTTTTTGTTGTTGTATTATATCTTTGATTTTCACGCAATTTGGTGCATAAGATCGCTGCCATTTTCCTCCTTTTTCGGCCCTGTAAATCCACTGAAAAACTGCCGAAAATCCCACTAAAAAACTGCTGAGATCCATTGAAAAACTCAAAATTTTCTTTTGTCAAATCGGAACTCTTCCCCACTAACCATCCGACGTATCGTGTTCCTAGTGGACTATGCTTCCGACACCTCGGCGGTTTGAACTTCATCTGTCTTCCGACGCTCATTGGCTGTCCAATCCGCTAAATTTTTTCGACGTCTCAGGTCGACCTTCCTCTAACACACATCGGTGGACCGATCCTCTAAATTTTTTCATTGCTTCCAGCACTTCAGAAAAATTTCTTCCTTCGTCCACTGCCGCATCGGTTGCTCGATCATCTAAAGTTTTTCGATGCTTTAGCTTCCTTCAGGAGATCCTCGCCGATACCTTGGCTCCGCTTCAGCGAACAACTTCCGACGATGCTTCGGAGAACTTCTTCGAAAAGACAGCGGAGAACGTTTCTGATATTTCCCGGACTTAGAAAAATTTCTGGAAAATTTTTCTTCTCCCTTCTGCCGCCATGTTAGCTCCCTTCTAGTGAGCCTCACCAACACCTCGACTCCGTCTTCACCTTTTTACCTTCGGTGGCATCGAAAGTTTTTCCGTCTAAATGGGCCGATGTTTTGGTGGACTTCAGCTGATTTGAGCCAACGTTTCGGTAGTCTTCAACTGATGTCTTCCGATGATTTCCACACTTAAAAAAAAAAAATTGAAATTTTTTTCCTCCGTGTTTCCTTGTCGTCTGTGTTTCAGCTTAACCCAGCCGAGACCGTCGGCTTCTGTCCGCCGAAACCCTCAGCTCCTTCCCGCCGAAACCACCGACAAAACTCCAAACTTGAAAAAATTTCAAAATTTTTCTTCCACTGGTTCTTGTCGGGCGGACTTCCGTCTAGGTGATCCAGAGCATCGGATGGGCTTCCGGCTAAGTCCTCCGACGTATCAGATGGGCTTTAGCCTAAGCCTTCCGATGTTTTTCACCCTTAGAAAATTTTTGTTGAAATTTTCTGTCATTTCTCTGATTTCTCATTCTTTGGCTTCTGGGCAGAGGGCAACCTGCCTCTGTCAATGATTCTTCACGGCCCATTGAGGACCATGCTGCAACATGAGCTCTGATAACACAAACTGTAACGTCCCCGACCCTCCGACCAACGAAGAGGACGTTACCATGCCATTAACTATCCGAGAAACTAGCCCCATGAACATGTGCATACATAAAAACTGAACAAAATGCCTTGAAGTAAAACATGCAGAGATGCATAATTATTCAGCACATAGTGGAAGCAAAACATACACTCAGACATTCAACATGTTTATCATAATTCATTAAGCATCAAATATGATTGCAGAGATTGAACACAAGAATGCTTATCTTATGAATAACTTGTCTCGCAACTAGCTACGTTGCTACAACGTTCCACCCAACCATAGGCCAGTGTGCTCCTTAATCTCTCAGCAACACTGCCACCCCCGAGATGGGCATGATTCCCCGAGGAATAAGGAACAAGCAGGCTTACACATAGCCAAGGATACACAAATCAACCAAGCCAACACAATTGGGTTTATCAGGCCATCACGGAGCTGGGAAAGGCTGAATGCTAAGTTGGTGAGCTCATTGAAGAGCTGAGGACACCTACACCAGAACTAGCTTGTCTTCTAGGACACCCACACACACCCAACACAAGGAAATCGGTCCCTTCTCTGCTACACAGTCCCTCAGGCTTTGACCTCCCTTCCAGTGCTATTCAGGGGTTGTGGAGAAGAAAGCCAACCCTCTAGCTCTGTCTGTGTGGCTCCCAAACACACCAGGTTTATCAAGCAAACCAAGCCTTCATCCCCACTCCAACACAGTCCTAAGACCAACCACTGCATACACGCAGCAAAATAAGCAATTGACAGCTTGGATGGGGAAATCTGATTCCTGAATCATTCTTGGCCCTATCGTGGCCAAAATGACCTAATAAGAATCCACATCAGCCCAAAACGTAACTGAAGCCACGACAAACAAATAGTGGGAAAAACAACAACCCCAATCTCAACACTGAAGCAACGAGAAAATACACAGCCCGGAGAATTGGAGAGGAGATCCGACTCTTAGCCTGGATAGGGAAAACATATACACAGACCACAAAATCGGTATAGAAACCACACCTCCATAGTAGAA
This sequence comes from Pseudotsuga menziesii, assembly GCA_001517045.1. Lineage (NCBI taxonomy): Eukaryota > Viridiplantae > Streptophyta > Pinopsida > Pinales > Pinaceae > Pseudotsuga > Pseudotsuga menziesii. The sequence goes on from LPNX010877108.1 coordinate 438,146, forward strand.
ATCTTGAATGACTCATTCACAGGAAAATCATGGATGACAGAAAACGGCTCCCCCAGCTCTCTGCATGATGAAAACAATGATGAATCCCAATCTGTGCGTGAGGAAAAAACAACCCCAGCCTGTGCGTGAGGAGAAGAGAGCGACTGTCCTTGCGTGAGGATTGACAGAATGGAGGAATGGGAGAATGGAGTCGTTTACCTCCCTGCCCACGTGAAGGGAAAGGGTCTGCTGGTGGAGTGTCCGTGTGGGCAAGGACTGACAGTCCTGCCACACACCACTACCCAGTAATAACTGCCCCAAGTAACAACAGAAGTTTTAATGTGGTGGTTGACTGATGAGACAAGGAAAGGTGAGTAAGTCAAAAGGGTGGGTGCCAACTAGATGGGTTCAACAGTTGACACATGGCTTTTCCCCATAAGCTCAAGGTTTAATAATCCCCCCTCCTTATCCTTAGAAAAACCATGCCCTTTTCATCATGGTTGCATTGACATAGCTGGTTGGGTTCATTTTAATTAAAGATGCATATTTACATAATGCCAAAACTAATATGTGCCATATATCACGATATTCCATCAGCAATGATTTCAATCGCCGAAACATAACACAACCAAATCGATGGTGGGGCTTTTGCCTCTAGCTCCACACCACGATTAATTACAATATATACATCATGTACATTTAATGCGAACGGGATCAAAACCGGGGTGTTAAACCCCAACTGCAGAACATGTAGGTTTTTTCAAAACTTACTACAATTTCAGGCAATATTTTTATTGGAAATGGATGTAGAAATACATTCAAAATTATGTAGCCAAGTGTGACACCTATCAAATAAACAAAAGCGAAAATGTCGTGACTCCAGGGATACTCCACCTGCTTCACATTCCAACCCAGAAGTGGGAGGAAATATCCATGGACTTTATTGAAGGGTTGCCTTTATTTGAAGGCAAGGACAAAATCTCCGTGGTAGTGGACTGATCGACAACATATGCACATTTTATGGGTAATAAGAAAACCGACTCCATTAAACAAATTGTTGAAATGTTATGTAAAAATATTTATAAATAACATGGATTTCCAAAAATCATTGTTAGTGACAGAGATGCCAATTTTACAAGCAATTTTTGGAAGGAATTATGCAAACAAGTTGGGATCACTTTTAACATGAGCTCAGCCTATCACCCACAAACAAATGGACAAATGGAAGTTGTTAACAAGTGTTTGGAAGCATATCTTCGTATTTTCGCCACTGACAAGCAGAATAAATGGTTAGGATGGTTACATCTTGCAGAATGGTGGTATAAATCCCCTTGTCATACGTCCGCCAAGATGACACCTTTTCAAGCATTGTATGGTTACAAGCCTCCCAGATGGAAGGAAATCACTTAAGGTGATGTAAAAGTACCAGTTGTAAAAAATCAACTTGAGGAAAATGAGAGAGTAATGCAAGTACAATTTAACCATGGCAGAAAATCTTATGAAACAACAAGCATGTCAACATAGAAGAGAAAGATAGTTTGAAGTAGCAGATTGGGTATTTGTAAGACTTCAACCGTAAAAGCAATTGTCAATCAGGAAACAAGGAAATAATAAATTAATCCCCAAGTTTTATGGGCCATACCTAATTATCCAGAATATTAGCCCAATAGCATTTGAATTGAAGCTACCATACAAGAGTCGAATTCACAATGCTTTTCATGTTTCAAATCTCAAAAAATAGTTGGGTCAACATCAATCTGCTCAAACGACACTTCCTACTTTGGATGAAGAAGTGAAACTTGTACTAGGCCCATAAGACATCATCAAAATCAGAGAAATAAGATACATTCTCACATCATCAAATAATACCTTATTAAGTGGAAAATTTGTCTAGAAGAAGACGCTTCGTGGGAGATAGAAAAATTCATCCAACAATACCCGTCATTACCTTGCTTTGAGGACAAATCATCTTAAAAAAAGAGGGCAATGTTACATATAAATAATTAAGTAAATATAAGAAAAAACTAAATAATAATAAAAATATAATACTTAAAATCAAAATCGTTTAATAAATTGTAATTAGTCATTAAAGGGCATGACTTTTTGAAAATTCATACTCATACCCCTGCCATAACATATATATGCGTGATTTTTACCATAAATAAAGCATCAAGAAAATTATACAAATAAAATATTATAAATTTTCAATCAAATATATGTCTTCGGTGTGGATTTTTCATTACACATGTGTTGTATTATATTTCAAGAAGATCAATTTAACAAACACTTTGAGCTAAAAATTGCGATTAAAAAAAGGTATATTTTTCCTTGATAGATTTTTCCCTCAACTTTGTCATTAAAGATCAATATCTTATTGCTTGGATCCTAGTGTGTCCTTGATTTTTCCATTCAACAAGGGTTAGGCTATCTTCGTTCTTAACATATATGTCAAAATTTGATTGATGGGAAATTTCAACAAGATCTAAAATCATAGGTGATGGATTTAGGTATGGAACTAACAACCTATGTTTTTGTTTATATTTTGAGTCATTGTTTAAAACCCATGAGCTTAGTTTAAATGTAATAAGAGGTTTCCTTTGACCCAATTAATGACCCCTTTGGGGAATGATACCTTGGAAAGCATGTCTTAATAGATAATGTTCACATGAAAGCAATATTCACATGTTGCGATTGTTGAGTCCATTTTAATGCCTCACAACTAATGATGATTTGATTTAGAAAACCATTGCTTACGTCCACCTCCATATATATTCTAGCATAGGTGAATAAATCATCTTTATGTAGACTTTGATTTGTCTTGATCAACTTGCCAAATAAGTTTATGATTATTTGCAAGTACACTTATTCCCATGGGTAAAGAGGTTGGTTTGGCAACCTCGCCATAACTAGAGTTTTAGAAATATACATCACAACGAGATTCAAAGAATTGTGATTCAAAACAAAGCTTGGACGTGTTCCAAAACCATAATGCTATGGTGATATTTCAAAATAAATTAAGTTAAATGATTAAAAACATCTTAAGCATAAATTTGTAAAATTTTCATCAATCTAGTTGGACTTGACCTAGTTTAAGAGTGCCAAAACCAATGGACACAAGCAATTAAAACAATAGATCAAGACATTCAAGTTATTGTCATTTATATATGCATTAGTGTCCTTCGAGGGAAGGCCAAGCGTAGTAGTGCTATATGTTTTCTCCATGAAAAATTTGTCCCATATTAGAGAATTTTTCTCCAGGAATCTAAGGGAGAGATCAATAATGTCTTTCAAAAGGAGAGATCCAAACTCTACTAGCAAATCCAAAGAGAGTTTCCATGAAGAAGGATTTGTTTCATGCCAAGGAATTTGAATTGAAATTGGGTGAGGTAAAGATGGGAAAGCATCCTTTGAACCATCACCATACCTAATTAACCACTAGAAGGTGGGAGAGATCCTAAAATAATGGATTTCCATATTCCAAGGCATAGTTGAGCAAATAACTAAACAATGAACTCGAGAAACTCTTAAGGTAGACAATTACACTTCAGGGGTATGGCAAGAAGCTTAGAACCCTAACTTTAGGTCACATACACTTTAACTCGAAACTTGAATAACATTAAGTTTTTATGTTGATACAACAATATCCTTATACCCCTCATCAATGTGTTGACCATTAATCTATAATTATAACTATATATAATAAATGCAAGTCGTTCCCCGGATGCGGGTGGCAGGCGGGCACACGAAACCCAAAGCAACAATGACATGCCCCGGCACGTCACCAGACACATTACCTCTCACGTTAGCGTTGACTCGATGCACACGTGGCCAAATGACAGCCTGGAACAGACCCCCACTCAACTCACGCGCAGACATGATGATTACTCCCATAGGCATGACGACTCCCCTGCTCCAGGTGACAATGCGCACATTTGTCCATGGAGTATATGTTCTCTCGACAGTTAAGGTCGAGCAGGACGGGTACAGAGCATTAATGGTCAACCTTAATGTGTTTTGGGTTCAGCTTCGGGGGTGTTTTGACTCCCTGGACAAACATCTCACCTTATTCATTCTGGTTCAGTTCGCTATGCAAAATCACCGCTCCCCTTCATCCAGACTTCTGCATGTAGAGCCATTTTCTGCCACCTTCCTTCCCTCCGCTCCCAGACTCTCAGTGATAAGCATGCCACCTCGCCGATGTGGCCTTCCCAAGGGTGGAAGGGGACGTGGAAGGGCTGGCAGAGGAAACTCCGGGCTGCCACCTTTCACCGCTCAAGCCAGCACAGAGGGTTTCGATGTAGAAGTTCCAGATGACCTGCAGGCAATGATAGACGATTGGGAGGACAAGCTTTTGCGCTCCCTCTCAGTAGAAAATCACACACCAGCTTGCAGAGGAAACTATTGCATTATTAAAATCCTGCTCACTAGACTCATCTTGCGCTCAGTCCATCTCCATGCCACCCCTGAAGCTCAACCTACTCGTCATGCTCTGGAAGCTCATTCTGCTGGCCATGCTCAACTTGAGCCCGCGCCACCCTCGACGAATTTGGTCTCCCTTCTTCCTTCCTCCGTTCAAGTGCCNTCAGTGACAGTTTTCCAGGAAAAAAGGAAAGTTTGCTAAGAAACCTCCACCCAGGAAAACGTCTCCATTACCAGTCAAGCAACCTATCACCAACAATAAGGAAAGCTCGGATAGGCCCAAAGGAATTGGATCACACAACAACGCCAATGGTTCAAGTGAAGATGTCGAGAGCACTAAAGTACAAGGTATGCAGTGGGGCACCAGTTACTGCTGCCCAATCACTAAAGTTCCCTTCTAAAAGATTTAATGCCAGGTTCAATGCACCAAGTTTCCTCTTCCTGGTTATTTTCTGGTTTATTGCTCCTTAGAGTAGTTTGGTTTAGGTTAAGTCAGGATTTTTTGTCTCAAACTATCAGTATGATTTGTAAGACCTGTTTTCCCCATCTTCGGGAGGATCACCCAAACAGCCACAACATACCTTTCACCTTCAGGAAAGCTGTTATGCTTTTTCTAGTTTTGCTTTCATGTTTGATGGACACATTGAATTGCACTATTATCTGTATTTTTATCTCTCCTTAATAGAATAGATCTAAACTTACAAAAAAAATAAAATAAATGCAAGTCGTTAATTATTATTTATTATTATAATTGTAAATAGTAATAATTTTTTGGAGTTGGATCGGATCTCGACGATGGTTTTGCTTGCAGGATCCCACTGGGTTTTGCAAATGATTGGTTGCAACGGGATGATGGTATTGCATGCATGATCAGATTCTGGAGGATAAAGTGCGTTGAGCAGGTCGAATCTTGATCGACTCATTGTAGGCATCGCCGATTGGCAGGCCTGTGTTGCAGGCTACGTAGGCCCATTGGAGGCTGTTGGTCGTAGATCCCCATGGAAGCTAAAAAGGGCGGATCCTGGTCAACCTCTGCCTTGAACATTAAATGGTTCATGAGATTGGTTGCATTGCAGAGCAAGAGAGACTCCACCGGAGCCCCCCCCCGAAGCTTGTTAAGTGCATTGAGGATGTGCCTATGGTTTCCCTGCCGCCAGAGGACACCATACGCATAGTTAGCTCACTGGCTAATCATGCTTTGATAGGGCAGTTCACTAGTTTATGGTTGTCCCCGAAAACCACTAAGAGATGGGTCCAAAGGAACTGGAGACCTCTGATCGCCCAAAACATAGCTTCTTACTCAATAGGGCGAGGATATTTCATGTTCGACTTTGAATCGAAGGTGGACAGGGATCTTATTTTTCGAAATGGTCCCTACTCCATGGGGCCACAAGGCCTCTATTTGAATAGATGGATGCCATATTTTGACCCCGAGGCAGATATCCCCAAAGCCGTACCTATATGGGTAAGGCTTCCAATCCTGCCAATGCACTGCTCGAATCCAAAATCTCTTAAAGTAATCAGGAATACTTTTGGAAGATTTATTGATATGAAAAGCCCCAAAGACCAGAACACCTGTGCTCGGATATGTGTGGAGGTGGATCTAGAAGTAGGCTTACCGGAGGAAATTGAGCTTACAGTCGGCACTTGGTTTCATTTCCAGAAGCTGGACTATGAACAAATTCCTTTAAAGTGCATAGGTTTCCATGAATACATACATTTTCTCCGTAGCTTCCCCCAAAAGTAGGAGGACCATCATGAAAAGGAGGAAGGGTGGCAAGAAGTAAAGAGAAGCAAGGCAAAGTGTAGGCATCCACAAAAAAAAAGAGGCAAAATAGATTGCTCTGGAGAAAACAACCTCAGAGGTTCCTAAACTATTAGAAATCTGTGGTGGATCCTTGGTTAATGTAGAGGACTCTAACATTGGCGAGAAAGATTCAGTAAGAGAAGTAGGCCCATCTTGTCAGCATGAGAAAGATCATTCAAATTCATGAGCAGAGGGGATAAAGGAAAGAGGAAACCATGAAAATTCAGAAGAGGAGTCCGACATTGATGAAGAGGAAGAAGAGGAAGGGGAAATCAACATGGTCACACCTGGCAATAAGAAAGCAAGAGGAAGGAAATCGTCCAAATAATTGAGGGAACAAGCCACGTAGAAGGACAAGCTTCAAGGCTCTAAGCTAACCTTGGAGAAACTTCTACGAAATCCCATAAATACTCGTCAGCATGGGAAATCCTAGAAAGGGATTCCCTCCTCTGCCAAAAGTAAGTAATGAAGGTCCTCTCCTGGAACTGTAGAAGTATGGGTAGTAAATCTAAGGAAGAAGCTATGAAGGACTTGATCAAAATATCCCAACCAGACATTCTACTAATCCAGGATACCAAGATGGAGAAAGAAGCATTTCTCCAAGTAAGTGGGAACTTTTGAAAAAAAGGAGGAGGACTCGCTGTCAGCTCGAGGGGAGCCTCTAGATGAATTGGTACGTTATGGGATGATTAGAAATTTGAGTTAATTGAATCCAAGCATTTCCTTCATTGGATTCTCACTAAGTTGTTGCACAAAGGCTCAAATATCCAGGTTATTCTTTTTAACATTTATGTACATGCCCTGTATGCTGAACAAAAAGATTGTTGGAACCTCTTAAAGGATGAAAGGAGCATTGAAACACTAGACAACGTAATTATATCCGAAGATCTAAATGTCACTCTAAGCCAAGCAAAAAAAGAGGAGGGTATGTGGTTAGAGATCCCATAAGGGAGAAAGTAGATGAGATTATTCTAGACTGGGATCTAGTAGATGTCATCCCAGCTAAGAGGAAGTTCACCTGGACCAATAGGAGGCTAGGGCCTGGGCATATAGCTGCCAGGCTCGATAGATTTTTGATCCAAGACTCTTATTTTTTACTTGGACTGAATTCAACCTCTAAAATCTTGCCATTTGGGGGTTCTGACCATAAGCCCATCTTGCTAGAACTTAGAAAAGACTAGAACCTGGGGCTTGTTCCGTTTTGTTTTAGCTCACTTTGGGCCTCCCATAAAGATTTCCTGGGAATTGTTTATGACATTTGGGCATCTCTAGTCTCGGGTTCACCATTCTTCGTATGGGAAGAAAAATTGAGAAAAGTCAAACGGGCACTCAAGATGTGGGCCAAATTGGTCAAGTCCCCTATTCAAAGAAGAACCAAAGCTTTACAAAACTTAGAGACTCATCATCTTTCCATGGAGGCAATCCAGATATTAAAGGATGGCGTTGAAAAAGAAGTAATCCTTCATCAAGATCTACGTGTTGCGTGTAGATATGAGGAAGATTTATGGAGACAAAAATATAGATGTCTATGGCTCAAAGCAGGAGACCAGAATACAAGTTTCTTCCATAAGCATGCTGAGATGAGGAAGAATTACAAAACCATTAAGGAGATTTAAATTCACGATCAGGTTATTCAAGACTTTGACAAAGTCAAGGTTGAAGCATCTCGGCACTTCAAAGCGATTTAAACAGCTGAAGTCGATAACACTCCTCCAAACTATGTGATAATGAATCTAGTCCCCATGATGGTTGAGAGAAAGGACAATATTAAACTAATGCAAAGGATCATGATTGAGGAACTTAAAATGGTCGTGGAGGAAGACAGGACACCTAGCCTAGACGATTTTAATATAAGGTTTGTCAAGGTTTGCTGGGAAATAATGCATAAGTATATACTAAAGATGGTGCTAAAATCTCAACAATGTGAGAAAATAGGAGGAAGCACCAATTCATCGTTTCTGGCCCTTATCTCCAAAGAAAAAGATGCAATATATTTTGAGAGATTAGGCCTATTTCGTTATGTAATATAGGCTACAAGATAATCACTAAGATAATGGAAAATATATTAAAATACATTCTACCTCGAATCATTCCAGAAAGCCAAAGAGGCTTCATTAAAGGCAAGATAATTTGGGATAATATCTTCTTGGTCCAAGAGGCAATTCATTCCAGCCTAAAGAACCCAGACAAAGGTATAATGGTGAAAATCGATTTAGCTAATGCATTCGACAGAGTCTATCACTCCTTCCTCTTTCAGGTGATGCTAAGGTATGGATTTAATGCAAGCTTCATACGTTGGGTCAAAGCTTGTATAAACAATCCTTGGATTGCCCCCCTTGTGAATGGAAGAGCTGCAACCTTCTTTTCAAGCCTCCCGATGCCTTAGGCAAGGTTTCCTACTCTCACCAATGCTCTATGCAATCCAAGCCTCTGTGCTAAGCCTTGAACTAGAGCAAGGAAGGAACGACCGTGATTTAATCGACATCAGAATGGCCCGTGGTACTAGAGATATTAACCACACACAGTTTGTAGATGATATTATTAAGTTAGGAGGCGCCAATTAGAATATAGCGAGAAGATTAAAGGCCAAATTGGATTCCTATTGCCAAGCTTCTGGCAGCAAGCTAAATCTAAGAAAAAGATAATCTACAGTTGGAATATAAATCCTAGGGAGATGTTTAGAATACCTCGCACTTTAGGAATTGAGGTAGTAACAAAATGGGATTCCTTTAGATATCTGGGGATCCCAATTTTCAATGGCAAGCCGAAAACCTCTGACTGGAACCCGTTGATTGATAAATTCAAGAAAAGAATTCAAGCTTGGGGGGCGGTTTGGCTAAATTCAGTAGGGAAAATTGTATTGGTAAAGGTAGTTATGAATAGCTTTCCATTATACCAGTGTTCATTACTTTTGTCTCCTATCAGAATCCTCACCTCCATTGAAAGTCTATTGAGGACCTTCCTTTGGCAAGGAGGGAAAAATAAGGGAGGGAAGAAATTTTCTCTGGTTAGCTAGAAGAAAATAAAACTACCCAGGATGGAAGGAGGCCTTCAGATCAAAGATCTAAAACACTAGAACTTAGTGATGGGAGCAAAGCTACTCTGGAATTTGTTGGAAGCGAAGCCCTCCTAGAGAATCCAGGTGCTAAGCCATAAATACTTCCTAGGAACAAGGCTAAGATGTTTGGATTCAGAGCCTATGAGTAAGCAAGGATTGCCTGTCTACAATATCTGCATGAAATCCCTTCCCAGATTCAAAGAAAAGCTCTTTTGGATACTGGGAAATGGAAAGCATATTAAAATATGGAAGGAATCCATCCTGGGGAAGCCGCCCATCTCCAGAATACCTGGCATCAAAAGGTGGTTAGATAATCAAAATAAAATCATGCTTTGGGATATATCAAGTTGGGACCCCGCCCCACCCCACCGATGGATTGGATGGTCTCTTCCGAACTATCCCGTGGAGATGGATGACGAAAATGATCATCTCCCCGAACACCTTACTGGAGCAGCACCTCTCTCCAGCAGAATAAAATATAAACACGGATGGGGGAGCAGAACGAGAAATTACTCCTCAGCGCAAGGTTATGAGTTGTTCGTTGCATGCCCCAACCTGCCTAACAACCCTATGATTTGGAAAATGGTCTAGTAGGTGAAGAGTTTACCAAAAATTGACATGTTTAGCTGGACGCTGACGCATGGGAGTGTTTTGACATGTGAGAATATGGAAAAAAGAGGATTAGGTGGCCCATTCCGTTGCCCGATGTGCAAAGAGAGCAAAGAAACCAGTTATCATTTGTTAATAAATTGCCCCTTTGCCATTAAGGTTCGGGAACTTATGATCCACTGTTGGTTTGGCAATATGGAGCTACCAAGCAGCATTCAACAATGCTTTATCGGCTAGGACCAAGCGTATCAAGGAAATCTGGACAATAAAGCAAGTTTTAAAAATTGCTGGAGAACGCTGCCAAAAGTAATGTGTTGGAATATTTGGATTGAAAGAAACCAAAGAATCTTCAAAGACAAGGCCCAAACTCCAAAACATATTGCGCCCAAAATGCAAGCACTCATGGGAGAAATAATGAACATGGCACTACTGCCTAAGAACAAAACCAAGCTCTCGCCAGATGAAGTAAGTTGGATGCAATCCTTTAAAATTATTGAATTAGACATAATCAAGGTTAAGATATCTCTGGAAGTTTGGGAAATAAGAATGGACCAATCTTAGTTTGAAATTTGGATGAAAGAGAGGAAAATATTTAAACTCTTCTTCGACGGAGCCTCGAAAGGGAATCTGGGAGCGGCCGGAGAAGGAGGGGTCATCATCTGTCCCGAGGGGAACATTGAAACTGAATACTACTGGAATATAGGTAATGACATGAATAACATGGCTTAAGGTTATGGACTATGGCAAGGACTTAAACAATTGGAAGCCATGGGGGTTTAAGAAGCCATTGTTATTGGAGATTCTTGAATAACTATCTAGGCCACGAATGGTTCAAAGCATTGTCAAAATCTAAGGCTATCCAGATTGATCAAAATAATTCTCTCTCCCTCAAGAGAATTTCGGCAACTAGAGTTCTTCCATATCCTCTGTGAGTTGAATGGGAAAGCAAACCTAGCAACAAATAAGATAATTGGATTAAGTACTAATGAGCTCTACGTTAATATTCATTCCTATTCAGTTATTCCTCCCTAAGAGGCGAAGTTCTTATAGACTACTCTAGTACTCTTATAAGTTAGAAGTTTGTAGCTCTTTCAATGGTTCCTCCACTGTTTTTATAATATAAACCATACCCGTTTTTGTCTAAAAAAAATCATAAATAACCATCATCATCATCGTCATCATTATTCCATGGCTTATGACTAACTCAATTAATTAATGTCATCGTTGTTGGGATGTTGTTAATCATTCGATATGTTATGCACGTCCTAGTTCAATTCCTATGAAGTTAAGCATGTTAAGTTTACATTGAATACCATCCTTAAAATAAAAATGTTAACACTTGAAAAAAATTAATGTTATTATTATTATTTCCTTAATATGCGTTGTTGCTTCCTTTCACACACCTGGGGGTTAAGCGTAACATAAATATTCAAGCTGCTAGGTGTGTCCTTGGGGGCAAGTCTCGAGTCAAGTCCTGTCACTTGATCTTGAGTCCTCCGTTTAGGCAAAACTCCTAACGAAGCCAAGGGGGGTGGTCCCTAGGAAAGTGTTAACAAAGGTTCTTGTGTTTTAGTTGTTAATGATGGAAGAAAGTTTTTTATGAGTTTTTCGAAGTAAAATACTGAGACAAGATGGTTGCAAAAAGTGATAAATATTTCACCAACATATATATATAATAAAATCAACACATAAGGATTTAGCAACAATTAAAGCTGATAATAAGCAAAAGTAGAATGTTGCAAATTTATATCAGTGCCAATGGAGTTAGAGTAAAATAAATAATGTCGTTGAAAGGTGAAATGTTTTGCAATGTATTCTTGGTCAGTTTTAATTATTAAAAGATGAATTTAGTTATGGGAAGGGGATTCTCGATATACGATAAAGTATTAAGAATATATATGGAATATGACGAACATGGTTCTTCACTCAGAAATGTGGGTTGGATCAGAGTCTCTAAGAAATGCTCAACACTACACCAACAAGGGTGTAGCCTGACGGTATCCCTAGGTCACTATCTAGTGGTCCCTTCTTCTTTTGAAGAATTTGCCCACGATCTCAAATATCGCCGCACCAGATTTTTTCGTAATTTTCTAGGAGTTAATTTTATTAATGGATTGTTAAGTTAATGTGTGGAAATTAAAAAATGTTGTAAATCGCTTTTGATTCCCCAACGACCAGGCAAAGCTTGCAGAAGGAAAGAGCATACACGAGGTTTACAACGAAGTGTATGTTCCAATTAAAGAAAGCAAAAATGTTGTAAATGAAAATAAAATAATGATAAAATGGAGCCACAAACTATGTGACACTTTTTATCATCCACCAACAATCGACAAGCCCTTTGCTTGGTGGCGAGAGCATACTTCATGGCAATGAGTCGGGTTTGAAATTATTATTTTATGCTAAGATGAAATCAAATATTAATTGGAAATTGATTACATTATATAACCTTTCTAGAAGATGGATTATGTGCATGCGTGTTAGAAAAAGAAAAACACAAAGAACGTTGTGAATCCCCCCAAGGGGGGATGGAGTGTGGGCGTTGTGTAGCCCACTTGCTTGCTTTATTATTAAACTTTACAAAGTGATAAAATGCTGAAATAAAATGCACTTTGATACTTGAAAATGGATCAAAAGCCTTACAAGCTTATTGAAAGAGAAGAGGAATGAAGAAAGGGGATGAAAGAAGGATTTTTTGGTGTCCTGAGATACCCAAAACTTGGTTTTTAAGCAAGATGTCCTTCTCCTTTTCTTAAAACTTGCTAAAAACCAGCGAGCAAAAATGTCAGAATCTCATGAATCAGTCAAAGCAAAGTACAAAATTTTACACTACTCAAAATGCTTAAAATTTGTTAAATTTTACTTGAAAAAAACACTTTGAGAAACTACTTTGGATCTAGTTCAAGATGAAACTTTTTAAAGAGTTATAAATCTGATACATATGCATAAGTAAAAACATATTTTAAATTTCAGATTGATGTATCTAACTTTTATTAAGCATGGAGAACCGGTAACCGAGAAAAAGTTTGAAATTTTAAGATGGGAGAAAGAAGTCCTCAAGCCTGAGCTTAAATGATATGAAGGAGGAGAAGGATCTGCAAAGAAAACATGTTAGATACAACAAATTCAATGTCTTAAAAAGGAAATGAATGCAACCGAGCTCCAAGATCCCTTCTACCTAAAGTGATATTGCAAAATCTATACAATTCTTCACACAAGCAATGTTAATCCAGTTGATTTCATCAAAAGAAAACAAAGAGAATATAAGTATAACTAACTACTATATATTACTTTTATAATCTTCAATTGATGAAATACAAATGAGTAAGTTAACAACTGCAAATACTCATTCAAAGGAAACTAGATCTATGCAACAATATTGACATAAATGAAGCATAAATTAAGCAGATTTTACCTCAACATTCATCAAATTGCAATCTCACAAGATGATGCTACACATTATCCTCCAAAGCCTTCATTTTCATTAAACAACAATGCAACAACAAGAATACAATGAGCATAGGTTATTTGCATCCTCTCAAATTAGGAGCAAGACCTTGCATTTATAGCAAAAATTGAGATCAAACCCTAGGGGACGCAGTTCCAAAGAGAGGAGGTGGTTTTGGGGTTTGAGGAAATCATGGAAAGAGGTTTGAATTCATGGAAGGATAGAATTCCACCTCTCATGAGGTGTCCCGCTTGCTTTGGGAAGCCTCCACCTCTCCAACCAATTCTTCCATGTGGAGGAATGTGCCCTTCATGAGGAGAGTGCGCCCCCCCTATGAAGGAGATGAGTTGGATCCTCTTCTTTGTTGACCGTAGTTTCTCCCACATGTTTATTAATGCCCCAAACAATATCCTACACCTCCCTAACACCTCATAAACATGTACTAGACAAGCTACCTTTGATTTAGGAATTGGGTTTTCTCCATTTTTTCTTTTTATTTGACCCTCAGAGTCATTTGGAGAGAAAATCAAAATTAATAATTGAAAATTACTAATTTGACTCTCAAAAGTGGGTTTAGGGGTGAAGTGGGGGGTTTGGGTCCAAAAAAGAGCATCCCCATGACAAAAATAGCCACCTAGATCCACTTTTATGACCTTTTGAAATTTTATAGTTAAAATACACCTTATCAATGATTTTATTAAAAAACTGGAAATTAAAAAACAAACCTAGGAAAGACTAAGTGCATGTCCACGAAACTTTGTGAATATGACTAGCATGGTATAATTCATAGACCCTAGGCTTTAATAACTTTCCCAAGGCATAATCACTAATTTCACCATCCCGACTTTGGAGGATTTTGATTGAAAAACTTCAAAATTATATGTCACTTAAAAAAGCAACATATAATTAATGACATGAAAAAACACTCAAGGATGATGACTTTGATGATCAAGTCCCAATAAGGCTAATCCTTTTACATAAGAAACCATCATGCTATTCCATTTATTACAACTCCATCGATGGGGTGTGAACATGCAAAGAAGGGACCACAACTGACCCAGATGAAACCATGGAACTTCTGAGCTCTAAGTAAGAACAATTGATTTGTTCCGATCCTTGGCGGTTCACTTGAAAAATACCCTAAGTGCAACTTAGTGGATAACATGCGTGATATTATCATTGTTGCATTAATTAAATGATACGTCTCGTCTTACCTTATACCCTACAACTACCAATCCTACCATAACTACTAACTTTTTTTAGCTAATTAAGTGAACATCATTAAATGCATGTTTGCACTAGTTTAAATCTTTTATACATACATGTAAAAGTCATTTATCATTGTATTATACTTGCCTCATGGAGGTATATTGCAATCGGTTATTAGTCAACTTAAGTTATCATGCCACGTAGGTGATATATTAACAAAGTACAACTATCTCATTTAATAAATTTTTTTCAATGTGAAAAAAAAACAACTTTATATTATAAAAAAGTTGTGTCATACATAATACATATTTTCCAAAAAGATTCCTCCATAAAAAAACTCTCTCAAACAACCTTATCCATTCCAAAATTCTAAAGACCAAAATGTCATGAAATAGAAGCTACCCTCAAAGTTACATCTAAAGACCATCAGAGTAACTTTGCTCAAAACATAAAAACTAAAAACATGAGCTACATGCATATCACAACCTTACTCATATATAACTCAGTCTTCCTGAATGAGAAATGAGACCATTCCTCAAAACCTCAAAATTAATGTAGCCATCCATTTCTCCTATCCCTTTTTTATCATCTCTCTATTGCACAATTGTATTCTTTGTAAATATGCAATAATGATATATCATTAAAATCTCACATCAAATATCTTACTTTCTGCATCCAAGGAGTCATGGACAAAGTTTGAATATTTGTCACCCCCTTTACCCAATTGATCAATACTTGAGAGTCACCTACAATATGAATGGCCTTCATCCTCCAATGCTTTGCATGAAGAGGACACCCCATAATGCCAAAAGCTCTGCTCTGGTATTTGTACCTCTGCCCGCTCCCAACCAAATATTGACGACATAATTCAAATTGATTTTGATTACCATGCCATCCCCATAAGTTCCTTCGTGCTCAGTGACGTGCCATCAAAAAAGACAACTGGACAATCCAAATCCATTGATGGATAACAAAGAGTTCTAAGAGCCTTTGAAGACTTTTCCTTGTACCATTCAGAAAAAAGATCCCATAACCTTTGAACTAGCATACACTGTATCAATAACCCCGTTTTAAAAAATAGCTCTATTACGAGCCTTCCAAACTTCCCATATGACAAAGAAAGGGAGGGATCTAAATCTTTTCTCATTATTAAACCAATTTTTAAGATTATCTCCCAAAGAAAGATCATCCCAATATACACTGAAACAAAATTTCATTTTCAAATCAGACCAAACCTCCTTGAAGAAAATACAATATCCAAATATGTGTTGATCAAATTCCTCATTCACTTTGCAAAAAATGCATCTACTTGAACCCAAAAAACCTTTATTCTGAAAAGCGTCCCAGGCTAGAATCTTCTTTTTTATGCACAACCACATGAAAGTTTCCAGACTATGCTCTTTCTATATCCACTTTATCCAAAAACTAGAACTATCTATATCTTACTCCTCAATAATCATATCATAATCCAACTTCACAGTTACTTCTCCATTCTTTTCGTTAAGTTTCCAAACCAGACAGTCCAAATTATTATTGAATGATATTCGTGCCTGGATTAGCCTGTGGAGATATTTGTTCCATTCTAATGCTAAATGACCTTTTAAATATAATTCATGTGTTGTAACCCAATGATCAATGCCATGATCCCATCTTATCCATGCCTGTTTCACTACCACAGTATCCCTTTGTGTAATTCTTCTAACAACCTCATAGAAAGTTTATAATCATCCCGAAAATCCACAATAGGATCGATTCCTACACAAACTTGATTTCCACTACCAATAGACCAACAAATTGCTTGGTTAATAATAGGAGAGATTTTTTAAAAACCCGATCCAGATGGCAGATACATTATGTTTTTTCAATATGTGATTCTTGAACCAATATTCCAGACTCATCCTATTTAAATATTTAGCTTTTATAACTTCTCCCCACATGCTAGTATTGAAAAGACTTCAACATAAAATTTTAGCACAAAGAGATCGATTGAACCAGAGCAAATTCAAGTTATTCCCAAACCACCTTTGTTCTTTGGCTTTGATAAAACCTCCCATGTAGATAAATGGTATTTATCTTAATCTAAATTGCCCTCCCACAAAAACTGAAACATCCTTTTTCTGACCGCCAAGATCACAGAAACCAGAACAATGTATAAAGAGAACAAAAAAACATGAACACTTTGTAATACTGAAGATAACATGGTTAATCTTCCACCCAAAGACAACCATCGAAATGTCCATCAATTTATTTTCCTCTGAATCCACCTTATGAGCCAGTGCAAGTATTTTCTACCGTAACCATTTGATTTTATATAAAAACCAAGATATTTAAATCCCTCATTAAACTCAACCATTTCATAATGAAAGATCTCTGAAAATTGCATTTTAATGTCCTCATCATCACAAGCATAAATGAAACACAACTTGTTAGCAGTGACTTCTAATTCCGATGCTGAATAGAATATAGAAGTAGTATTCTGAAAAAAAAATCCATTCTGAAACATACCCTTGACCAAAGAGTAGAACATCATCAATGAATAAAAGACGGATACGATCGAACAACTGTCTATATGAGTAATTAGCGCCTGTCTCATCGTGAACATGAAATAAAAACTTCAATTATTGCCTTAATAACATGATTCAATGCTACATTAAAGAATTATACCTTGTAACTAAAGTTACGCTTTAAACATTATATAATTTTGAAAGTTGGAATATGTGTTGCATTTTAAACCATGTTGCATTACATTCCCAAAGGTGACCACCATACATACTTACGAAAATAATCCCTTGAGTAAGAACTTTTATGTTAAAAGGTTTGTCAAAAGCCATATGTATATATTAATCTAAGGAAATATAATATAAATACTTTTGAGTTTCCTTTTTATATATAATGAACTAGATGAGCTGCAAGGCAACAATTCCCCTTTCTTTAGGGATTATACTAGTTTGTTACATTGATAGTTTGATTAGTGTCTGGATTACATATTTATGCTAAGTTGTATAGCTAAAATTAGTTTTTAGCTTTCAACAGTTATGAAGGTGGTCGTGATCTCCGAAATTTATTATAAGTGTAATTACGTCGAAGGCGTTTCACAATGGAGACATAGTCTCAAAATATTCCTCATCTCCTTGTCCACTAAAATTTCGACACGTGTCTCTTTGACTTAACGAATGGGGGTTGAACAGGTGTCGTGTCTCGTGTCGTGTCTCATGTCGTGTCTCGCATGTTGAACGGGTGTTTGACGGACCGCCATTAACTCCACACCTTACTCCCATTAGGGCTCCTTTAGCTGCTTATACAATTCCATTGTTCATCCGCTCATATTCCTTCTCTATTGCAAGAAATCCCAAAAATTCACCCCCCTGTTGATGCATTTCTCAGAATTCCTGATTATAATCCTTCATCTTCTCCATCGTCCCATATGGGTTTCAGGACGATTAGTTTCGGAAGACGGATTCTCCCATTGGAATGAATACAATGCACGACAACGCTATGTATGCATCCCCACTTAGAATTCCATCACAATTCCCATGGGAAGACAATGGCTGACCGCTATGGATTTCTTCATAAAAACCCTTTGTACAAGAGATTCTGATGAAAAAAGACGTGGGATTTATTTCAAATATGATTAATAACAATATGGTTTTCTTCCATGGTTGGATCGATGGTTTCAGTGTAGTCTCTCGGCCGATGGTTAGAGAAATGCATGAGCCTACCATTGTTACACGAAAAGGATTCTGGCTTCTACTATTGGCAAATCAGAATATAAAAATGCTGCATTTTCAGTGAATTGTATTCGAATCCAACCAAATATCATTGGTAAAGTTTCACTCGAAGATTGTTAGTTTTTCAACATTAAGCTAGCATATCATTAGGATGTTTAAATTGAGAGAACAACAAGCACAACAATCAAACACAAGAGACAATGAACACAGTGTTTTTCCTCGAGGAAACCATAAATGGAGAAAACCCCACAACTCCCTCTGAGATAGAATCAGCGCTAAAGTGAAGCCCAAAAACAGTAAGACAATCTCCCGACAGCAGTAAGCTCTTTCCTCTTGCCCCAATGTCTTTCTCTTCCTCAACTATGCGCTACACTTGAGTGTGTATGAGATGTGTGTTAAATAGAGAGTCCAACTCTCTATTTATACTAATCCCGACATGACTAAAACCCTACTAGGGCCGACCTCACTAGGAGAGTCTAATAACCCTAGTGCCCCAAAACTGCGGGGACTTTAACCCTTAGACAATAGGTAGGTTACCCATAATGAATTGACATGACTTGTTTACATTATTGATTCTCCCGATCGAAACATCGGGGCATGACATGACACAAGAACATCCCGGAATAAACATCGGGTTACAATAGATGAGAAATACAAGTGAATACATTCCGAAGTTACAATTACATTAACACTCCCTCTTAACTAGGAAGGTATTGTCTCGACACAATTTTCATCACTGGTCTTCTTCTCTGGGTCTTCTTCTCATCTACATCTTCAAGTCATCTTCACCTTCAAGTCTTCTTTGTCTTCAAGTCATCTTCGTCTTCAAGTCTTCTTTGTCTTCAAGTCATCTTCGTCTCTGGATCAGGATCATCACTCGATCCGGATCATCTGTAGCATCATTCCTGGATCTGGATCATCCCTTGATCTGGATCATCTCTGGATCTGGATCTTCCCTCGATCTGGATCATCTCTGCTAGATCATCAATACTAAATCTTCATGGGTGCTATCTTGTCATAACCCCAAATTTTCCGAAAAATTTAAAAAAATTTCAATGCATATAATTTCAATAAATACAGTTACTAATTGTTTGATTAGTTATATGTTACTAGATTCACATCTGAATTTATCTTTGATTATGCTTATCTTTATAGAACAGTTTCTTTTCAGTTACTGATTTGTTTTCTTCTTGCGACCACAAGGTGGGACTGTCATGAAAAACTGGGCTTACTTAGCTTCCGAGCTAACGCAGAAGTTTTCCTTCTCTTACAGATACACAGGTAAGAGGTTCGGGTGCTGCTAACGAAATTCTAAAGTGTTCAATAAAGATTTGTTATACAAAATTTAATTCAGTAGAAGAATACACATCCTAGTCAGATTTCTCAAGCTTATAGAGGTAAAGCATTAAACTGTGATTCCTTTTTAAGATCTTATTGATAGAAAAATTGAATTCTACTAGTAAAGGTGACAGCTATTTTTCCTTCATAAAAGTAAGATTTAATATTCCTACGGAGTACTAAACCATTTGATGTTTATACTATTTGCAAGTGTAACATGCGATAATTATTTCTTTACTAGCACAGTAAGTATGGCAGGATCACAAAGTCAAAGATCTAATTTTAATTGTTCATAATTGCTGGATCACGCCATGATTGAATTAGCAGCTGCAAGTGTAAAATAATAAGGAGGTTTAAATACCAAACTTATACTTTTCTTAATTCAAGAATAAAAAGGTTTACTACTTTGATATAAGTCACTTTTAAAGTCTTCCTTTAGTATTTAAAGATCTGTATTGTTTGGGAAACTATTTCTATTCTAAGGTCAATAATTAGATGCTAAACTTATTGATCATTTCCAGATTTACTCTACTCAATACCATTTTATGATTTTCAAAAAACTATACTATCAAGCAAAGGAAGTTAACTTACAAAAGCTAACTATCATATAATGACTCTATAATACCTTTCATAACCTTTGAGATTGAATTTGACAAAAAGACTATTTGTCCCAAAATGATTCTATAACTAGTAATAGGTTTGTTATTTTAAATGCAAGGGATTATCATAAAGGTGGTTGACTATGGTGTGACGAACCTTGTAGAACTTCCACGATATGATTTTGGGTTGCAAAAATCATTGGAGATTTTGTTCATGGAACCATAATGTTCCTACCCACTGCATGTTAATTATTAAAAGGATTACGTGGGCTATTTCCAGCCATGTACTGGCATGTTAAAAAGGTTTGACTCAAACACTAAATTGTCATTCTTCCACTGCCTTCGGGCCTCCGGCCTCTCTGTGATAACCTCCTTGTCTGCTCCGTTGCTTCACTGTCTCTTAGCAGTCAATATGCTGGTTAAGCTCCTCATGGGCTCGTCTACTGCGTTGTGAGGAAAATACTGTGATGAACAACTTGC
Organism: Pseudotsuga menziesii; assembly: GCA_001517045.1. NCBI lineage: Eukaryota > Viridiplantae > Streptophyta > Pinopsida > Pinales > Pinaceae > Pseudotsuga > Pseudotsuga menziesii. The sequence continues at coordinate 458,817 of LPNX010877108.1, forward strand.
TGTTTGAATGTTGAGCAGTGTCGATTCTCTTAGGGTTTCGCCAATTTCACCCATTGCCTGAACTCTTTACTGTGTATGCCCTTGCCTTAACTTGGTGTTGTGAATAGTCCTCTGTCGTGACAGGTTACCTATCGTTCCAGCGAACTCCTTCTCTTCTGCTGTAAATGAAGGGTTCTATTTTCCTCATAGCGGTGGTCGTGTTGCTGTTCTTCAGAGGTCAAATTTTGGTAAAACATTAAGGTAATGTACAGGGTTATCCTTCATTTTTATTTCAAAAGAAATAAGTTAAACAAACATCAGTTTGCAAGGTTTTAATACTATGCTTTTCCTTCTTTATAGGGTTGGCCTTCTCTCCTTGGTGTGGAAGGTGCGAGACTTCAACGGTTGGCTACTCTCGGTAAGCTTGGTTTTATCCATGGCGTTTTCCTCCTTGCTGGTCCTTTAGGGCAGTCATGGGTTTTTCCCTCATGGTTTGTAACCCTCGCGGTTATCTTGGTTTAGTTTAATGAACCTAGACGCTGTTAAAAGAGTTTCATCTCTTCGTTTAGCATGGGGTCTTTGGCTGTAGCCGAAACTGTGGTTTTGGTCCTTCACTTGATTACTGTGTGATGTATACAAATATATTACTGTTTGTACAGGATGTAAAAGCCTTATTTTGAATATGATGTTTATAGCCATGAGGTGTAACTCCTTCCTTTTAATGAGCTCTAATGTATACTTTCATTTTGGTAGGGTTTTTACCCCGAACTTGGAAATATAAACTGTCTAGACAATCTTCTTACAATATGTCTTATTACAGTTACAACTTTGGACCAATTAGTTTTACTTGTGTTTTTAAAAGAAAATATATAATGTGTAAGCTCGACCTTATTAGCCTTTCTGAGTTCGGATACCTCCGATTCCTGTAATTTGATATATGCCTTATTTACTATCTGTAATTTAATTATGGCATTAATAGGTAGGGTTTTTCCTGTACATTATAAATTGTTAAACTTTTCGAATTATAAGTCTTAATGTTTTAATAACATTCTTTATGTAACTGACAGTGTAACCTTGGGTACAGGTTTTATATTAAATTTCTGTTTAACAATAATAGGTTAAGACATTACTGTGATTTCCAAATAATATTATTTTTATACAGTAAATAATAGGATAGTAATTATTACTTATTATAATAATGTTACCCTACCTGGAATACTTATTACTTTTGTTGCTAGCTCTGCTTAGATTCTTTTATAAGTATATAAGGTAATAATAATTTGTTCTCTGTTTATAAAATAACCTGTTGTTAATGTATTTTCAAAACTTACTGTTAATTACACTGCAAATATGAGGGTTTCCAGTTATGTTTTAAATAAATATAGTTAAGCTCGAAGGTCGAGCATTCTGCCATTCTGGCATTTATTTCCTGTACAGATATGCATTTGATTTTTTACTCTTGATATTTCTTTTGGAAATTTACTGTCAAGGATTATGTACCTGATTTATACCTTGACTTACTAGTTATTAAGAAATTGTAAGTGTTAACATATATAGTTTATACCCTTCAATTTATATAGGGTCTTTATATTTTTATTTTATTTTAAATAATGTTCTTAAGTACTGTGTATTTACCTTGTAGTACAGAAAGTATAAATAGTTCCAGTTTGCAATTAGTATAATAAGAACATTACCTTCAGTTCAACAATGATAATACTCCTATATTGTATGTAATAAAAGTTTATTGTTATTAATACAATAAAGATATTATCTTTCCTAAGAGTACCAATGCTTCCATGGTTAATATTTAGTTATTTTATAGCATTATGTTACCTATTTCTTGTGCCAATTATGCTTAATACTTAGTAAAGTTCTGTTAATGTTTAGTTTGTCTATTTGGTTATGATATCTTTATTTATATATATTAAAAATCAAATAATACCACTTAGGGTCTATCTCGTATAAATATATATATAGTAGCATTCATTTACAATTTAAAAAAAAAAATAGAGTAACAGCTCTAGATATTGTTCGAGATTAGTCTAATAAGAAGAAAGGAAAAATAATGAAAAAAAGATTATATCACTAGTCTTACATAAAATCTAACATAGTTTGGTTTAACTGTAGAACTTAAACAATATTTAATTACTCCTACTTTCAGTGTTGTTATTTCAACATAGAGAAGTTAAATTCTTTAAACTGGAAGAAAACAGTTGTAAGGTTTAAACCGCAGGTATACCTAGTCTAACCTTACTTCACTGCGATTATTACATTCTTCTATTGTTTTAATTAATAAAACTACTGAAAGTAAATATTGTACGAGGAAATAGTTTTTATCTATGAACTCATACAACTGTAAGTAAAATATCTCTTCTGAAAATAGATAAAGAACAATCTGCTTTTCTACAGTCTCATCATACTATCTTTATTATAATTTTACCCATGTGCTGGAGTACGATCTGGTAAAAACCCAGATGAGGAAGAACACAGTGGGTTCTTATTTTTCATCAAAATAATTCTATTAAAACATTTACATCACTAAACCAGCTAAATCTTTATATCATAAACTACAACATAACATTCAACTATTCACAGTTATTAAAACAAAGACAGTTAGGTGACAGAACCTGTTTAAACTTGGACAACAATAGAAATGGGAGGTCGTTCCTCCCTACCAACTCCTGGAGAGCGCTCAAACATCGACTCCTCAGGACCCCCGAGCTTGCTCTGGTCTCCCTGGCTGGAACTAGGTGCAGCAATAGTCAAATACCAGTCTCCAAACTCAGTATCAAATTTGAACTTTATCAGTAAGTTTTCCCAGCTAACAAGCTGTAATAAACCAAGTTACTGCAACATTCCTCTCAGAATAACTTCCTTACTGTTTTTCCCCTTTTTCCCAATGAATTTCCTGAATAACATTCCACCTGAATGATTATTCTCTGGAAAATAACTGAGCAACCTCAACTCTATTCATTTGGTACTTTTAAAAGATTGCCTAGGTATTTTTGGGTCAGTTGTCATTTATTGAGCCACCTACTCTAATCCCACTTTCTTGGGGAATCATGACCCCAAATATAGGGAAGTTGCCACCTGCAACTTAGGAAGTGTTTGAGGATGCTAACACTTGTCTTTTGCCCTCCACCTAGTTCCATCCACCAGTTTGACCAGTAAGCTTTTATTAACAGCTCTCCCAATGCTGTTGTCTCCACTTTTTATTTATTAATAATAAAATATTTAGAATTACATTCCACTTCTTTTGACTCTGCTGAGTCATCAGTTCCTACTTTACATTAAATTTAACATAATGTCTCAGGAATATAATTAAAACAATTAACATTATTTTACAAAATTGGGGTATGTGACATATCTCATGATTCTTCTCGTCATAGGAAGTTCTACAGAGCCATCCCTCTTTCATGCTGAATGTAGGCCTAGTCACCATGTAGGTCTTCGCCCAGCACTTACATCTGATCATGTGGGAACTAACCTATAATCATATCAGAAAGGCAGGCCCAACACTCACATCTGACCATGTGGCAACCAATCCCACAACCCTGTCAGAAAGGCCCATCACTCACATTTGACACATGCGAGGAACCAATCCAACATGCATGTTAAAAAAGGCTCAGCACTTATATTTGACACATGCGAGGAACCAATCCAACATGCATGTTCAAAAAGGCTCAACACTTATATTTGACACATGCGAGGAACCAATCCAACATACATGTTCAAAAAGGTTTTGCACTTACATTCGACACATGCGAGGAACCAATCCAACATGCATGTTCGAAAAGGATCTGCACTTACATCTGACACATGCAAGGAACCAATCCAACATGCATGTTCAGAAGGGCATGCACTCACATCTGATCAAGTAGGAACCAATCCTGTAGTCATATCAAAATGGCCCCCAGTCCCAGACTGAGCTACCTAGTAACTGACCAGGTGCCTCCATTACCAGAATGGAAATTGCCCTTACATCTGTCCTACTTGATAGAATGGCCAACACTCACATCTGACATGGGAGGAACATAATCCTTTAACCATGACAGAATGGCTCAGCCCTTAAATTTAACCTACGCATCAGAATGGCTCTCTTAGTCCCGGACTGAGTGTTCCTGGTAATTGACCAGGTACCTCCACTCCAAGAATGGCATTTAGCACTCATATTTGACATGGAAGGAACCAATCCTCTCACCATGACAGAATGGCTATGGGACTCATCAATTTCCCTTGGAGGAAACCTCGATTTGGAGAACACCAAGCTTCTCCCTGAAGTACTCAAACTTCACCCTAGCCAATGGCTTCGTCAATACATCAGCTATCTGTTCCTCCGTCGTAACACACTGGAGCTTCACTGCTCCCCTCTACACCATATCCCTGATATAGTGATACTTGATCTCAATATGCTTCAACTTGTCATGGAACACTGGATTCTTTGAAAACTTCATGCAACTATGGTTGTCACAATGTATACAAGTAGCATCCATTTGGAGATCAAATAAATCAGATAGTAGCTTCCGCAGCCTTATTGCCTCACAACTAGCTGAACAAGCTGCGACATACTCTGCTTCAGCTGTACTCAGTGCCACATAGGATTGTTTCCTACTAAACCAAAAGATCACACCTGATCCCATATTGAAGCAACACCCTGAAGTGCTCTTCCTATCGATGGCACTGCCTACCCAATCTGAATCAACATAACCCTCTAGCTTAATCTTCTGATTCGCCTCGTACTTTAGCCCATAATCAATTATACCCCTTAGGTATCTCAGAATATGCTTTGTAGCAATCAAGTGAACATTTCTCGGATCTGTCAAGAACTGGCTCAAGGTGCTCACAGCAAAGAAAATGCCTGGTCTCGTGGTCGTCAGATACATCTAGGACCCAATCATATGACGATACATTGTAGCATCAACCGTCTCTGATGAAGCATCGCTCAATAGCTTCAGGTTCGATGCCATAGGTGTGGCCATATCCTTGCAATCCATTATCCCAAACCTCTTCAGGATCTCTACTACATACTTGCCTTGTCCGAGGGAGATTCCATCCGCATTCTGCCACACTTCCATACCTAGAAAATAATGCATCATACCCAAGTCCTTCATTTCGAACTCAACAACAAGCTTTCTATTCGTACCAGCAATTAACCCATCCATAACTGTTACAAATAGATCATCTACATACAATAGAAGCATCACTGGGTTGCCATCTTCAACCTTGTAGTAAAGGTTGGAATCTGCTTTACTCTTGGTAAAGCCCAAACTGGATAGAAAGCTGTCAATTCTTCCGTACCATGTCCTGGGTGCTTGTTTCAAACTGTACAGGGATTTCTTCAATCTGCACACATGACATTCCCTGTCATGTGTCTCAAAATTGAGTGGCTATTCTACATACACTTCCTCTTCCACTACACCATTCAAGAAAGCAATCTTGACATCCATTTGGTGTATCTTCCATTTCATTACTGTAGCCAAAGCAAGTACTGATCTGATGGAAGTGTATCTGGCTACAGGAGCAAAGGTTTCTTCATAGTCTATTCCTTCCTTCTGTGAGAAGCCACGAGCCACAAATCTTGCCTTATATTTCTCTATGCTACTGTCCGCAGCATGCTTGATCTTGTAGATCCATTTGGAAGTTACAACTGACTTCCCTTTTGGTCTTGGGACAACATCCCAAACATCATTCTTCATGATTGATTGATATTCTTCGATCATCGCATCCTTCCATTCTTTCCGTTCTGCCACTTCTTCATAACTGAAAGGTTCTCCTTTGATAAAGTCACATAGTAAGGCTACATATCCGGAGCAAGATCTGGTTCTCTTTCTTTCTCTGTGATTTTCTTCTGGAGCCCCATATCTTTCCGCACCTTGGATAATTTCTCGTACCCAAGCAGATTTCTTCTTGTGAGGATTCTTCTCCTAAGGTGGATCTACAGGTCTTTGTGGTTCTTCAAATTCTCGATCTTCTTCTTGAATTTCTTCATTCATGGTTGTATCATGAATTCTGGGAGCTTCGGATTCTTTAGGTTCTTTAGCAGGTCTCTTTCTGGATTTGTTGTAAGCTGTGTCTTCATCAAATGTTACATCCCTGGTGATGTCGATCTCCTTGTATCCTGGGAAGTATATTCTGTAAGCCTTCTAGCTTTCAGAGTTTCCCATAAATATACCCTTCTTTCCCGAAGGATCTAGTTTTGTTCTCTTCTCTTTTGGTATGTGTATGTACACTGGACAACGGAATATTCTGAGATGGCTGACTTCTGGTTTCTTGCCGGAGAATATTTCCTCAGGAGTCTTATTCTTGAGTACTTTGTGTGGAGTATGGTTCTGTACATACACAGCTGTTCTGGCTGCTTCTGCCCATAGATGCATAGGAAGATCCTGATCATGAAGCATTGCTCTTGCAGCTTCCTTGATAGTTCTATTCTTCCTTTTTGCAACCCCATTATGTTGTGGATTGTAAGGAGTGGACAACTCCCTCTTAATCCCTGATTCTTTGCATAAGTCTTTGAATTCATTTGATGTGAATTCTTCGCCATTATCTGATCGAAAGGTCTTGATCTTCTTTTCTGTGTGGTTCTCAATCAGGGCTTTGAATTCCTTGAACTTGCTGAACACTTCATCTTTGTTCTTCATGAAGTAAATCCATGTCTTCCTAGAAAAGTCATCAATGAAAGAAACATAGTATACATACCCGCTTAGTGAACTTGATGACATTGGACCGCATACATCAGAGTGGATGATTTCCAAGATTCCTTTTTCCTTGCTCTCGCTGCTTGGAAATGTCTTCTTTGTATTCTTCCCTTTCGCACATCCTTTGCAGACCCGTTCATGTTTTACTTGAATTTCTGGAAGATCTTCAACAACTTTTCTTGCAAGTGGTAGTGACCTCTAATGCACATGTGCAAGCCTTCTATGCCATAGTTCATTTGGCTCTACTATGTCAAGGACCATAGCTTGTTTTGAATGGCCCTTTAGCTTGTATAAACCTTCTTCTTGTTCTCCAATCACTAATGCATCGTCAATAGTCTTTCCTCTTGGCCACATGATAACTTGGCCATCTATAAATGCAACCCTCATGCCTTTTGCATCCAGTGCAGATATGGAGAGAAGGCTCTTCTTGAGTCCTGGTACAAATAGAACATCCTTCATTTTTATAGACTTTCCATAGTCTAGCTTGTAGGAGGATTCACCACTACCTTTTATTGGATATTGGCAGTCATCTCCTAGCTTCACCTTATGGGGTGAATTATGTTCGGATAGTTTCTCAAAGGATTCTTTGAAACCTGTCATGTGTTTGGAAGCCCCACTGTTAATAAGCCAATCTTTGCTTCCATGAGTGACAGTTCCCGTGAGAGCGGAAATCAGAACATATTCATCCTTGCTTGAAGAGTCTTCACTTTCTTGCTTTACTCTCTTCCTTGGAGGATCATCATCCTCAGCAGTGTGAGCATGATGTTTTCTTTTGGAGTTCTTCTTCTTCTTGGATCCATTCTTATTCATGGGACAGTTTCTAGCAAAGTGTTCTTTTTCATCACATGTATAACATCTGAGTTTAGATGAACCTTTCTGATGAGAATGCTTACCTTGGTGATGATGCTTTTCCCTTCTTCCTTTCCTTGAGTGTACTGTGAGAGTTTGATCTTCATTTCCCATCTTTTCTTCTCGAGCTGCTATCCGAGCCTCTTCTTGAGAGAATTCTTCCCACAGTCTGCTGAACTTGACCAACTTCTTCCTAACACAGATTCCTTGGATGAAAGAATCCCATGACCTAGGGAGGCCATTCAATGTTGTCATGACAATTTCTGCATTCTTCACTTCTTCATCTACAGCTTCTAGTTGTTCTTTGATCTGGCAGACCCTTGTGAAGTATGATTGGATGGTCTCCTCATTTTGGATCTTGACATTCTTCAACTGGTTCCTTAGAGTCATCTTTTGATTGATGTTCTTCCCTTCAAACAGTTTGGTTAGGGCATCAAACATGGCTTTAGGTGTCTTGAGGGAGGACACCTATGGAATGAGGTGATCCTTGATAGAATCTGCAATGATCCTCTTTGCCATAACCAACTTCTTATTATGTAAGGCCTTGGCCTCATCTCCCTCTGGAACTAGAACCTCCTCATGGATGTAGGAGTCCAACTCATTTTCTTCCAGGACCAGGGAGATCCTACACTTCCAAGCTCGGAAGTTATCAGCTCCCTCAAGCTTTTCATTAAGCTTGGTATGATGAGACATCTTAACTGAGAACCTCAAATGGAAATACAAAAGATTTAGATCTTACCAGGTCAAGATGTCGGATCTGGATTTGAAGCTGAAATCCTGCAGTACTGGTTCAGGAGCAGATTAGGGTTTTGATTTTCCTAGAGTTCTGTCTAACCAAATGCTTTGAAATTGATCCCTAACTTTGATTTTGGGGAGGAGATCAATCCAGGCCTGGGCTCATTGAAAAATTCCTCTTCTGTGAAAAGCCTTAATTTTCGGCAGGAGTGTCAGGTCCAAAACTGAAAAACCTCAGAATTGGATTCTGCTTCGACAGAAAGATGCACCCTAGGGAGGAGAGTTATTCCACCCTTTTTTTGCTGAAAATTTGTGGAGGGAGATCCACAAAATAGGAAGCCCTAGTTCCTGCAGCTGCACAGTGTCTTCTTCTCAGGTTAGCTCTGATACCATGTTAGTTTTTCAACATTAAGCTAGCATATCATTAGGATCTTTAAACTGAGAGAACAATAAGCACACCAATCAAACACAAGAGACAATGAACACAATGTTTTTCCTCGGGGAAACCATAAATGGAGAAAACCCCACAACTTCCTCTGAGATAGAATCAACACCAAAGTGAAACCCAAAAATAGTAAGACAATCTCCCGACAGCAGTAAGCTCTTTCCTCTTGCCCCAGTGTCTTTCTCTTCCTCAACTATGTGCTACATTTGAGTGTGTATGAGATGTGTGTTAAATAGAGAGTTCAACTGTCTATTTATACTAATCTCGACATGACTAAAACCCTACTAGGGCCGACCTCACTAGGAGAGTTTAATAACCCTAGTGCCTCAGAACTGCGGGGACTTTAACCCTTAGACAATAGGAGGGTTACCCACAATAAATTGACATAACTTGTTTACATTATTGATTCTCCCTATCGGAACATCGGGGCATGACATGAGGGCCTGTGCAAGAAGATGAGGGACCTTTTTGGCGCGTTAGATGCAATAGAAACCTGAAAAATCAGGCATCCCTCAACTTACTTGGATTTTTTGAGATACTTATTCAAAATATCTTGCATTGAGTAAAAAACATGAAATGTAGGAAATTGAATCACCTTTCCGAATATATAACTTTTAAGTATCGAAAATTTGCATAGCTATGTCAAATTTATTTTTTCCTAACAAGCACTTTTTATTTTTCAGGGAAATTATAAGGTATATGTTTTTGTGGGTGCAGCCTTTGAGGGCCTAAATGATCGAATCAAGCTACAAAAATTGACATCCATGTAGAGAACCCATAGCACTAGTGCGGCATTATTTTTTGAAAATTAAATTAGTAACTTTATAATATTTTTATAATTGTCTAAGTGAGAAAACCTCGAAAATGGTACGTGTTTTGTGGGTGCAGCCTTTGAAGGTCTTAATGCAAAAATCATGAAATCAGGTTTTGATAGAACGTAGAGGTTAGTGTATACTTGTGCACCATACAATTTTTGTTTGAAGTGATCAAGAATTGAAAAATTTATAGAAGAAACACTAACGGTGTGTTTCACGAGTTAAGGAGGTAGGAGAGAAAATAATTTGAAGAAAAATATGAAAAGTTAATAATTTTAAATAAAAGTTACATATTTGGAATCTGTAAAAAAACCATATTTGTGTTTAAGATTTCGTCAAAAATGATTGTGTGTAGCATACTGTAAAGAGTGGTTAAACACAGGTTTCTTCAGAAACTGGAAGAAACACCCAATTAGCTTTGGTTCATGATTACCATAGCACAGGTTTGGTATTACCGAAGCAAACACCAAACCATAAACATAGGATTAAGGTTGACATGTGACCAAGTGATTCGGATTGGTTTTGACTCTAAAAAACATGTTGCGTTTTATTTGAATTCAAAAAAATATTCCCGCTCATAGAATTTTGAAACGCGCTCGCGTTATAGTGAACAAAAACGCGCTAGCGTTATAGTGAACACAAACGCGCACGCGTTATTGAAAACATAAAAAATATTTTTTAATAATTCAGAGGGGGTAGGAAAGACTTTGGTTAATGTTTTAGAAGGGGTGGGGAAGGATC
>LPNX010877113.1:0-168678 GCA_001517045.1 Pseudotsuga menziesii
TCTATTGAGTAAGAATGAGTGTAACCACTACTTCTCCCTTGCACTATAAAAACCTCTTTACTCTCACAAATTGACTGTATGTAGGTATATTTTCACATATGAATAATTTTTTTCTTATTCAATAGTTTAATTCACCCTTCCCATAATAGATGAATTATCCTCCTACTATCTCACACCCAAAAATGTAGAGAAAGAATTTGTATCAACTAACTAATAGAGATGACGTCATTAGCTCTTTCTCAAACTTCACATTTGTTGATGAATTTTGTAGTTATTGTATGCTCCTCCCAAGAGTAGACTGGAAAGGTTGGTGTGCCCTCCTACTACCTTTGAATGGTTAAAATATGAGGATTAATGCTCCCTTTAAGTGGTGCACCCCTCCACAAAAATGCTCAGTTATTAAAAAAGTGCACCCCTCTCTAAACCTGACAGAGAAAGTTTTGCGCCCTCCTCTTTGGGTATCCCATCGACCACATCTTGTCCCACAATAGATACAGCTGATACATCTTACAAGATCCACTCAATACTCAGGTTTATTGGTGAAGAAATGATTTCATGTTACAACATTTAAGCACACATGAGAAATCTGATTGATTTCTCCTTCCAATCTCTAGGGTGGATTTGTCTCACCACCGAAACTATTCACCTTCTTCTAGGGTTTTGATCCCAAGATAGTCAATCTCCAAGAGGTGCCTAAATTTTATTTTCGAAATGACAATAACATGAATGAGAGAATGGGGTCTCATTCCCTTTTTATAATTTCTCAAGTCAATTTTGTGACTCTTCAACTTCCCCCACCCATTATTTTCATTAAATGAGCCTGTTAGCATTGGAAAATTACCCAAGGTTGTAAAGTCTATTCCCAGGTAAGAGAAAAAACCACTTTTAAAGGACAGATATGTATAAGCAAAACTATTTTTAATTGGTAAGATTGGTTGAAACTGAACACATGAACATTGGGCTATGGAGTCAAGATATGAATATAGATAAATAGAACTTTTGCATTGAATTTTTAAACAGAAGCAAGGTAGCTACTTAGTCACAGTCAAAATTTGATTGTCCGGTGAAAAAGGAAGAACATGAACAAACCATTAACACGGAGCATTGTAAAAATGAATTCTGTATCAACTTTAGAAGAAAGGTTTGTTGGACATTTGAAAAGAACAGTTAGAGCATAGTAAATATGAATTCTAAACTGTTATACTCTCATTTCAGACGTAAATAAAAACATAATGGAAAGATAAATCTGGAAAAACATTCACATAAGAAGGGAAAGTACATAATCCAACATGGAATAACACATGAATCTGTGGAAAACGCCAACTTTCGGCTCTGTAATTTAAAGAAATATTTGAATACAAAAATCTCCAAAATCTCACAGGTTCAAACCCTCACTTCATCAAATGTATGAATACTTATACAATTGCTCCTCGAGCTGAACAATAAACCTAACTATCTAACGGCTTCAACCATTTACTACATGTGTCAAATCATTTATCTACTACAAAATAGTTATGAGATAACAAAACTTCTTAACTAATGATTTTAAAAATAACATTTTATCACAAAATATATCCTTTCATTGAAACTCATTTTGCGTTGTCTTCCTTGATGTCTTCATGGTTGTAACTTATATTTAGTTGATCCATATTGTTGAACTGTTCTCCAATGTTTAGGATTAGGCAAATATGCAACAACCATATCATGTGCCAAACTCTGAGTTCCATGTTTTCTGCATATTAAAAACTAGGCACCTTGGCACACATGACATTAAAATCTAATAATTACTTGAACTCTTTAGCCAATTTATCAAACACAACTCTTCTAGACAGATCCTGTTGTATATCTTCAAACTTACTATGATTTGACCTAGAATTGACCAATTTATCCATATATTCCTTTTGAGACAATGAATGGTCTTCTTTCCTCCTAAAAGAAAGGAATTCCCCTACTTACCAATGGAGTAAATAAATTAATCACTTCTTTGACTTTATGACTTATAATATCAACTTTAGCCTGTACAATATCCAAGATTCTTTGTTTTCCAATCACTTTTCTAGCCCAAGAGATAAGAACAACTCTGTCTTGGATATCAAACCTTGTGACTTGATCTTCTGATAAGGTACTTAAAAATTTAATAGCATTATGAGCTACTTCCATTGGCTTCTTATTTAATTCTTTTTTAACTATCAAAATATTCTTTGTGGCTACTTTCGAAGCACTGTCCTGATCTGCAATATAATCTAAATATGGTCTAAACTTATTAGCTTCTAGAATAATCTTATCCCAAATCATATGTCTGGCCCATTGCAAGGCTATTTGGCCAACTACCTTCTTTCTTAACTTAGTATTCTGATTCATTAGTTCTTGACATTTTTTCTCTACATTTTTCTCTTGTTCCCTTTTAAAAATTGCCTCTTCTAGATTCTTGTTCTGTTGCTTCAAAACTCTATGAGTTCTACATCTTTCAGGTTTACCTGAGACATTGCTTTAGAAAGAGAGGTTTCATCTATTTATACAGAAGGAATAGTAAATTGATTTTTAACTTCTTCACATTTTTCCTATAATTCTTTTTATCTTGCTGCCATCTTAGTTTTTAGGTCCTTCTCATTTTCTATCAGAAGCTTATCATCCCTTTCCCATTTATTTTCTTTTTCTTCAAGCTCTAACAGCTTGGATTTACAATCAATCAATTCAGTGTTTAATGTTTCCTTATCCTTCTCAAAATCTGTCAATTCATAGGTCTGAATAAGATGAGTGGAAGGAATTTTAAATTTCATTTTTAGCACCTAAACTTATTTCTCTTTTTCATGACACAAATTTTGAGCCATCGCTCCTTTGTATGACTTCCCATCGACCTTCAATAATTCCTCCTGCAACTTTTTAATTTTGATTCGAAGTGCCTTGTTCGCAACCTTTTATTTCTGTAGGAGGTGCTGATATTTCTTTTTATTGGACTGCAATTTAGACACCTGTAATGTAGACTTAAGCAATCTTGTATATATGATATCACTTGTTTCTCTGTGAAAATGTATCATATTTGTGGTAGGGATATTCTCTAAGTTGGCATTCACCTCTGATACCTTATTACCAACAGTCATGGCCAAACTCAGGGTATCTTTGGCATGATCCCTTACCATTTTTAAAGTTACATATGGCTTTGGAAATTGTCTCACTTTCTCATATAATTTTATTGTTTCATCAAAGGTTTTATCAGCCACTTTCTTGTAGGTATTATACCATTCATATTTTGATGTATACTTATTTGGGGTTACTCCATCAAATACATATCCCTGAAGCTCCAAATCAGTTACTTTGGATTTTTCTTTCTTATGTTTACCTTTCACATTGCTCTTCTTCACTTGTACCATTTCTCCCTCTTGTCCAATTTTCTGCTTCTTCAGTGTACTAGCAATGTCTGCTTCTTTAGTGTCCATGAAACCTGGATGTTCTTTCTTATTTGAATTTCCTGAAAAACTTATTAATGATGAAATATTACCAGCAATTGCAACTATGTTAGAAAGATCCATTGGGGGGGAATTATTTCTAGGTATGGATGAGACTGAGTCTTGTTCCATGCTGATATTATCTGGGGTTTTGTTAGGATAATATTCCCAATTAGCCGCCTCACTGAGTCTAGCTACTTCTGTATGTTCAAAAGGATTATTGTTGTTTGCCTTTCTTCTTTTAGAGATTACCTGGTGTGGATCATAGTTGATAGAAACTCCAAAAGAAAACCCCATGCTTCTGAGCAGATTATCAATTATTGGTAGAGAAGCTCTACTTTTGACAAAATATGGCCCTTCCTCCCAGGGAAATTTAATATCTAGACTCTTTCTGAAATTTAAGATGTGTTCTTCCTCAACTGTAAGCCTTTGTCTAAAAATATTCTAGTTGTCAGAAAGGCTGGAAGAATATAAGGCTGGGGCACAAATCCATATAAACTTATAATTGGTTCAGACCCTGAAAGGAACTAGTCTCCTATCCTTTTACTAGGGTAAAGTTGTAAGTATTCCTTCATCTCTGGTAATACCCTGGGAAATATTTATTGAAAGAAAATGTTGTATATTTATTCCATCAAACAGTTCATGAACTTGCAATAATTCTGGGTCATTTCATCAGTGATTACCAACTCAAGAAATTGTGGGTTATCTTCATTATGTGATAAGAACATCTTCAACAAAAAGGATTGGAATATGAAAACTTTGGTATCATGGAAGTTGACTAACTGAGAACAAATGTTCTAAGCTAGGAACTCATCAAAATTAAGGCCAAAATACTGGAAATATTGACCTAGAATTTTAGACTCAATTGTGCAAGTACTTAAGATAAACAATAGACTCAACAGTGGCTATGTAACATAACCATTAGTGTCTAACCCCAAAAATTGACTGGCTAAAGTTATACATGATTGGGTTTCTTCATTAAACAAAACCAGTTCAATATGATATGATAAACTTATAACCTCACTATTAGGCTTTGAACATGACTTCAAAAAGGCTTCCTTACTCTCAGCTGCAGAATTTTGGAAGAAATGTATGATGTTTTCTTCTTTGTACTCCTAGGATAAATGAACAAAATCATCTGGGACATATAGGTTTTTGTGGATAATAGAGGCATGAATAGGGAAAAGGATCCTAGACTTAGGTTTATTCATGATGACTCCTTCAGTTATGGAATAATTATTCACACACCACTCAAAAAATTAAAGGAAATTGGGGGTCTGGTCAACAGAGGAAAAATAAAAGAAAGACCTGAAAACAGCATGGGTGTCACATCCCTAGTCCCTAAGAATTTTCAATTTATTTTTAGCCGTCTCAATTGTTTCATTCAGTAAAATGGTATCAGAAAATTCAGCATTTTTGTCTTCGATGCTTTTCTCAACCCTCTGACAGGAAACCCATGACTCTTCACTATCTGCCACTTCTAAGACTTCTATTTCATCCATTTTTAGAAGTACTTGGAATGTTTTAGGATTCCTACCTTCTTAATTAGCATCGTGTTTCAACTCATCCACGTTGGCACTTTGCGCACAGTCAGGGTTATTGTCAATTTCCAATGCTCAGAAAAAACAAACCTCTAAACTCCACGTAGATGTTTTTATATTTTTTTTATGTTTCATAACCATTTCACATCTCCCGTAATCTATACTGTAGATTTGTTTTTCTTTGAAATCTAAGCCATTCATGCACAATATCTCAATATCTAGACTCAACATTATCACCCTACACAACTTGATTCGGTGGAATCAATATCAACCATTTATCTTGAAATCTTCCTTCATCAAAACCGTCCAACTGTGAAAAGCTTTAATATTCCGCTAATCATTTCAAACATGATCAATCGAGAAAATTTATTTTTCATAATACACCTTATCCGTCGATCAAAACCCGACCACTATTACAATGATTGATCAACGTGGCCCCTACCACTTTTTGCGGATTTCAATTTGGAATTTCTCCGTGCTAGTTCAATTTGCGGAATTGTTTCTAACCGTATTATCTCCACTCACATATCGTCTATCCGATCTTTTCACGAGTTAACCAATTCCATAAATAAATAAAAATCCTTCTTCCGAGCATGTCCAATCTACGCAATGCTCCAGCGTCGTTGATCTTACCTTGTATCAATATCAACCTTTCAAAGTTGCACCGTTTTAACAGATTCTGCAAATCCAAAAACTTAGTTTATTCCTTGCATCTCTGATCTATGGAAAGTTCTTTCCACCACTGATCTACAACCTCTTTAATATGAGCCATTGATATTTTACACCTTTTACCTCCATTCCGTTGATGAGAACATTTCAATTTCTACCCCATGTTTCAAACAGTGGAACGATCCACCATCGTATATGAAATTCCTTTCTTCATCCAACGTCCCATGATTAAAGATCATGCTAACCCATTAATCTAAATGGCGCTTCTAGAAAATTTTCAAATACGATCACTTCCAAACCCTTTAATTAATCAATCCACAATTTCAAATATAGTGCTAATAGATGGCTCCACTAGGGATGCTATCCTCCTTGTGAGGTATAAAAGAACCCCGTAGACCAATTGCCAAATCCGTTTTTAATCTAACTCTTTTTATTTTGTCTTTCTCAAAGAAATATAAAATTAAAATATGGCTACCCCTTCCAATCTTAGGGCCTTCTCTGCAAGCTTCAAATTTTCTAGCTCACCATCTGTACTGATTGAAAGTAAAGAAGTATTTACACTATAATACATGAAATTTCCTTTCCCTTATGCTTTAGAAATCTCCCATTAACTAAACCTCGTTCATATTGAGACCCATCCTGATAATGTAGAATAAAACCATATGATTAACCCTGTGTGCTACAATAATGTATGGACCTACCCACAAATGATCAAATTTACCATGCTTGGGCCTTTGTCTTGATGTGGAACATCCCATTTTAACACCAAATCATCAATCTATAAAGTGTCCTCTTTTACCTTTCTGTCAAAGGTATTCTTCATTTTCTCTTGATGTATATGTACCTTATCATATGTTTTATGCCTCAGTTCACTTAGCTCAATAATTTTGTTTATTCTCCTTTGCATATGATTAGGTTCATCCTGTTGCTCCTGCAACAACTTCATAACTGGTACTCCTAGAGATGCTGGAAAAACCACTTCAACTCCATACACCAATTGGAATGGTGGCATTCCAATAGCTCTCTTTGTGCTGATTTTGTCAGCCCACAAAGCATATTTTAGCTTTGTATGCCATGCTCTTTTATTATCTTCCAACAAGTTATTAATTATCCTCACCAAGCTTTTGTTAGAGGATTCAGCCAGTCCATTACCCTGTGGACCATATGCAGTAGAATGATTCAAACTTATATGATACTTATCATAGAAATTTATCATCTTCATGGACTTAAAATTAGTTTCATTATCTATTACAATCCTCTTAGGACAGCCAAATATTTCCAAAATATTATTCTCCAGGAAATCCATTATCACTGCATCTGTAGCTTTTCTAGTAGGTATTTCTTCAATCCACTTTGTAAAATAATCAGTTGCTGTTAAGATCCACGTATGTTGTCCTGAGGAGTTTGGATTTATTTACCCAATGAAATTCAACCCCCATTGTTCGAAAAAGGTGCTTCTACTGATATGGGACTTAGAGAGAGTGGAACCCCTTTCCTCTTTCCATAAAATTTTTGGCATTGATGACATTTGGTGGTTTCTTTATACACATTTGAAAATAATGAAGTCCAATAGAATCCTACTCTCAAAATTGTATTTGCAGTTACCTTCCACGAATGACGTCCCCCACAATCTCCTTCATGGAAATATTTTTCTATTTGCTGAGCTTCATTCTCCAGAAGACAATTCCGTAACACTCCACCAGGATCCTTCTAATAAAGATATTGATTTAAAATACACAATTTTGCATCCTTCAGCTTCACAGACCTTGCACTAGTTTTACTTAACCCGACAGGAGGTTGTAAAATTTGCAACACATGAACAATATCAGCATACCATGGAGAAATAGAAAAATAAGGCATCACCTGTACTTTTGTGTCTAACTAATTTGACCTGTCAGAAAATTTAGCTGCAAAGAATCACAATTGGATTCTATCATCATTTTAGCCAATTCTTGTCCCTTAATCAACTTTGTAGGCTTAATTTCAATGTCATATTCTAAAAGCACTACAATCCATTTTGATCTTCTCGCCTCTAGATCTAGTTGTGTAAGTATGCTTTTTACCACATTGATGGGAACATATATGACTACATGTGAATAGAGAATGTAAATTCTGAAATAATTTAGGCCCTTAATCAAAGAATATGCTTGTTTTTCCATGATATCATATTTTAACTCCCTATCTCTTAATATCTTACTAAAAATGCTATAGGTTGTTCTTGGGCCTTGATCATTCTTTTGTAATAGAACGGCTGCAACAATATGCTCTAAAGCATATGAGAATACTAAAAAATATTTATCAAAATCTGGACTTACCAACACAGGAGCTTCTGAAATAGCTTGTTCTATATTCTTGAAAGAGTTCTTAGACTCAACTGTCCATTTTATTTCATGATCCTTTTTCATCATATTAGTAATGTTCATCAATATTTCAACAAAGCTAGGAATGAATCTCCTTAAGAAATTTACCTGCCCAATGAATGGCTATACTTATTCCTTACTTCTTGGTTTCTCCACCTTCAAAATTTCACTCACCCTATCTAGATCAATCCTTATACCTTCTTTGCAAATAATATGGCCCAAAATTTTCCCTTCTTCCAGAGAAAAATTTGATTCCTTGGATTTAATGAAATGCCATATTTTCTGCATTTAAGGAAGACATTTTCCAGATGTTTGATATGTTCCTTGTCATACCTAGAATATACAGTAATATCATCCATGTAAATTACTACAAACCTATCTCTTTCATCTACAAAAGCGATGTCCATAGCACGTTGGAAAGTGGCTCCTGCATTCATTAATCCAAAAGGCATGTTTGCGTACATGATTGTACCCCATGGTGTAGTTAAAGTAGTTTTCTCCTGATCTTCAGGAAACACCTTTATTTGATTATAACCTGAAAACAAATCCATGGTAGAAATTCTCTCTGAACCTACCACTTTTTGCAAAATCTGGTCCATCTTAGGTAAAGGGTAATTGTCCTTCAAAGAGACTTTATTCAAATTTATGAAGTCCACACACAGTCTTATTTCACCATTCTTCTTTCTAACAAGGACCAAATTAGAAACCCATTTTGAGAATCTCAGGGTTACAATTATTTTTGCATCAAATAATTTTTTGATCTCCTTTTCAATGATAGAAATAGCATTGGATTAATCCTTCTGAGTTTCTGCCTAATTGGTTTTTCTCTAGGCTTAATTGGAATAGTATGCTATGTAATGGAAGTTTCATATTCTTTGAGGTCATTGTAACTCCATGCAAATACATCAGTGTATTTTTTCATCAAGTTCACATACTCATGTTTTTCTTTAGCAGGCAATTTCTTGGACAACTTTACAATTCTGGGATTCTCCTCGGTACCTATATTTTTATTTTCAACAACATTTTTCAGCCACTTTGACTTTAGGATCCCCGACAACATCATTTTGGTCAAAATTATTCTCTAAGGGAATTAAACCTATGGGAATATGATTACTCTTCAATTCGACTATATATTTTCCTCCTAGTGAGCCTTTCAACTTCTCTGTTTCAGCAACTCCTTCTTCATCTTCATCAACATCTTGAAAATTTTCAGAATCCACACTTTCATTTTCTATTTGTGTATTTACAAATTCAATGGACAATTCTAGAAATATTTTGATTTGCATATCATCTTTAAAAACCTGCCAGTACTTGGTATTAGCTGGTATGGAAGGCATGGTCACAATGCAAACCTTGTATTTTCTTTTACCTGTAGAAGGAGTCTTGAATTCTCCAGCAACAATTGCAAAGGAATCTACCACTGTATTATCATATCTAGGAATCACTTTGACACTGTGTTATGTGAAATAGTTTCTAAACATATCCCACACTTCATTCCTGTAAGCTCTCATTCCGAGATGCTTAGTTTGATAACTATCATTCACCTGATTTATCACAAGTTCTGAATCTCCAAAAACTTTTACTCATTTAGCTCCCAAATAGTTTAGTGCATGCAAACCCAGCAACAAATCTTCATACTCTGTTACATTATTAGTACATTCAAAGGTCAACTTGTAAGAAAAATCTTTAAAATCTCTAATAGGGGAAATTATGTATACACCCGCACCAACACCCACTTTAGCCACTGGCCCATCAAAATACATAGTCCACAACCATTCTTCCTTTTTCTTTCTTTCCAATGCTTCCTGTTCATTTATCACATTTTTATCATTTTTATATTTACTTGGCACAACAACTTTTGAATCACAAGGAGAAACATCATTGAAGAAAATAGATGACCCTAAGTTTGTATCAACAGCCTAAATATGATGAACTCTTTCCTGATCTCGACTTCTAACAACATAAGGTGATCTTTTTTCACTATACAATCTCTTGTTTTCATTAAGAACATGAAGAATAGCATAAGACATATCCATTTGCAAAATTCCTTTTAACTTTGAAGTCCAATATCTTGAAAAAAAAACACCAAATTTAGGAGGGATATCAGCCACAACAACATCCATGACAACAATTTTAAATGGTAATTTAGCCAAGGATACTACCACGTATTTTATCAAACCCAAACATTTCACCCTTTTGGAATCAAAAGAATACAAATATTTATAAGGCCTTGTAATCTCTAACCCCAAAATTTCTACCACTCTTTTAGGCTTCAAATTATGTGAAGCACCTGAATCTAACATGGCATTATGCAACACCATGTCATGTACATTTAAGCTCATATAAAAATGTGGTACTTCCTCATTATCCACATTATCAATCTTACACCCCAAAACAATGGTAGGATTGTCATCTGTCACTTCCAAAATATATGGCTACGCCTCTCCCTTATTTCTAACCATTTTTGTTATTGTGTCCCTATACTCTTGATTTCTGAGCAGTTCATTAAAAGGAATTGAAATAGTCAACTGAGTAAGTTCACTTTGTATATTAAAAATGGAAGAAATTTTATCTACATCCATGGGTGTTTATTGATTTAAATCCTTTAATTTTTCAGCTCTATTTTCATTCTCTTTATGTACGCCAGGTTCCTTTTTTTTTTTGCTTCTTTTTTATGTATTCATCTGACTACTGGAAGGCCGATTTGGATTTAACCTTCCTTTATTCACAATAAAATCTCTACTTCTCAATTTGATCTTTTTTACATCATCTATAGCATGCATATACCCCTTCTGCTACTGTTCCAAATCCCCTTCAAAATATTTATTATCATCCTCCTATGCAAACATACTATGTTCCTCATCAGTCAGATAGATTTCAGAATCTAAATCACCAAAATGATGAATATGGTCTTCAATAGATACTGCACCATCATCATCAGCAACATAATTTTCAGGAAAAGGTGGTATTATTTGTTGATCTTCTTGGTTCCTTGGATTTCTCATGTCTCTTTATCTATTCTGTGGGAGTGGAGGAGGAATAGGTCTTCTAAAGTTATGGTTTATGATCTGGGGTTCATTTTTTTCTCGATTCACTGGCCTAGTATCGATAGTAAGCCTATCCATTAACTTTTCCATTGTTTTCAACATCATTTCAAATTTGATATCATTAGATGAAGAAGTAGAAGAGGTGGAGGGAATAATTTCTTCTCTAACTTTCCTCCTATCAACATATACTCTTTGTTTTATCTTTCCACACGCCATCATATTGGCTTCCACTTCCAAGGCATCTATAAACATAACATGAAGACTGGTTGATTTTCTTTCTCTCAACAACAATGCAAAGTCATTATCAAAGGCTTATGCATAATCAATTTTAGCAGCACTAGCTGAAGGCTTAATATTAGCAGGTATTGAATTATAGACTCTCAGGGAACTACTGGAAAACTCATGGACTGACTCAAAACCTCCTTTTTTAAGATTATTGTAGTGGGACAGGACTTGTAATGGACTTTGCTTATTGTCCCATCTATCCAAGAATGTAGTTTGGAAGGCTGAAAAGTTTTGAATAGACCCACTAGGTAAATATTTATACCACTTTTTGGCTTCCCTAGACAAGCTCTATGTGAACAGCCTCATCTTGACATCCTCATAATCAACCTCTTCCAAATCTATAAAGTCATCAAATTTTCCAACATGGTATTTTGCAGTAACACTCCCTTATCCATCATACAATGAAATCCTATGGGAATAATTTAAGGGAAGGTCATGTAACACCGCAAATAAGACCAATGCAGCAAACCTAGCTGCATCCATAAGTCTAGGTGGATTTGGAGCAAGTGGTAAAGGTTGAAAATATGGAGGATTCTGAATAGGTTGGGAAGTATGAAACTGAAAGTTTTGGACAATAGAAGTAGTTTTTCAGTTTTTACTGGAGGTTGAAGGTTCTTCCACAATGAATCAAGAAGATATGATTCTATCCTACTAGGGTTAATATCAACTTACTTTAGTTCAGATTCAAATTTTGATTTTAATAGTAATCCCTCAACACTAGTTTCCCATCCAGATTCTTGTATACTATGAAAATCTTGAGATGATGATGAACCAAACTGAGAACTATTTATGTTTTCTTTTTTATTATTTCTAAGCAATCTTTCTGGACTTTCCACGCTTTGCAAATTTTCAGTATTAGGGTTACCTCTTGTATTCTCTCTCCTAAAAGCCAGGATGTCTTCTGTAATACTGTTCAAATGAATGCGAAGTCGCCAGGGCAAATGTACAACCTTCTTTTGAATGTGGAAAATTTTGCTTGCCCACAGAAATTTCTTTCTTAAAACTTTGTAATCCTTGTCGTTCTTCCTAGGGATCATATACACTTCCGTTCCCCGGAAATGATGCCAATTTGTTAGCACAAGAAAATTACCCAAGGTTGTAAAGGCTATTCCCAAGTAACAACAAAAACCACTTTTAAAGAGAAACTAGATTTTTACTCTTCCGAGATGGATCTCTCACAAAAGATTAATAAGGCCAGATATGTATAAGCAAAACTGTTTGTAATTGGTAAGATTGGTTGAAACTAAACACATGACCATTGGGCTATGGAGTCAAGATATGAATATAGATAAGCATAGTTTTTTCATGGAATTTTTAAACAGAGGCAAGGTAGCTACTCAGTCACAGTCAAAATTTTGATTGTCTGGTGAAAAATGAAGAACATGAACAAACCATTAACATAGAGAATTGTAAAAATGAATTATGTATCAACTTTAGAAGAAATTTTTGGTGGACATCTAAAAAGAACAGTTAGAGCATAGTAAATATGAATTCTAAACTGTTATACTCTCATTTAGATGTGAAGCAAAACATAATGGAAAGATAACACTGGAAAAACAATCACATAAGAAGGGAAAGTATAGACTGCAACATGGAATAACACATGAATCTATGGAAAACGCCAACTTTCAGCATTGTAATTTAAAGAAATATTTGAATACACAAATCTCTAAAATCTCACGAGTTCCAACCCTCGCTTCATCAAATGTATGAATACTTATACAATTTCTCCTCGAGATGAACAATAAACCTAGATGTCTAACGATTTCAACCGTTTACTACACGTGTCAAAGCATTTATCTACTACAAAATAGTTATGAGATAAAACAAAACTTCTTCACTAATGATTTTAAAAATAACATTTTATCACAAAATATATCCTTTCACTGAAACTATTTTTGCGTTGTCTTCCTTGATGTCTTCATGGTTTTAAATTATATTTAGTTGATCCATATTGTTGAAATATTCTCCAATGTTACGGATTAGGCAAATCTGAACAACCATATCATGTGCCATAACTTTGAGTTCCATGTTGTCTACATATGAAAAATTAGGCACATTGGCACACCTGATTTTAAAATCAAATAATGACTCGAACTATCCATCCAATTTATCAAACACAACTCTTCCAAACAGATCATGTTGCATATCTTCAAACTTACTGTGATCTGACCTGCAATTGACAAATTTATCCAGATATTCCTTTTGAGACAATAATGGTCATTTTTCCTCCCAAAAGAAAGGAATTCCCCTGCTTACCAATGGAGTAAATTAATTAATCACTTCTTTGACTTTATGACTTATAATATCAACTTTAGCCTGTATAGTATCCAACATTCTGTATTTTCCAATCACTTTTCTAGCCAAAGAGTTAACAACAACTCTGTCTCAGATATCAAACCTTGTGACTTGATCTTCTGATAAGGCACTTAAAACGTTGATAGCATTTTGAGATACTTCCATTGGATTCTTATTTAATCCTTTTTTTACTATTAAAATATTCTTTCTGGCTACTTTCAGAGCACTCTCCTGATCTGCAATATAATCTAAATATGGGCTAAATTTATTAGCTTCTAGAATAATCTTATTCCAAATCATATTTCTGGCCCCTTGGAAGGCCATTTGGCCAACCACCTACTTTGTTAACTTAGTATTCTGATTCATTAGTTCTTGACATTATTCCTCTACTTCCTTCTTCTCTTGTTCTCTTTTCAAAATTGTCTCTTCTAGATTCTTGATCTGTTACTTTAAATCTATGAGTTCTACATCTTTTAGGTTTACCTAAGACATTTCTTTAGAAAGAGAGGTTGCATCTATTTCTACAGAAGGAACAATAAATTGATTTTTAACTTCTTCACATTTTTCCTGTAATTTGTTTTCTCTTGTTGCTAGCTTATTTTTTAGGTCCTTCTCATTTTCTATCAGAATCTTAGCATCCCTATCCCAATTCTTTTCTTTTTCTTCGAGCTTTAACAGCTTGGCTTTACAATCAATCAATTCAGTTTTTAATGTTTCCTTCTCCTTCTCAAACTCTGTCAATTCAAAGGTCTGAATAAGCTTAGTGGAAGGAATTTTTTTTTTTTAGCACCTCAACTTCTTTCTCTTTTTCATCAAACAACTTTTGATCCACTGCTCCTTCGTCTGACTGCCCATCGACCTTCAATAATTCGTCCTCCAAATTTTTAATTTTGATTCGAAGTTCCATGTTCTCAACCTTTTCTTTCCGTAGGAGGTCATGAGCTTTCTTTTTATTGGACTCCAGTTTAGACACCTATAATGTAGACTTAAGCAATCTTATATATATGATATCACCTGTTTCTCTGTGAAAGTGTATCATATCTATGGTAGGGATATTCTCTAAGTTCAGATTCACCTCTGATACCTTATGACCAATAGTCATGACCAAACTCAGGGTATCTTTGGCATGATCCCTTACAGTTTTTAAAGTTAGATCTAGATTTGGAAATTGCCTCACTTCCTCGTATAATTTTACTATTTCATCAAAGGTTTTATCACCCTCTTTCCTGTAGGTATTCAACCACTCCTCTTTTGATGTATAATTATTTGGGGTTACTCCATCAAATACATAATCCTGAAGCTCCAAACCAATTAATTTGGATTTTTCTTGCTTTTGTTTACCTTTCACACTGCTCTTATTCACATGTACCATTTTTCCCCCTTGTCCAATTTTCTGCTTCTTTGGTGTACTAACATTGTCCGCTTCTTCAGTGTCCATGAAAGATGGATGTTCTCTCTTCTTTGAATTTCCTAAAAAACTTATTAATGATTAAATATTACCATCAACTGCAACTATGTTAGAAATACCCATTGGGGGAGAATTATTTCTAGATATGGATGAGATAGAGTCTTGTTCCATGCGGATATTATCTGGGGTTTTTTTAGGATAACCTTCCCAATTAGTTGCCTCTCTGAGTCTAGCTACTTATATATCTTTAAAAGGCTTATTGTTGTTTTCCTGTCTTCTTTTAGAGATTACCTAGTGTGGATCATAGTTGATAGAAGCTCCCAAAGAATACCCCATGATTCTAATTATATTATCAATTATTGGTAGAGCATCTCTTTTTTTGACAACATATGGCCCTTCCTCCCAGGGAAATTTAATATCTAGACTCTTCCTGAAGTTTAAGATGTTTTCTTCCTCAATTGTAAGCCTTTGTCTAAAAAATTCCAAAGAAAATATTCTAGTTGTCAAAAAGGCTGGAATAATATAAGGATGGTGCACAAATCCATATAACCTTATAATTATTTCAGACTTTAAAAGGAACCAGTCTCCAATATTTTTACTAGGGGAAAGTTGCAATGTTTCCTTCATCTCTGGTAATTCCCTGGGAAATATTTCCTAAAAGAAAATGCTCTATATTTCTTTCGTCAAAAAATTCATGAACTTGCAATAATTATGGTTCATTTCATCAGTGATTACCAACTCAAGAAATTGTGGGTTATCTTCAGTATGTGATAAGAACATCTTCAGCAAAAAGGACTGGAATCTAGAAAATATGGTATCATGGAAGTTGACTAACTGAGAACGAATGTTCTCAGCTAGGAACTCATTAAACTTAAGGAAACAAGACTGGAAATACTGACCTGGAAGTTCAGAAACAATTGGGCAAGTACTTAAGATAAACACTAGACTGAACAATGACTCTGTAACATAACCATGAGTGTCTAAACCCAAAAATTGACTAGCTAAATTTATACACAATTGGGTTTCTTCATTAAACAAAAATAGGTCAATAGGATAAGATAAATTTATAACCTCACTATCAAGCTTTGAACATGACTTCAAAAAGTCTTCCTTACTCTTGGATGCAGACTTTTGGAAGAAATGTATGATGTTTTCTTCTTTGTACTCCTAGGATAAATGAACAAAATCATATGGGACAGATAGGGTTTTGCGGATAACAGAGGCATGCATAGGGAAAAGGATCCTAGACTTATGTTTATTCATGACGACTCCTTCAGTTGCGGAATAATTAATCACACACCACTTGACAAATTCAGGGAAATCAGGAGTCTAGTCAATAGAGAAAAAATAAAAGAAAGACCTGAAAACACCATGGGTCTCACTACCCTGATCCCTAAGAATTTTCAATTTATTTTTAGTTGTCTCAATTGTTTCATTCAGTAAAATGGTATCATAAACTTTGACATTTTTTTCTTTGAATATTTTCTCAAACCTTTAACAAGAAACCCCTAACTCTTCACTATCTGCCACTTCTATTTCATCCATTTTTAGAAGTACTTGAAGTTTCGAGATGCCTACCTTGTTAATTATCACAGTGCTCCGACTCGTCCATGTTGGAACTTTTCCCATAGTCAAGGTTATTGTCAATTTCCAATGCTAAAAAAAAACAAACCTCTAAACTCCACATAGATGCTTTTATATTTTTTATGTTTCATAACCATTGCACATCTCCCATAATCTATACCGTAGATTTGTTTTTATTTGAAATCTAAGTCGTTCATGCACAAGATCTCAATACAGAGACTCAACATTATCACCCTACACAACTTGATTTGGTGCAATCAATATCAACCATTGATATTTCAATCTTCCTTCATCAAAACCATCCAACTTTGAAAAGCTTTAACATTCCGCTAATCATTTCGAACCTGATTAATCGAGCAACTTCTGTTTGCAGAATACACCTTATCCTTCGATCCAAACCCAACCACTATTAAAACTGTTGATCAACGTGGCCCCTACCACTTTCCACGGATTTCAATTTGGAATTTATTCTCACTAGTTCAATTTGCGAAATTGTTTCCAACCGTAGATCTATCTCCGCTCACATATCATCTATTCAATCTTTTCACCAGTTAACCACCGTAGATCAAATTCCTTTCTTCATCCAACGTCCCATGATGAAAGATCATGCTAACCCATTAATCTAAACGGTGCTTCTACAAGATTTTCAAATACGATCACTTCCAAACCCTTCAATTAAACAATCCACAATTTCAAAGATAGTGCTAACACTTGGCTCCACTAGGGATGCTATCCTCCCTGCAAGGTAGAAAAGAACCTCGTAGACCAGTTTCCAAATCCATTGTCAATCTAAATATTTTTATTTTGGCTTTCTGAAAGAAATATAAAAACTAAAATATGGCTACCCCTTCCAATCTTAGGGCCTTCTCTGTGGAATTCAAATTTTCCAGCTCACCATATGTACTGATTGAAAGTAAAGAAGTATTTACACTATAATACATGAAATTTCCTTTCCCCTTGTTCCAAATAATGATTCAGAAATCTCCCATTAACTAGAACTCCTTCATATTGAGACCCATCCTGATACTGTAGAATAAAACCATTATTACCCCTTTGTGCTGCAATAATGTATGGACCTACCCATAAATGATCAAATTTACCATGCTTTCCTTTGTCTTCATGTGGAGCGTCCCATTTTAACACTGAATCATCAATATGGAAAGTGTCCTCTTTTACATTTCTGTCAAAGGTATTCTTCATCTTCTCTTGATGTATCTATACCTTATCATATGTTTTATCCCTCGGTTCACTTAGCTCAATAATTTGGCTTATTCTCCTTTGCATATGATTAGGTTCATCCTGTTTCTCCTACAACAAATTCAAAACTATTACTCCTAGAGATGTTGGAAAAACCACTTTAGCTCCATACACCAATTGGAATGGTGACATTCCAATAGCTCTCTTTGCGTTTATTCTTTCATCCCACAAAGCATATTTCAGCTTTGTATGTTATGCTCGTTTATTATCTTCCAACAACTTCTTAATTGTCCTCACCAAGATTTTGTTAGAGAATTCTGCCAGTCAATTACCCTATGGACAATATGCAGTAGAATGATTCAAAATTATATGATACTTTTGATAGAAATTTATCATCTTCTCGAACTTAAAAGAAGTTGCACGATCTGTTACAATCCTCTTAGGATAGCCAAATCTTTCCAAAATATTATTCTCCATGAAATCCATTATCACTGCATATGTAGCGTTTCTAGTAGGTATTGCTTCAATCCCCTTTGTAAAATAATCAGTTGCTGTTAAGATCCACTTATGCTGTCCTGAGGAGTTTGGATTTATTTCCCTAATGAAATCAAACCCCCACTATTGGAAAGGTGCTTCTACTGATATGGGATTAATAGGGAGTGGAACCACTTTCCTCTTTCCATCAAAAATTTGGCACTGATGACATTTGGTGGTTTCTTTATACACATCTAAAAATAATGAAGGCCAATAGAATCTTGCTCTCAAAATTTTATTTTCAGTTAACTTCCATGAATGATGTCACCCACAATCTCCTTCATGTAAATCTTTTGCTATTTGCTGAGCTTCATTCTCCAGAAGACAATTCAGTAACACTCCACCAGGATCCTTCCAATAAAGATATTGATTTAAAATACAAAAGTTTGCATCCTTCAACTTCACAGACCTTGCTCTAGTTTTACTTAACCCTGCAGGAGGTTGTAAATTTTGCAACACATAAACAATATCAACATACCATGGAGAAATAGAAAAATCAGGCATTACCTGTACTTCTGTGTCCAACTGATTTAATTGACCTGTCAGAAAATTTAGCTGCAGAAAATCACAATTGGAGTTTGTTGTCATTTTAGCCAATTGTTGTCCCTTAATCAACTTTGTAGGCTTAATTTCAATGTCATATTCCAAAAGCACTGCAATCCATTTTGCTCTTCTCCCCTCCGGATCCGGTTGTGTAAGTATGCTCTTTACCACACTGCTGGGAACATATGCGACTACATGTGAATGGAGAATGTAAATTATGAAATATTATAGGGCCTTAATCAAAGCATATGCTTGTTTTTCCATGATTTCATATTTTAACTCCCCGTCTCTTAATATCTTACTAAAAAATGCTATAGGTTGTTCTTCACCTTGATCATTCTTTTGTAATAGAACAACAACAACAGTATGCTCTGAAGCATATGAGAATACGAAAAAATCTTTATCAAAATCTGGACTTACCAGCACAGGAGCTTATGAAATAGATTTCTTTATATTCTTGAAAGACTTCTTAGCCTCCACTGACCATTTTATTTTATGATCCTTTTTCAGCATATTAGTAATGTTCATCAATATTTCAGAAAATCTAGGAATGAATATCCTCAAGAAATTTACCTGCCCAATGAATGATTGTACTTATTTCTTACTTCTTGGTTCCTCCACATTCAAAATTGCACCCAGCCTATCTGGATCGATCCTTATACCTTCTTTGGAAATAAAATGGCCCAAAAGTTCCCCTTCTTCCAGAGCAAAATTTGATTTCCTTGGATTTAATGAAATGCCATATTTTATGCATTTAAGGAAGACCTTTTCTAGATGTTTGATATGCTCCCCGTCAGACCTAGAATATACAGTAATATCATCCATGTAAATTTCTACAAACCTGTCTCTTTCATCTACAAAAGTGATGTCCATAGCACACTGGAAAGTGGCTCCTGCATTCAGTAATCCAAAAGGCATATTTCTGTACATAAATGTACCCTATGGTGTAGTGAAATCATTTTTTCCCCATCTTCAGGAAACACCTTTATTTGATTATAACCTGAAAACCCATCCATGGTAGAAATTATCTATGAACCTACCACTTTCTGCAAAATGTGGTCCATCTTTGGTACAGGGTAATTGTCCTTCAAAGAGACTTTATTCAAATTTCTGAATTCCACACACAGTCTTATTCCACCATTCTTCTTTCTAACAGGCACCAAATAAGCAACCCATTTTCTGAATATCTGGGTTACAATTATTTTTGCATCAAATAATTTTTTGATCTCCTTTTCAATGATAGGTAATAGCATTGGCTTAATCCTTCCTAGTTTCTACCTAAATGGTTTTTCTCCAGGATTAATTGGAATAGTCTGATGTATAATGGAAGTGTCATATTCTTTGAGTTCATCGTAACTCCATGCATATACATCAATGTATTTTTTCATTGGGTTCACATTCTCATCTTTTTCTTTAGCAAGCAATTTCTTGGACAACTTTACAATTCTGGAATTCTCCTCGATACCAATATTTTTATCTTCAACAAGGTTTTTAGCAGGTTTGACTTTAGGATCCCCGACAATATCATTTTGGTAAAAAAAGCCTCTCTAAGGGAATTAAACCTCTGGGAATATGATTACTCTTCAATTGGACTATATCTTTTCCTCCTAGTGAGCCTTTCAACTTCTCTATTTTAGCAAATCCTTCTTCATCGTCATCAACATCTTAAAAATTTTCAGAATCCACACTTTCATTTTCTATTTATGTATTTACAAATTCACCAGACAATTCCAGAAATATTTTGATTTGCATATCATCTTCAAAACCTACCAGTACTTGGTATTGTCTAGTATGGAAGGCCTGTTCACAATGTCAACCTTGTATTTTCTTTTCCGTGCAGTAGGAGTCTTAAATTTTCCAGCAGCAATTGCTAAGGAATCTGCCACTGTATTATCATATCTAGGAATCACTTTGACATTGTATTCTATGAAATAGTTTCCAAACATATCCCACACTTCATTCCTATAAGCTCTCATTCTGGGATGCTTAGTTTGATAACTATCATTCACCTGATTTATCACAAGTTCTGAATCTCCAAAAACTTGGACTCGTTTAGCTCCAAAAATTTTTAGTGCATGCAAATCCAACAACAAAGCTTCATACTCTGCTACATTATTAGTACATTCAAAGGTAAACTTGTAAGAAAAATATTTCAAATATCTAATAGGGGAAATTATGTATACACCTGCACAAGCAACCACTTTAGCAACTGGCCCATCAAAATACATAGTCCACAACCCTTCTTCCTTTTGTTTTCTTTCCAATGCTTCATGTTAATTTATCACCTTTTTATCCTTTTTACATTTACTTGGCACAACAACTTTTGATTCACAAGGAGAAACATCATTGAACAAAATAGATGACCATAAGTCTGTATCAAAACCATAAATATGATGAACTCCTGGTTGGTCTGAACTTCTAACAACATAAGGTGATGTTTTTTCAATGTACAGTCTCTTGTTTTCATTAAGAACATGAATTCTAGAATAAGACATATCCATTTGAAAACTTCCTTTTAACTTTGAATTCCAAGATCTTGACAACAAAACACCAAATTTAGGAGGGATATCAGCCACAACAACATCCATGACCATAGTTTTAGGTGGTAATTTAGCCAAGGATACTACCACGTCTTTATCAAACCCAAACATTTCACCCTTTTGGAATCAAAAGAATAAAATATTTATAATACCTTGTAATCTCTAACCCCAAACTTTCTACCACTCCTTTAGGCATCAAATTATGTGAAGCACCTGAATCTAACATGGCATTATGCAACACCATGTCATGCACATTTAAGCTCATATAAAAAGGTGGCACTTCCTCATTATCCACATTATCAATCTTAGACCCCAAAACAATGGGAGGATTGTCATCTGTCACTTCCAAAATATCTAGCTAAGCCTCTCCCTTATTTCTGACCATTTTTGTTATTGTGTCCCTATACTCCTGATTTCTGAGCAATTCATTAAAGGAATTGAAATATTCAACTTAGCAAGTTCACTTTGTAGATTAAAAATGGAAGAAATTTTATCTACGTCCATGGGTGTTGTTTGTTTTAACTCCTTTATTTTCTCAGTTCTATTTTCAATCTCTTTATGTGCAACAAGTTCCTTTTGCTTTTCGTTTCTTTTTTTTGTATTCATCTGACTACTGGAAGGATGATTTGAATTTAACCTTCCTTTATTAATAGTAACATCTCTAATTCTCAATTTGATATTTTTACATCACCTATAGCATGCATATACCCCTTCTGATACTATTCCAAATCCTCTTCAAAATCTTTATTATCATCCTCCTGTGCAAACATACTGTGTTCCTCCTCAGTTAGATAGATTTTAGAATCTAAATCACCAAAATAATGAATATGGTCTTCAATAGACTCTGCACCATCATCATTAGCAACATAATTTTCTGGGAAAGTTGGTATTATTTGCTGATCTTCTTGGTTCCTTGGATTTCTCATGTCTCTTTCTCTATTCTGTGGGAGTGGAGGAGGAATAGGTCTTCTAAAGTTAGGGTTTCTGATCTAGGGTTCATTTTGTTCTCGATTGACTGGCCTAGTATCCATAGTCAGCTTATCCATTAACTTTTCCATTGTTTTTAGCATCATTTCAAATTTGATATCATTAAACGAAGAAGCAGAAGAGGTGGAGGGAATAATTTCTTCTCTACCTTTCCTCCTATCAACATCTACTCTTTGTTTTATCTTTCCCCATGCCATCATATTGGCTTCTACTTCCAAGGCATCAGTAAACATAACACAAAGACTGGCTGAGTTTCTTTCTCTCAACAACAATGCAAAGTCATTATGAAAGGCTTCTCCATAATGAAGTTTAGCAGCACCAGCTGAAGGATTAATATCAACAGGTATTGAATTATAGAATCTCATGAACCTACTGGAAAACTCATGGACTGACTCAAAACCTCCTTTTTTAAGATTATTGTACTGGGACAGGACCTGTAATGGACTCTGCTTATCATCCCATATATCCAAGAATGCAGTTTGGAAGGATGAAAAGTTTTGAATATACCCAGCAGGTAAATATTTATACCACTTTTTGGCTTCCCTAGACAAGCTCTGTGCAAATAGCCTCATCTTGACATCCTCATAATCACCCTCTTCCAAATCTATAAAGTCATCAAATTTTCCAACATGGTATTTTGCAGTAACATTCCCTTCTCCATCATACAATGAAATCCTCTGAGCATAATTTAAGGGAAGGTCATGTAACACAGCAGGTAAGGCCAATAGAGAAAACATAGTTGCAGCTATTGGTCTAGGTCAATTTCAGGTCAAATCAGCCAACTTACTATGATTTGACCTGCAATTGACCAATTTATCCAGATATTCCTTTTGAGACAATAATGGTCCTTTTTCCTCCCAAAAGAAAGGAATTCCCCTGCTTACCAATGGAGTAAATAAATTAACCACTTCTTTGAATTTATTACTTATAATATCAACTTTAGCCTGTACAGTATTGAACATTATGTATTTTCCAATCACTTTTCTAGCCCAAGAGATAACAACAAATATGTCTCGGCTATCAAACCTTGTGACTTGATCTTCTGATAAGGTACTTAAAACGGTGATAGAATTTTGAGATAATTCCATTGGATTCTTATTTAATTCTTGTTGTAATATGAAAATATTATTTTTGTCTACTTTCAGAGCACTCTCCTGATCTGCAATATAATCTAAATATGGTCTAAACTTATTAGCTTCTAGAATAATCTTATCCCAAATCATATGTCTGGCCCCTTGCAAGGCCATTTGGCCAACTACCTACTTTATTAACTTATTAGCTTCTAGAATAATCTTATCCCAAATCATATGTCTTGACATTTTTCCTCTACTTCCTTCTTATCTTGTTCTCTTTTCAAAATTGTCTCTTCTAGATTCTTGTTCTTTTGCTTTAACTCTACGAGTTCTACATATTTACGGTTTACCTGAGACATTGCTTTAGAAAGAGAGGTTGCATCTATTTCTATAGAAGGAACAGTAGATTGATTTTTAACTTCTTCACATTTTTCTTGTAATTCTTTTTCTCTTGCTTCTAGCTTAGTTTTTAGGCGCTTCTCATTTTCTATCAGAAGCTTAGCATACCTTTCCCAATGCTTTTCTTTTTCTTCGAACTTTAACAGCTTGGAATTATAGTCAATCAATTTAGTGTTTAATGTTTCCTTCTCCTTCTCAAACTCTGTCAATTCAGAGCTCTGAATAAGCTGAGTGGAAGGAATTTAAAAAAAAAAAATTAGCACCTGAACTTATTTCTCTTTTTGATCAAACAACTTTTAATCCACTGCTGCCTTTTTCTAACTTCCCATCGACCTTCAATAATTCCTCCTGCAAATTTTTAATTTTGATTCGAAGTTCCTTGTTCTCAACCTTTTCTTTCCGTAGGAGGTCCTGAGATTTATTTTTATTGGACTCTAGTTTAGACACCTATAATGTAGACTTAAGCAATCTTGTATATATGATATCCCCTGTTTCTTTGTGAAAGTGTATCATATCTATGGTAGGGATATTCTCTAAGTTCACATTCACCTCTGATACCTTATTACCAACAGTCATGGCCAAACTCAGGGTATCTTTGGCATGATCCCTTACAGTTTTTAAAGTTACATCTGGCTTTGGCAATTGTCTCACTTCCTCATATAATTTTATGGTTTCATCAAAGGTTTTATTAGCCACTTTCCTGTAGGTATTCAACCACTCCTCTTTTGATGTATACATATTTGGGGTTACTCCATAAAATACATATTCTTGAAGCTCCAGACCAGTTACTTTGGATTTTTCTTGCTTCTGTTTACCTTTCACACTGCTCTTCTTCACCTATACCATTTGTCCCTCTTGTCTAATTTTTTGCTTCTTCGGTGTACTAGCAATGTATGCTTCTTTAGTGTCCATGAAACCTGGATGTTCTCTCTTCATTGAATTTCCTAAAAAACTTATTAATGATGAAATATTACCAGCAACTGCAACTATGTTAGAAAGATCCATTGGGGGAGAATTATTTCTAGCTATGGATGAGACTGAGTCTTGTTCCATGCTGATATTATCTGTGGTTTTGTTAGGATAATATTCCCAATAAGCTGTCTCTCTAAGTCCATCTACTTCTGTATGTTCAAAAGGATTATTTTTGTTTGCATTTCCTCTTTTATAAATTACCTAGTGTGGATCATAGTTGATAGAAGCTCCCAAAGAAAACCCCATGCTTCTAAGCAGATTATCAATTATTGGTAGAAAAATTCTACTTTTGACAACATCTGGCCCTTCCTCCTTGGGAAATTTAATATCTAGACTCTTCCTAAAGGTTAAGATGTGTTCTTCCTCAATTGTAATCCTTTGTCTAAAAAATTACAAAGAAAGTATTCTAGTTGTCAGAAAGGATGGAAGTATATAAGGCTAGTGCAAAAATCCATATAACCTTATAATTGTTTCAGACTCTGAAAGGAACCAGTCTCCTATATTCTTACTAGGGGAAATTTTCAATGTTTCCTTCAGCTTTGGCAATACCCTGGGCAATATTTACTGAAAGAAAATGTTGTATATTTTTGTCATCTAACAATTCATAAAATTGCAATAATTTTTTGTCATTTCATCATTGATTACCAACTGAGGAAATTGTGGGTTATCTTCATTATGTGATAAGAACATAAAACTTTGGTATCGTTGAAGCTGACTAACTGAGAATGAATGTTCTCAGATAGGAAATCATAAAAATTAAGGAAACAAGACTGGAAAGACTGACCTGGAAGTTCAGACTCAATTGGGAAAGTAATTAAGATAAACAACAGACTCAACAATGATTGTGTAACATAACAATTAGTGTCTAACACCAAAAATTGACTGGCTAAAGTTATACACGACTTGGTTTCTTCATTAAACAAAATGAGTTCTTTAAGATAAGATAAACTTATAACCTCGCTATCTGTCTTTGAACATGACTTCAAAAAGGATTCTTTACTCTCGGCTGCATACTTTTGGAAGAAATGTATGATGTTTTCATCTTTGTACTCTTGGGATAAATGAAAAAAAAACATCTAGGACAGATTGGGTTTTGCGGATAACAGAGGCATGAATAGGGAAAAGGATCCTAGACTTAGGTTTATTCATTATGACTCCTTCAACTACAAAATAATTATTCGCAGACCACTCGAGAAATTCAGGGCAATTGGGGGTCTGGTCAACAAAGAAAAAATAAAAGAAAACCCTAAAAACACCATGGGTTTCACTACCTTGGTCCGTAATAATTTTCAATTTATTTTTAGCCGCCTCAATTGTTTCTTTCAGTAAAATGGTATCAAAAAATTTAGCATTTTTGTATTTGAAGCTTTTCGAAACCCTCTGACAGGAAACCCCTATCTCTTCACTATATTCCACTTCTACCACTTCAATTTCATCCATATTTAGAAGTACTTGGAAAGTTTCAGGATGCCTACCCTTTTAATTAGCACAGTTTTTTGACTCGTCCATTTTGGCACTTTGTGCACAGTCAGGGTTATCGTCAATTTCCAATGCTAAAAAAAAACAAACCTCTAAACTCCAAGTAGATTTTTTTATATTTTTTTTATGTTTCATAACCATTGTGCATATTTCGTAAGCTATACCGTAGATTTGTTTTTCTTTCAAATCTAAGTTGTTCATGCACAAGATCTCAATCCCGAGACTCAACATTATCACCCTGCACAACTTGATTCGGCGGAATCAATATCAACCATTGATCTTGGAATCTTCCTTCATCAAAACCGTCCAACTGTGAAAAGATTTAACATTCCACTAATCATTTCGAACATGATCAATCGAGAAAAATACATTTTCGGAATGCACCTTAACCATCGATTAAAACCTGATCACTATTACAACCGTTGATCAACGTGGCCCCTACCAATTTCCGCGAATTTCAATTTGGAATTTCTCTGCGCTAGTTCAATCTGTGGAATTGCTTTCGACCGTAGATCTATCTCCGCTCACATCTTGTCTATCTAATATTTTCACCAGTTAACCAATTCCACAAATCAGAAAACTTTCTTCGTCCGAGCATGTCCAATATACGGAATGCTCCAGCGTCGTTGATCTTACATTGTATCAATCTCAACCTTTCAAAGTTGCACATTTTTAATGGATTTCGCAAATCCAAAAACTTAGTTTATTCCTTGCATCTTCGATCTGCGGAAATTTCTTTCCACCACTGATCTACAGCATCTTTAATATGAGGCATCGATATTTGACACCCTTTACCTCCATTCCGCTGATGAGAACAATTCAATTTATCCCCCATATTTCAAACAGTGGAATGATCTACCGCTGTAGATCAAATTCCTTTCTTCATCCAATGTCTTATGATGAAATATCATGCTAACCCCATAATCTAAAGGGTGCTTCTACAAAATTTTCAAATATGATCACTTCCAAACCCTTCAATTAAACAATCCATAATGTCAAATATAGTGCTAACAGAGCCTAAAGTAACTTTGGATACATTTTTCTCCTTTTTATTATTAAATACCAATTTATAGCTCTTTCTCACACAAATTTGATTTAAGAGTCTTTATAAAGTTAAAATCACTTTTAAACCCTCATTAAATAATTATGAAGTGACTTTTACATAGTCATATATTTTTTCCCTAAGTCACTTCATAACCCCATTTTCTTTGCAAATTAATTACTCAATGTCCCTTATGGTGTTGTGATTCTCCCACTAACATTGATTAATTAATTTAATCCCATTGATGTAGCAGGGACACTCCAAGACACCTCCACTTTCCATGCTAGAGAACACAACAAAATCGGGGACATTATAGTCCTCCCTTCCCAAAAATTGTTTGTTCTCAAGCAATATCATCATAATCTAAGCCAAGATGAAAGTGAAAGTGATGCTAAGGTCCCAAACCACCCTTGAATATGTGAAGCATCCTCGACATAATGTGAAATTTGGCAAGGTACAAACATAAGATTCGTCCCAAAAACCGTCACTAAGTAAAGTAACTCAACACTGTAACAATTCTATCAGCTCCTCATAGAACCAATCAACTAGGAAACCGATCTCGTGGAAGAAAAAATTGGCTCCTGCCTCCATGTTAGGGGCTAAAATGTCTAATATTGGAATTCCAAGGTCTCCAACTATTATCAAGAAGGTAAGACCATGATAACACTGTTACTGTGATCATAACCATTCGATTGTCATGCCCCGTGTTCCTCCTCCTCTCCTTGAACTCAAAACTGGGATACTACAAGAAATGAATTTACCACCATGGATAGTGGCCTGCATAGGAATCCAAGTGAAGTGATGTCCTATAAATACATTGACATACTCAAAATCAGATATTAATAAAGAAATTGTGTCCCTATCATTGGCAATGACTACGAGCTACTCAAGGACACTAAACATATCCCCACTAGCTGGATCTATCGCCTGCATCACCAGATACTCCAAAACAATCAATGGAAAGTGTGTGATCTAGTCAATCACTACATATATACAAACTCTGCTTTTCACCCTAGGTAAACTTGTGATGCAATATAACAATAAATTGTTTTCCTTGGCCCTAAAATGGGTAAAGGTTGCATCAACCTTACTCGAGTATTGTGTCATAACTTTCCCTGCTGACAAATAGTATGATCACCCATATGTTCCAATGCAATGTTTGCAAATTCCCCCATGTGAAATTTTCACAGACCTTCATGTAGATGGTAAATCACCAAGGTCCCACACTATCTAGTCAGCTATGACATAGTATCGACTCCTAACACTGATCTACAAGGTGATAACCCAAGAATCCTCTTAATTTTCTTTGATCCGACAGGTACTCATAAGCTACACAAACTTGGGTAACTTCTTAGAATATTGTCCCTCTAAGAAACCAACCCTAACTATCTCATCTGTATCAGTTGTCAATACATCCATCACTGTATTCTCGGGGTCCCACTATCGACACTGCACCCCTCTAATCATACTCGCCATATGAAGAAATCTATCACTTTGACATATGGTATGATCCCACCACGGAATTGGAAGTACACCACTCCTAATGCTTGTAAACGTGTTTATGAATAGATCAAACAAAGTCTATATATCCTCTTGTGAACTCTGTGTACTAAAAACCTAGTCAAAATGAAAGGCCTTTTTCATGGCCACAAAGTTATTTGTCTTATTTGACTGACTCCAATGGTCCTCTATTGTCTTGTTGTATACAACCATAACATCATGTGCCAACCAAAATCCTGTATGTGCTACTACATCCAATGATATACTGATGTAAGTTGAACATGTATTCATCATATACTTATCCACCCAATCCTTTGATGCATATACTCCCATTGTTG
Source organism: Pseudotsuga menziesii (assembly GCA_001517045.1). Taxonomy (NCBI): domain Eukaryota; kingdom Viridiplantae; phylum Streptophyta; class Pinopsida; order Pinales; family Pinaceae; genus Pseudotsuga; species Pseudotsuga menziesii. The sequence continues at coordinate 29,243 of LPNX010877113.1, forward strand.
ATGGTCCACACATTGTATTCAACTATGTCACCTATGGATTTTCCTTGAGCCTTCAACGGGCTCTCCAAAAGAGGCAGCCCATGATCGGGCTATAATGAAAAATATGTGAAAAGTAAAAAACCTTGTAGTCACATCTCTCTACAAATGCCTACAAATATGAATTCTCCTCATGCTCAACCTTTACATGAGGTTCATCCATCAAATCATTAGTGACACCAACCTTCTCCTACATCAATGTTTCCATATACAACTAACTGTTTGTTGTGTATCCTGAAGGATGTAACCAACACAACTCCACACGAATTTTCTCAAGCTGCACCTCCAATTCATGAAGGAACTTTTGTGTGGTATTCAAAGAATCCTAGGTAATCTCCAGTTCATGATTAAATATGTCAACTTCCTCTTATTTTTCATTGTAGTGCACTATCGTAAATATAATCAAGCATGAGAAGACGATCTTTATCGGAAATTAGGTGTAGATAATTATCTTTAATTATTGCCACTACTTCTCTAAGTGCCTAAAGTTCTAAAAGGGAAGGTTCTCCGCCCAAACTATCGTGTCTCTAGAAATCTCAAACAACACTTGGTCACTAATGTATGTGTATCATCAAAATGTCTCATGGCTTCCATAACATTTTCCTTACTTACCTTTAACATCCCTGTCAAAGGATGTGTATCATGAGCACAACCATCTTCATACAAATTTTCTGATTTTCTTTCACCTTTAGCAACAATTGGTTCTTTTTCATTACAAATCACATTGTCATTTTGTTCTTCCAAAACCTACCAAACTAAAGGCATGAGAATAATGGAGTTTTCAATGGGATCAACATTAGCATGTTATTCCTTTGAAATGTTTGGAAAGGTATTTGGACACTGTTTTCCTTTTTCAACCCTTCCTTTTGTGTCTTTGTTTTCTTCCTTTAACACCTTCACATTTTTATCTGTGTTTTTTAAAGAATATCCATCACATTCCTTGGGCTATATTCTGTACTAGATGGCGTAATAGTCTTGAAAGGCCAATGTTGCACATACCTCATCACCCAATGCCAAGTATTCTTGATATTGGAGCATGTACTTAAGTGACACTAGCCTCTTTAAATTTTCATCAAAGATATCTCTAATTTACTCGATGCTTCCACTGAATTTCCCCTCAGGATGGAAGGAAATCCAACTTTGATACCATTGTAATGTCCCTATCCAAAAATTTTCCTAAACTGCTTGGAGTGGTTAAGGAATTTCTTCAAACACTTAGTTTCCAAACTGATGTAACTTACTATGCAGGAACATTTGACTTGGAATGTACTGTGTGATAAGCTTGGGTGAAATCTTTTGTCAATAATTTTGTAAACAAAGATGTAAGCATTGAGTTCAACGATCCTGTATCTAAAAGGTGCTTGGATTTGGGATTTATCTATCATATTTGTTTTAGTATCATTGTTCCAAAACCATAGTTTCTCATAATATAAGGGCTAGTGCATAAGTACCAATCAACAACTAACAAATGAAAGCAAAGGTAGGAACAATGTATTGATTTTTATTAATAGCAGTGAAATAACTGATAGAAATCTGATTTGGTATGAAATCTCAAACCTAGGGGTGTTTACAATGATGCCAAACTCATCGAGGTATTGTAGTGGCTCCCATCGAGGAATGATGCACATAAATACATGGAATCAAACATATAATAAGTTGACCTTCTCCCAAATACAAGTAAATAGCAGCGCTAATATATATCATGGGTATCCTATAGGATATATATGGAACTATAATCCTTTATTTCAATGAATATATATCCACAATGATGTAGCGTAATTTTAGGATATCTGGGACTGATATATAGTATTTGTTGGAGATGATCCCTTGGTTTTGTGCACCCAAAATTCCTATAACAAATCATATATGTTTACAATATGCTTCCAACAAATCTTAGCTTATGAAACTATACTTAGGACCCAAAAATCAGTCAAATAAAGGTATGTTGTCTTCTTGTCCCTCGACAGGGCGAGGAATCAATAAGTACTCAAGCTACTCAAGGCCCCAAAAGTAAGTGGAGGAAGAAAGGTACAAAGTCGCTTGTTCACATCGGGCAAGGGCACTGGTCAGTTTTATTGCCTTCCCCTCCTTTGTCAAGAAAGAGCTATGCACCTTTATTGACGAACCTTATTTAAATTCACCTGCTTTCAAGCCTTCTTGTGAGTAGTCCCCCTTCCTTCCCTCACTATTGAGCAACTAAGCCTTTGAGTAGTGCAACTTGACTTGTATGCTCTGATACCACTGCAATGTCCCTTGGAAATATTTTCTTATGTTTTTCATTGAACCTTTGGTATCTTAGTTCAAGACTTGTGTCAAATACTTGGCATACCAGTACTATAGGATCACTATAAGACACTCTCAAGGAAATTTGATTCTTTTGTTGGTGTAATGACTTCAATTTTATGATTCAGATCTTACCATGATAAACATATATCAGAGATGATGCACTATAGGAGTAAGAATACTTGCATTTAACAGTCCATAAGAAACCCACAAATGTCATTAAGCTACAATCATCACTTGTCAAAGTACATGGGAAAATGTTTGTTGTAGGTGACTAAAAGTCTCATCTATTATAATCATCAATATATATCAGAAAAGTAGTCTTCAATTTACATTCACTATAGAATCCTAACAAGAATCCATTAACTCATATTTAACTTACTATTCATACTTGTCAAATAGTGCATTGTGCTTCCCTCCTACTTGCAAAGTAAGGACCTCTTGGATGCCATGATTTTGCTTGGATAATGTGCAAGTGATGAAGGGAATAATCCCTGTGAAGACTACATCCACCAAATCCCAGGGTTTGTGACTGATTTATGAGTGGTAAGTTTAGTTAATCACTTAGTAAATAATTGTTTTTGTTTACTTCTTTCCTTAAATCTAAATGTTAATGATATGTTTACTTGGAAGCTTGCATTGAGTATTACAAATTTGATTCCCAACAACCCTCGCTACAGAGGATCCATTTCAAGCATGGCTCATTAATGCATTTAAACACCAAAATGTTTTGACATAGATTGCAAAAAACTATGGAGTTAATCCACTGCTACAGTAGTCTTAAAGTTTACTAATTAATGGTTATAATTCCATAAAATGATATGGAAATGATAACCTTTATCAAATTTAAAATGAACTATAGATCCAAGTTCTACATTTGAATCTCACAACTGGGGTAAAAGCATAATGATGAAAAATTGTAGTGGCTATACCTTTCTAACAGATATCTGAACACCGAGTTTAAAGATCTTATAGCTAACAAGTGATTGGATTTGGGATTTACCTATTTTTTTTTAGGATCATTGTGTCAAAATCATATTTTCTCATAATATAAGGACTAGTGCATAAGTACCAATCAATAACCCACAAATGAAAGCAAATCTTGTAACATCGTACTGATTTTTATTAACAACAATGAAATAATAGTAGAAATATGATCTGGTATGAAATATCAGACTAAGGAGTGTTTACAAAGATGTTAAACTCATCAAGGTGTTGTAGTGGCTTCCTCTTCCGCACAAAATTACATGGAATTATATGTATAAGAGGTTGAACTTCTCCCAAATAGAATTAAATAGAAGCACTAATATATATCTTGGTTATCCTGTAGGATAGATCTGGAAATCACAACCTTTATTTCGATAAATATATATCCAAAATTTTGTAGTAGAATTCTAGGAGATATGGGACTGATATATAATATCTTTTGGAGATGGTCCCTTGGTATTGTGCACCCAAAATTCCTGCAATATCTAGTATATGTTCACAATATGCTTCCAATCAATATTTGGTTATGAAACTATACCTAGGACCCAAAAAACACTCAAATAAAGGTACTATGTCCCCCCACCCCCTGTATGTTTTGATACCATTGTAATGTCCTTTGGAAATCTTAAATTAAATTTTTCATTAATTGCTGGGTATCTTAGTTCAAGACTTGCGTCAATGATCCGTCGGACCTCAACTTGAGTGCATTACAAAGTTTGTTTAAAAATAATGCGTTTATTAGTTTGCTGAATTCATCACATAGCTTGCATAGTTAATTAAGTGCTGAAATCTGATATAACAACAACTAAACAGGAAAGGAAACAACAAAACTGAACAGAAATGAGAAACACTGAAACAGAGAGCCACAAAACAGAAGTTGATAACGGAGTTCACCCCCTTCATTGGGCTACGTCTTCGAGTCCCTCTCCAATGGGTACCGATCCAATTAATCTCTTTAAGATGGTACAAAATGGTTCTGGAATCAACTTTAGCAACAACAAGCAGAATGCTGTACAAAGTCTTTAAGACCTCTCTTCTGGAAATTACAATTAGCCTTCGAAAGGAAAAAAAAGCTAAATTATAACAAAGAATGTCGACTTCAAAAGAAACAGCAGCTACGCACTTCACAGTAACTCCCCAATATTCTCATAGTAGAAAAGTGAAGCTCTGTGCTCTAAAACACTCTGAGTCTCCCCTTCTGAAATGTGGCAAGCGTCCTCTATTTAAGCATTTAGCGAGAGGATGAGTAACAGACCACAGCTGTTATCTTATTTATTATTGTTACAACCATATGCTAACTGAACCATGCAATTCCGCCAAGTCACGGCCCAAGCATTATGTTACCATGACGTTTCAGATCCCCGAAACGTTGCAACCAACTCCACGCTCATACGCTACCTTACAACACATTGCAACGACCGCCACTAGCTATGCCATGTGTAACGTAACCATTTGATGTCACCATCAACTTCGCAGTATATAAATGTCATGGCATATAAGGACTTCGCCATATACCCGATCCACTGTCGCAACATACAAAAGTCGCGGCATATAAGGACTTCGCCATATACCCGATCCACTGTCACAGCTTACAAAAGTCGCGGCATATGCCTAACCTCCACAAACCATTCGATGCTCACTTGACGGTGCACAACTATGCAGCCCCTACATAACTGCGCGGCATGCGATAAGCTGTGCGGCATGTGCATATAATGGCTAGAATATGAGTTAAAACCATAGATTAACTACTATTGTACCATATTGGATTAGTGTAACTTGAAGATGAATAATCCTCCGGATCAGTCAAATACATGGCATACCACTTTTGTAGTGTCACTGTAAGATACTCTTAAGCAAGTCTAATTATTTTGTTGGTGTATTGACTCGAAGATTATGCTTTATATTTTACCATGATAAACATATACCAGAGATGATGCACTACATACATGTCTAAGAATACTTGCATTTAACAATCCACAAGCAACCCACAAATGTCATTAAGCAATGGTTAATTCTTGTCAAAGAACAGGGAAAAATGTTTTTTGTACGTGCCTAAAGGTCTCTCTTATTGTAATCAATGATTATATCATACAAACAATCTTCAATTTACATTCATTATAGTATCCTTATAAGGAGCCATTAACTCAGATTTAACTTACTATTCAAACTTGTCAAATAGTGCACAATGCTTCCCTCCTACTTGCAATGTAAGGACATTCTAGATTCCATGATTTTTCTTGGATAATGTGCCAGTAATGAAAGGAATAATCCATGTGAATACTACTTCAACCAACTCCCGGGGGTTGTCAGTGCTTTCTGAGAGGTAAATTTAGTCAAACACTTAGTAAATAATTGTTGTTGTTTACTACTTGCCTTAAATATAAATGTTAGTGATATGTTTACTTGGAATCTTGCATTGAGTATTACAAATTTGATGCCCAACAACCCTCAATACAGAGGACCCATTTCAAACATGGCTCATTAATGCATTTAAACACAAAATGTTTTGACAAAGATTACAAATAACTATTAAATTAATCCACTGCTACAATAGTCTTAAAATTTCACTAAGTAATGGCTATGATTCCATAAAATGATATGGAATTGATAGTCTTTATCAACATTAAAATGAAATATAGATCCAAGTTCTACATTTGAAACCCACAACTGGGGTAACAACATAATGATGACAACTTGTATTGGTTGTACCTTGCTTCTATGATCTACCTGTGGGTGAGGATACAATAACCATACTTCCAATTCCTTTGCTAAATGTTGAAACAAGACACACAATTCTCACAATGTATGTAGCGTGCTTGATATGTCTACTGAGTACGGATGAGTGTAACCACTACTTCTCCCTTGCATTGTACAAACCTCTTTACTCTCACGAATTGAATGTAACTAGATATATTTTCACATATGAATAATATGTGCCTTATCCAATAGTTTAATGCGCCCTTCCCACAATATATGAATTCTCATCCTACTATTTCACACCCAAAAATGTAGAGAAAGTATTTGTATCAACCAACTAATAGAGATGAGCCCATTAGCTCTTTCCTAGAATCTATATTTGCAACAAATTTTATAGCTATTGTATGCTCCTCCCAAGAGTAGAATAGAAAGGTTGTTGTGCCCTCCTGCTACTTCTAAATGGTTGAAATATAAGGATTAATGTTCCCTTTACTTGGTGCACCCCTCCAAAAAAAATGCCTAGTTGTTAAAAAAATGAGCCCCTCTCTAAGCCTGGTAGATAAGTGTTGAATCCTCCTCTTTGGGTAGCCCATCCTCCACAACTTGTCCCACAAAAGATACAACTGATAAATCTTGCAAAATCCACTCAATACTTATATTTCTTAGTGAAGAAATGATTATGTATTATAACATTGAAGCACACATGAGAAATATGATTGATTTCTCCTTCCAATAGCTAGAGTGGATTTGTATCACCACTGAAACTATTTTCCTCTCTTAGGGTTTTTGTCCCAAGAGACTCAAGCTCTAAGAGCTCCCCAAATTTTATTTTCGAAATGAGAATAACATGAATGAGAGAATGGGGTCTTATGCCCTTTTTATAATTTATCAAGTCACTTTTGTGACTCTTCAACTTCCTCCACCCATTATTTTCATGAAATGAGCCTAAATTAACTTTGGATACCTTTTTCTCCTTTTTATTATTAAATGCCAATTTATAGCTTTTTCTCGCTCAACTTTAATTTAAGTGACTTTATAAAGTTAAAATCACTTTTAAAACCTCATTAAATAATTATAAAGTGGATTTTACATAGTCATATATTTTTTTCCTAAGTCACTTCATAACCCCATTTTATTTTCAAATTAATTACTCAACATCCTTTATGATGTTTTGATTCTCCCATTAAGATTGATTAATTAATTTAATCCCATTGATGTAGTAGGAACACTCCAAGACACCTCCACTTTCCATGCCAGAGAACAAAACAGAATCGGGGACATTACAATCCTCCTTTCCCAACAATTGCTTATTATCAATCAATGCCGTCATAATCTAAGTCAAGATGAAACTGAAAGTGATACTAGGGTCCCAACCCACCCTTGAATATGTGAAGCATCCTATTCCCAATGTGAAATTCAGTAAGGTACAAACATAATATTCCTCTTGTAAACTGTCGCGAATTAAAGCAACTTGGCACCATAACAACTCTATCAACCCATGAAAGAACCTATCTACTAGGAAATCGATCTCGTGGAAGCAAAAACTAGCTCTTTCCTCCATGCCAAGGGCCAAAATGTCTAATACTGTAATCCCAAGGTCTCCATCTAATATCAAGAAGGGACCACCATTCTGTTGCTGCGACACTTTGATAATAGCAATTCAATTTCCATGCCACGGTTTCCTCCTCCTTTCCTGGAACTCCAAATTGAAATACTATACAGAGTGAGCTTACTACCATGGATAGTGGCCTGCATAGGAATCCAAGTTAAGTGATGTCCTATAAATCCACTACCATACTCAACCTTAGATATCAAGAAAGAAAGTCTGTCCCTGTCACTGGTAATGACTATGAGCTACTCAAGGGAATTAAACATCTCTCCACTAGATGGATCTATCTTTGATGCCAGGATCCCCTGTAACAGTATTTAGACAGAATTTCATACAATTTAGTCAGTTCTAACTTTAGCAGAACTGCTAAATTTAACCAACTTGGCCAATGTCCCAGGCAACGCTCAACAAAGAGCAAACTCTAATTCTTCGATAACTGGATTACATAAGAATTCCGTGTCTAGCCTCTGTTGTTATCCTCCAGGATATTTTAACAAGTGAAATCATCCTCAGTTCGTTAGATCTTTGTCAAATTCAATCAACAACATACTCAAAATAGAACAAAGTAGATTGAAATTAAAATTTTTCATTCACCCTGTGTAGTTAACTCACCTGCTAGTTGAATTTATGGAATCATTGAGGACCGTCTGATCTAGATCGATGGTGGACCTCAAATACCATAAGGCAGATTTCATTAAAATTCCGCACACACCAGGATTTTATTAATCCATGCTAGTTCTCCCCGCAGAAACAATAACATCCATAGATCTATTTCAACGATCAACCTCGTCCGTTGATCATAATCCTCTTTGCAATGATTACTTTAAAATTTCTCAACTCAACACCTTTTTATCCTCCTCGCTCTTTCAACCAAAGAAATTCCTTCTGGTCGTTGATCTTCACACCTTTAGATCTCCACCACATGATCCTCAAGCATATGAATGAGGAATATCAGCTTATCTCGTTCACAATTCTATCTTTTGAAATCTCTCCTCAACCATAGATTTGGTTCTACCACGATCTTAACCTTCCACATAGGCACGTACTTAGGCTTTGTTTATCATCGACCCTTGCATTGATTAATCGTTGATACAGAACCCCACAACAAGGTTATTCTGAACATATTTCATTCATGAAATACTCAATGGATTATTAATCCAAATCTCATTCGATTGATCAAAGAATTGATCAATTGACCTTTGTTCCTCTCCCTCTCAGAATCCCTAATTCACACCCAGGATTATTAATGATTAAGAGAGGACTAAACAAACATTCAATTCATGAAATTTCACATTTAGACAAATTTATAAATTTCACACAGGGATTATGCCGAAATAGGCTTTTTCATTCACCCAATGAAACTATACATAAAAACTTGTCTCAGATCCTGCGTTATATTCTCCTTAGGCCCGATACATCTTTAATTTCCCTTGCTTGATCCAGATTTACTCTTTTCTGGATACTCCTCTTCTCTATTCTATTATTCTATTCTATCTATGTATATATATCCTCCCATTTCTCATAGGCTTACATATATATACACAACGTATTTATGAACCATTCCAGTTCAGATCCTCAATATAGTCATAATCTCTAAGTTCTTGCTAACTAATCCTAATTACAACAAACCCTTAAGCCTATCCTATGACTCACTGCCATTAGATGAGGGTTTTATTACGTGACTCATCAATGACACATCACTCACCTAGTGACTCACCTAAATGACTCATCATCCATATAGAATCATATTTTACATAGGTTTATTTACAATGTGATGGTTCAAAGACCATCAATTCAGAATTGAAGACCCCTTATAGGTATGATCAAACATCGAATCCTGTAGTTTGTTCGAGGGCAGAATGCTCCTGCATCAGAATCTCTAGGAAGAAATAAATATGACCTCCTGGTCATAAAATTCCATCTTCAATATGTCTGGATCCCAAACTTTGTACTACAGCTGATCATCCATCTTATCATGTTGTTACATGTCTTTGTCATCTTCAATTCTCATGGTTTCCAAATTTTCTGTTTCATTGCTCCACTAGCTTTGCTTATGCAATCTTCTTCTGTCATCTGTCTCCTGCTATTGTTTTTTCTATTTTCTCTGCTGATGTAAATATTCATTCTTTCTTAATGTCTTCTCTGAGACATCTTCACCATCGACATCCTTAGTTATTCAATATCCACGTCCAGTCTATCCTTTGGCTGGTACAACTGCATCTTCTTTTCATGAAGCTGCTGCTATTCTCTTGAATCTCTGCTTCTATCCACTAAATTATAAAATAATTTAGTGTTTTTACCTGCTATATGCTCTTTCCCAATGCTGAAATCAAACATTAAGAAGTCATAATATAAGGTTAGAAGAAGTATTTCTAACTCTTCATTATATTTTCCGAGGTTAGAAAATTTTTCTTTGTCTTCATTAGCCAAATCTGCAACAACAAATTCCTTTATATACTGGTCACCCTTTTGAGACAATATATCCTCTTCCTGTGTCATGAAATATTTCTTCCCCTGTCTGTCAGCAACACCACTATACAAATATGCAAACGTCCTCTTTTGTTTATCTCCACGAGACCATGTCATCTCTTCCTTCAATCCTAGAACAAAATTTTGGCTTTGGTCCATGTCAAGAATACATGGATACTCTCCTTCTTCTTCATTTACCTCCAGGATAACCTCACGAGGTTCATCACATGTTATTCAAGCATATATACACAATTCATTAATTTCAAAAATATTGAAATTTTTATCTCCCATTGACCCTCTTATCAGCATATTCTTTTGTTGATATGGACTCTCCCAAGATTTCATGAGACTTTCAGCTAGTCCCTCTCTTGCACCATCCTTTTCCAAGATGATTTTATGTTCTCCTTCACAATGGTGAAAATATTCTTCTGTTAATGGTCCAATTTTTATCTTTCCTTTCTTCCTCAAAGTATCCATCCTATGCTTCACAACCTTCATAGACACATTATCTAAGTGTGCTTCAATACCTGTAGCCATACACAAATAATTACTTTAAAAAACACGAGACTCTGAAGTGGGCCTATTGATATTTTATCTGACATCCTCTTGTTGTGTTGGTTTGAAAACAACATCAATATTTCACCATCACCTATTTCTTCAATAGTCTGAGCTATAGAATACATAAAGTATTCATAGGGTACCATTTCATTTCTTGTTACAACAGAATCATGTTCTGCTGTCATATCTTCTTTTTCTTCAGGCTTCATGACAATCCAAGGTGACTCTTCAACATTTTCCTTCATCAGAATGTAATTCTTATTTTTCCATGTATAAATGTCTTTGCATATTTATTTTTCTTCCTTCATCTTTAGATCATATTCAATTTGTTGTGTTCCTCCATCAAGCAACTCATCAATGAGTTCCTTTTGATACAATACTTCAGACCTTTCCTCATTTGAGAGACTTTATTCATCATATCTGACTTCATCAAATTTTAAGACAGTTTTAAAAGACTACCTATCATCTGCAACAAAACTTGTAATCACAAGCAAATCATTAGTCTCAAAAACATAAGACCTTTTGGATTCATTCAGCCTCATAGTAATCTCCTCCATAAGTTGATTTGTACTCCTTACAGAATTCATGAGACTCTCAATTGGTCTCTCTTTTTCCGCTTCACCATCCTCTCCAAGAAAAGGACCCAGTTCAAGTTCACAATATGAAAACTCCATCTCAAATTCAACTTCTCTAAGTTATTTCTGCAATCCAACAAACCTATTTTGTTGTAGCTTCACTTGTAGTGAATGCCATCTTACCTTCCTTTTCATGACCCAACCATACCTCTGGTTCTCTTCTTCAACAGCTTCTTGCATATGCTTCTCAAAGCACAAAATGTATTTTGCTAGCTCTAGTAATTCTTTACTACATTCTTCTTGACTCTCTTTCTTCGTTCTTCTGCTGTGGATTTTCTCTGAAACCCTACAATGACCTTCAGTATTCATTGTTTCTATCTCCTTCTCCTCTTTTGTGAACTTCATCCTGTTCACTTGTGGAATGTAACTAAGCCTTCACCTCCAACAAGTCTCTATACCTGCTACTATACTTCAACAAGCTATCTCTCCTTGAGCTTGTCCTTTCAGTATCTCGGGTCCTCTCACTAGAACCTTTTGAGCATCTCCTTTGCTCTTTTTGGCTTCTGCAGGTCCACTCCTCTTTTGAGAACATGTACTAGTCCTCTCTTGTCCAACCTCTGTTGGATTTCTTAGGTTCCACCATTGATTCCTCTTTCCTCTAAGAGTTCAAAAACTCTTTATCAAGAATACGTTTATCCTTGATATATCTTCTCTAGCTGCCACTTGCTTCTATCAATTTCCTCTTCTCAAGAACTTATTTGTTCTTTGTTGCTAATAAATTCATATAACCAGAGTCAAAATACAAACATCAATCAGTCCATACCTTTATATTTTCACTTGTACAGTTGGTTGAAAATATATCCATCACTATCTTTAAAAGATATTCTTCTTCAGGAACAACTTGTTCTCTCACAATTATCCAAGATACCTGTTATATGCAATATGAACTTCCTAGCACTATAATCAACATCAACATCAAATCAATTTTCTATAAGATATGTACCAAGATCTTGTCGTTCTTCTTCATCAAGAACATATTTATTCTTGAGCACAACTCTCCCAGTTGTTACTACTGTAATCTTTCATTGGTACCTGCAATCTGTCATCAATCATAAATTATCATAAAATGATAATCTCATACCTTCAAAGATTCTCTTCCTGATACTTTTTATCTGTTCACCTACACTCTCCTATGGCTAACATCAATTTAAACCACACATCCTATGTTTTCAATTTAAATCAATTCTGAATACTATCACCTGACTAACCCTCTCAAAACAATTGTTAGTATTCATTTTTAAAATGAATTGAAACCAGAAATTGTTTTACCTCTTGGCTCTGATAATACTCACGCAAAATGCTTGTTCTGCTATGATACCACTCTGATGTCAGGATCCCCTGTAACAATCTTTAGATAGACTGTCATACAAATTATTCAGTTCTAACTTTAGAAGAACCGCTAAATTTAACCAACCTGGCCAATGTCCCAAGAAGCACTCAACAAAGAGCAGACTCCAATTCTTCGATAACTAGATTACATAAGAATTCTGCATCCAGCCTATGTTGTTATTCTTCGAGCTATTTCAATGAGTGAAATCATCCTCACTCATTGGATCTCTGTCAACTTCAATCAACGTTGGACTCCAAATAGAACAAAGTAGATTGAAATTAAAATTTCACATTCACCCTCTACAGTTAACTCACCTGCGAGTTAAATCTGCGGAATCATTGAGGACCATCAAATCTAGATCGACGGTGGACCTCAAATACCATAAGGCGGATTTCATTAAAATTCTGTGCACACCAGGATTTTATTAATCCATTCCATAGATCTATTTCAACGACCAACCTCGTCCGTTGATCTTAATCCTCTTTGCAACGATTACTTTCAAATTTTACAACTCAATGCCTTTTTATCCTCCTCGCTCTTTCAACCAACAAAATTCCTTTTGGCTATTGATCTTCGCACCTTCATATCTCCACCACACGATCTTCAAGCATATGAATGAGGAATATCAGCTTATCTCATTCACAATTCTAACTTGTGAAATATCTCCTCAGCCGTACATCTGGTTCTACCAGGATCTTAACCTTCCACATAGGAACATACTTAGTATTTGTTTATCATCAATCCTTGCAGTGATCGATCATTGATACAGAACTCTACAACAAGGTTATTCTAAACATATTTCATTCATGAAATCCTCAATGGATTATTAATCTAACTCTCATTCGATTGATCAGAGAATTGATTAATCGATATTTGTTTCTCTCCATCTCAGAAGCCCTAATTCACACCCAGGATTATTAATAATTAATAAAGGATTAAATAAACATTCAATTCATGAAATTTCACATTCATATAGAGTTATAAATCTCACACATAGATTATGTCAAAATAGGATTTTTCATACACCCAATGAAACTATACATACAAACTTGTCTCGGAACCTACATTCTGATCTCCTTAGGCTTGATACATCTTTAATTTGCCTTGCTTGATCCAGATTTACTCTGTTCTGGCTACTCCTCTTCTCTATTCTATTCTTATATTATATCTCTTTATATATCCTCCCATGCCTCGTAGGCTTACATATATATACACAATGAATTTATGAACCATTCTAGTTCAAATCCTCAATACACTCATAATCTCTAAGTTCCTGCTAACTAATCCTAATTACAACAAACCCTTAAGCCTATCCTATGAATTGCTGCCATTAGATGAGGGTTCTGTTACATGACTCATTAATGACACATCACTCACCTATTGACTCACCTAAATGACTCATCACGCATCTAGAATCATATTTTACATGGGTTTATTTACAATGTGATGGTTCAAAGACCATTAATTCAGATTTGAAGACCCCTTCTAGGTCTGATCAAACATTGAATATTGTAGTTTGTTGGAGGGAAGGACACTCATGTATCAATCTCCTAAACTACCCCATACTCCAAAAAAATCAATGGGAAGTGTGTTAACTTGTCAATCACTACATACATACAACCTCTACTTTGCACCCTAGGTAAACCTGTGATGCAATCTAACAAAACACTCTCCCTCCTTGACCCTCTTATGGGAAAAGGTTGCATCAATCATGCTGGAGGAGTGTGTCCTAACCTTCCCTGCTGAAAAATAGTATGCTCCCCCATATGTTCCAATGCAATGTTCAGAAATTCACTCCACGAGAATCTCTCTCAGATCTACCTGTCAGCTGTGAAATAGTCTCGACTCCTAACGCTGATCTGAAAGGTGCTAATAAGCTGCACAAACTTGGGTAAATTCTCAGAAGATCCCCCCCAAGCAACCAAACCTAGCTATCTCATGTATATCGATTTTTGATACATCAATCACTGTAATTTCATGGTCCTAGTGCTAACGCTTCACCCCCCTAATCATACACGTAATCTAAATAAATCTATCACTCTGACGTATGCCAGGATCCCACCACAGAATTGGAAGTCCACCACTCCTAATTCCTATAAAAGTATTTGTGAATCGATCAAATAGAGTCCAGATATCCTCTTGGGAACTCTAAATACTAATCACCTAGTCAAAATGAAATTCCTTTGTCATGGCCACATTGTCCCTTGTCTCATCTGACTGACTCCAGTGGTACTCTCCTTTCCTGTTGTATACAACCATAACATCGTTTTCCAACCAACATACTGTATGCGCTACTACATCCAATAATCTATTGACGTAAGTTGAACCTGTATCTATCATATACTTATCCACCCAATCCTTGGATGCATATAATCCCATGTTGGATGGTCCACATAGATTGTATTCAACTATGTCACCTGTGGCTTTTCCTTGAGCCTTCAATGGGCTCTCCAAAACAGGCGGCCCATGATCGGGCTATAATGAAAAATATGTGCAAAATAAAAAACCTTGTAGTCTCATCTCTTTGCAAATGCCTACAAATCTGAATGCTCCTCATGCTCAACCTTTACATGAGGTTCATCTACAACCTTCCAAACTAAAGGCATGAGAATAATGGAATTTTCATTGGGCTCAACATTAACATGCTCTTCCACTGAAATGTTTGGAAAGGTATTTGGACAATGTTTCTCTTTTTCAAACCTTCCTTTTGTGTCTTTGTTTTCTTTCTTTAACACCTTCACATTTTTACCTTTTCATTTTAAATAATATTCATCCCATTCCTTGGGTCAAATTCCATACTTGATGGAATAATAGTCTTGATAGGCCAATGTTGCACATACCTCATCACTCGATGCCAAATATTCTTGTATTGGAGCATGTACTTAGGTGATGCTAGGTTCTTCAATATTTCATCAAAGATATATCTAATTGACTCCATGCTTCCACTGAATTTCCCCTTAGGTTGGGAAAAAAACCAAATCTGATACCACTGTAATATCCCTATCCAAAGATTTTCCCAAACTGGATGGGGTGGTTAAGGACTTTCATCAAACACTTAGTTTTCAAATGGTTGTGACTTATTGTGAAAGAACATATGATTTGGAATGTATTATGTGATAAGCTTGGGTGAAATGTTTTGTCAAACACTTTGTAGAGAGAGATCTGAACACTGAGTTCAAATTTCTTGTATATAACAAGTGCTTGGATTTGGGATTTATCTATCAAATTTGATTGAGGATCATTGTGTCAAAATCATAGTTTCTAATAATATAAGGAATAGTGCATAAATACCAATCAACAACCCACAAATGGAAGCAAAGGTTGTAACATCATACTGATTTTTATTAACAACACTAAAATAACTGATAGAAATATGATTTGGCATGAAATATTAGACTGGGGAGTATTTACAAAGACGCCAAACTCATCGGGGGGAAATAGTGGCTCCCCCTTGCACACACAAATACATGGAATTAGATGTACAGTAGGCCGACCTTCTCCCAAATACAATTAAATAGCAGCACTAAGAAATATCTTGGGTATCCTATAGGATAGATCAGGAACTGGCAACCTTTATTTCAATAAATATACATCCAAAATGTTGTAGCATAATTCTAGGAGATATGAGACTGATATATAATATTTGATGGAGATGATACTTTGGTCTTGTGGACCCAAACATACTACAATAGTTGGTATATTTTCACAATATGCTTCCAATCAATCTTGGCTTATGAAACTATACTTAGGACCCAAAAATCAGTCAAATAAAGGTATCTTGCTCGCTTAACCCCCATGTATTCTCTGGTACCATTGCAATGTCTCTTGGAAATCTTGGATTAAATTTTTCATTAACCTTTGGTTATCTTAGTTCAAGACTTGTATCAAATACTTGGCATACCATTAGTGTAGGATCACTATAAGGAACTCTCAAGGAAATTTGATTCTTTTGTTGGTGTATTGACTTCAAGTTTATGATTCAGATCTTACCATGATAAACATATTCTAGAGATGATGCACTACATGACTAAGAATAATTGCATTTAACAGTCCATAAGCAACCCACAAATGTCATTAAGAAACAATCATAACTTGTCAAAGTACAGGGAAAAATGTTTGTTGTAGGTGACTAAAAGTTTCAGCTATTGTAATCATCAATATTTATCAGACAAGTAGTCTTCAATTTACATTCACTATAGCATCCTTACATGAATTTGTTAACTCATATTTAACTTACTATTCAGAATTGTCAAATAGTGCACATTGCTTCCCTCCCACTTGCAATGTAAGGACCTCCTGGATGCCATGATTTTTCTTGGATAATGTGCCAGTGATGAAGGGAATAAGCCTTGTGAAGACTACATCCAACAACTGCCAAGTTTTGTAACTACTTTTTGAGTGGTAACTTTAGTCAAACACTTAGTAAATAATTGTTGTTGTTTACTGTTTGCCTTAAATTTGAATGTTAATGATATGTTTACTTGAAGCTTCCATTGAGTATTAAATATTTGGTGCCCAACAACCCTCAGTACAGAGGAACCATTTCAAGCATGGATCATTAATGAATTATAATACCAAAATGTTTTGACAGATATTACAAACAACTATGGAATTAATCCACTGCTATAGTAGTATTAAAGTTCTCTAATTAATGGTTATAATTCCATAAAATGATATGGAAATGACAAACTTTATCAAATTCAAAATGAAATATAGATCCAAGTTCTACATTTCAAGATCACAACTGGGGTAAAATCATAATGATGACATATTGTAATTGCTATACCTTGCTTCTATGATCTGCCTGTAGGTGAGGATAAAATAACCAGACTTCTAGTTCCTTTGCTAAATGTTGAAACAAGACAAACAATTCTCTCAATGTATGTAGTGTGCTTGATTTTTCTGTTGAGTATGAATGGGTGTAACCACTAGTACTTCTCCATTGCACTGTACATACCTCTTTACTCCCATGAATTGACTGTAAGTAGCTATATATTCACATATGAAGAATATGTGCCTTCTCCAAACTTTTGATGCGCCCTTCCCACAATAGATGAATTCTCCTACTACTATCTCACACCCAAAAAGGCAGAGAAGTTATTTGTATCAACCAACTAACAAATATGAGGCCATTATCCCTTTGCTAGACTCCACATTTTCCCATGATTTTTGTAGCTATTGTATCCTCCTCCCAAGAGTGTACTAGAAACATTATTGCACCCTCATGCTACCTCTAAATGACTAAAAGATGAAGATTAATGCTCCCTTTAAGTGGTACACCCCTCCACAACAATTCTAATTTGCTAAAAAAGTGTGCCCCTATCGAATCCTAGTATATAAAGTGTTGCATAGTCCTCTTTGGGTATCCCAGTATCCACAACTTGTCCCACAATAGATACAACTGATAAATCTTGCAAATTGCACTCAATACTCAGATTTTTTGGTGAAGAAATTATTTTGTATTATAACATTGAAACACACATGAGAACTATGATTGATTTATCCTTCCAATAGCTAGGGTGGATTTGTCTCACCACCGAAACTAATCTCCTTCTCCTCGAGTTATCCTCCTAAGAGACTCAAGCTCCATGAGCTCTCCAAAATCTAATGAGAATAAAATGAATTAGGGAATAGGGTCTTGTTGGAGACATTTACCACCTTACACACTCATTTTGGTCAATTTGGCCTGGTTGAAGCACTATCCTAAGTATTATTGGCTTAATTAACATCAGTGGAGCATTAAATGTCATCAGCTAGATCACATCCACGCCTACCTTCAGTCAAGGAGGATAACTTAGCCTTCTCCTACATTCGAGGAGGCTAACTAGAGCACTCTGGGGGTGATCTGAGTGATATTAATGCACCTAATTGCTAACTGATGGTTACAATCAGTTAAACAGGGCAGTGAAAGTGCCTCCCTTCATTAAATTGATTATTTAATGATTATTTAATGAACTGGAGTCAACAGGGGCACCTCCAACCACTTCTGATGTTCAGTTCAACTTCAATTAACCTCATTGGGGTTCATTGGGGTTCATTGGAGTCATTGAAGTGCTACCACTTGATGGTTGGCTTGCTGTGACATGTGTATGATCTCTTTCAGTTAAGACTCAGTCATTTATTGCACTCCGACTTTAGTTAGGGCTCAGTTGAGTCAATTAGGGTTTTGATTAGTGGTTAACTTGAGTGTTGACTGTGGCTTACATTGAATTAAGCTAGACTCACTCATTCAATTCAAATGACCTCCTTAGGAATTTGAATTGCTTCTCATTCATTCTTGTAGCATGACATTGTAATGTAATTTCTCATTCTTTGTGTTAATATACAGAGCGACTACTCATTCTGTAGTCCGATTACACCATTTCATGAGTTATTTGTTAATTAATCTTTGATGAGACTTATGTTTAGTCCCTAGATCACTGTGCAAGATTAATATGGTATTAGAGCTCATGGCAGGATGAAGCTTTATCTCTCAAAAAGAAGCTTTTTGACAAATTTCTGCATGAAAATTGAGCAATAGCTCAAAAATCTAGCACTGCACCAGAAGCCAATGGTTACCACTTAATACCCCAACTAAAGAACTTGTTGATCAAGCTTGCTTGATTGACTATGCTGGGTGTGATGAAAGCCTAAAATGTACAGGATTTCCGACCTTACATTTCCCTTTCTGTTGTGATTTTTAGGTTTTCTACAGGTGAAGCATTCACTCCAGCAGATCGAGATGGCCTCCTCAGTAGATATTTTGACTCCATACAATTTCCACTCATGGAAAGGTGACATGGAGATTCAGCTACACTCCAAAGGACTCAATAGAGTCACCATGGACACTGAAGATGAGCCTGGTTCTACAATATAAAAATGAAGATTCTTGAACAAGAAGGATGAATCCTTTGGGTTCTTGTGACTCCCTATTTCCCAGGATCTCCTTTTCCATCTTGCGGGATTGAAGACTCCAAAAGAAATTTGGGACAAATTGGAAACCCTATATGGAAAGCAAGATGATTTGAGAGTTTACCAGCTCGAAAATGAATTGATGTCTCTCCAGCCCTCCAATTTCGAGAGCTTGAATGACTTTTTCACAAAGTTCAAGCACACAGTCTTACTCTTAAAGCAATGCAAAGTGGAGAAGGAAGATGATCAGCTCATCCTCACCATACTCTCCAAAATTGGAGTTGATTATTAAGTTTTTGTCTCTACATTCTGTGACGAGAAGCTCACAACCCCTGGATGGAAGATTCCTACACTCAATGCCTTCATTGAGTCCCTAACAAGTGAACATGATAAGCTTGTTTATATGGGGATCATCATATCCTTCTGTGATCAATCCCTCCATGTCTTGGGGCCCAAATATTTGAAGGGTAAAGGAAAGCAGCAGAAGAACACAAAAACTAAATTCGAAGCTCCTAATCCTAGAGTTGAAAACCAGCAGCATGATGAGTCTTCCGGCTCAAGGAAGAACAAAGGAAAAGGGCACCATGGAAAGGAAAAATTCAAGTGTTCATACTGCGGGAAGGGATTCCACCCTGAACATGCCTGCATGAAGAAGAATCTTGATGAAGCAACCTCTCTCCTTGAGATAAATCACATCAATCTTCCAGAAATCTTTCGGAGGAGAGATCAGCAAGATCGGGAACCACAGCATGAAAAAGTTCATGCCCTCATGGCAAGCACTTCGAATTCCAAAGCACTCTTGATTGATTCAGGAGCTTCGAACCACATGATGGCTGAAAGACACTCCTTTTCATCCTTGGAGACTAGCAAATCCATCCCCATCCACATGGGAGATGACTCCACCATGTTTTTAGAAGGACAAGGTACGGTTGATCTTGAGAATGGCTATTTTTCAAATGTTTTGTATGTACCGTCTCTGGCATCAAATCTCCTCAATGTCTATCAGATGACACATACAAGAGTGCCTAAGAGAGTTTCTTTCAATCCAAATGATGTTGAGATAACGGAACTTGCATCCGGGAAACTCATTGCTAAAGGCCTTGCAAACCATCATGCAAAAGCCTATGAGTTATCCCACTTTGTGCCGGATGCAAAGCCCACCGCTCTGCTAAATCATGGAAATGAGGTTAGTAGGTTGTGGCATGAGAGTTTTGGCCATCTTAATTTCAAATATTTTCAGCAATTACAGAAAAAATCCATGGTTGAAGGCCTCCCGGTCATCAAGGCAACCATGGGAATTTGCAAGGGCTGTGTGATTAGAAAACACCCTGAGCACAAGTTCGATCGGGGGAAGGAAAATTGAGCTACATGCATATTGGGGCTCATACATTCTGATATCAGTGGTCTGATTCCTTTCACATCCATGAATGGATCATGGTATCTTCTTACTTTTATTGATGATTTTTCAAGGTACACATGGGTCTTCTTTCTCAAAAAGAAGTCTGAAGTATGTGAAAAAAAATTCTGAATTGAAGGCCTTGATCGAAAATGCCTCTGGGATTAAGATCAAGATCTTGAGATATGATAATGGAGGGGTGTATGTCAGTAATTAGTTGCTGCACATATTCTCCCAAAGTGGTATTCAGGTCCAAAATTCAATTCCCTACACTCCCCAGCAGAATGGAGTAGCGGAAAGGAAGAATCGGTCTCTCAAGGAGATGACCACCTGTATGTTGGAATCAAAGAAGCTTGCTACAAATTTGTGGGATGAAGCCATGCATGATGCAGCATAAATTAATAACAGGGTGCCACAGTCATATGTGAAATTTAATACCCCTTTCAAAGCATACTTCAAACACAAGCCGGATGTGTCAAACCTGCGGGTGTTTGGGTCCACTGCATGGGCCCGGATTCTGCTTGATAAAAGAATAGATTTGCAACCGCAAAGCATAGAATGTCTGTGTATTGGGTATCCTGATGAATCTAAAGGTTTCAACCTTCTGCATATCAAAACCAAACATATAATCATCGAGAGAAGTGTCAAGTTTGATGAGCCTCTTCATGAGGTGGAACTAGTGAAGGATAAAACTGTTGAATTTCCTTCCTATTCTACTAAATATTTGGATGATGAAATTGGGGGTGATGACCCTGATTTGGATCCTATAATTTATGATATCAGTGTGAAGCAATCATAAGATGCTAAATCATAACCTGAAGTGCAAAATAATCTTCCCACATGGGCCCGACAGACACTCTCCTCCGCAGGAGATAACATTGGAAATTCGGATGATCCAAGGAGAACCCGGTCTGATTTCCAAAGAGAAGGTATTGTGCTCTCTTGTCCTGATAATTTGTTGTCCAAAACTTTATATTTGATGATTATTTCAGATCCAAAATCCTACAACCATGCTCAGAAGGATCCGAGATGGCGAGTTGCCATGGATGAAGAGATGAATTCTCTTCAGAAAAACACTACCTGGGAGCTAGTTTCTCTTCCTCCGCGAAGGAAATTGGTTCAATGCAAGTGGGTGTTTTGGAAAAAGGTTGCTGATGATGGAAGCACCTAAAAATATATGGCAAGGCTTGTGGAAAAATGTTTCTCTCAGGTCCAAGGTGTGGAATACCATGAGACCTTTGCACCGGTTGCAAAAATGGACTCCATCCGCCTGGTTTTGGCAATTTCAGCATCTAAGCACTGGGAAGTGCATCATATGGATGTTAGGTCAGAATTTATGCATGGAGATATTCATGAGGATATATAAATGAATCATCCTGAGGGCTAAATCACTGATCCATATTTGGTTTGCAAGCTAAAGAAGTCACTATACGGGTTAAAACAGGCCCCAAGAGATTGGTATTCCAAGATGGATGCCTTCCTTCTCTCGCAAAACTTCCAAAGGTGTAGACCAGATCCAAATGTGTATTTACAGTAGTCTGATGGTCATATAATTATTATTTTTTTATATTTTGATGACTTACTGATCACAGGTAGCACAGTTGCCTCCATTTCAACCATCAAAATTGCTCTCCATAATGCCTTGGAAATGAGTGATTTGGGTCTCCTAAAACAATTTTTGGGGCTTGAAATTGAGAAAAATTATGATGGGATAATGGTCAATCAGTCCAAATAAATTTCAGACATGTTATTAAAGTTTAACATGGCTGAATTTAATCCTTCACCATTCCCTTTCCTTTTAGGGATCAGCCTTGAAGAAGGAAAAAGCACACCTCCCATGGACTGCACTATCTATCAACAGCTGATTGGTAGCTTGTTGTACTTGACACATTCTCAGCCTGATATCTGTTATGTCATGAATGCCATATCAAGATACATACATTAGCCTCATGATATTCATTGGAAGGTAGCCAAGAGGATCCTCCAGTATATTCAGGGAACCAGGACCTACGACATTCACTATGCTGCAAACTCCGAGCTAGAGCTGATTGGATACTAGATTCCGATTGGGCGGGTGATTCTATGGATCAGAAGTCTACTTCTGGATATGTATTCATGTTTGTTGGTGGCCCCATTTTCTTTTCTATCAAAAATCAAGCTGCCATAGCACTATCTTCAGCAGAGGCCGAGTATCAAGGAGCGGTGAATGCTTGCATCCAAGCAGTTTGGTTGCAAGGCATTCTTTCAAAGTTTGATCTTGGTAGTACTTTGTCCACTATCTTCTTTTGTGACAATCAAAGTTCTATTAAGATATCCACAGATCCAGTTACCAGGCAGAGGACCAAGCATGTAGAGATCCACATGCACTATATCATGGAGCTAGTGCATGACATGACCATCATTCTGCAATACTGCCCGACTGATGAGCAAATTGCAGACATATTCACCAAGAGATTTTTAGAAAATAAGTTCACTTACCTCCGTTCACTATTGGGGGTGAGTTCATCAAGGTGATTCAAACTACTTTCAGTGTTCAGCTTGAGGGGGGGGGTTTTCCCACTGGGTTTTCCCTCTTTTCCTCACCTAGTTTGTTTTTTAGCATTGTTTCAGTTTTAGCATTGTAAAAGGTGACCTATGGCCTTAGTTGTTGGGTCCCT
The DNA here is from genome assembly GCA_001517045.1 of Pseudotsuga menziesii. Taxonomy (NCBI): domain Eukaryota; kingdom Viridiplantae; phylum Streptophyta; class Pinopsida; order Pinales; family Pinaceae; genus Pseudotsuga; species Pseudotsuga menziesii. Next base: position 52,791 of record LPNX010877113.1, read on the forward strand.
ATCATTTTTATGCATTTATTTTTTCTAACTCCTCCTGAGTATAGCTTAAGTGGGGGTGTTGGAGACATTCACCACCTTACACACTCATTTTGGTCAATTTGGCCTAGTTAAACCACTATCCTAAGTATTATTGGCTTAATTAACATCAATGGAGCATTAAATGTCATCAGCTAGATCACATCCACTCCTACCTTCAGTCAAGGAGGCTAACTTAGCCTTCTCCTACATTCGGGGAGGCTAACTGGAGCACTTTGGGGGTGATCTAAGTGATATTAATGCACCTAATTTCTAACTGATGGTTACAATCAGTTAAACAGGGCAATGAAAGTGCCTCCCTTCATTAAATTGATTATTTAATGATTATTCAATGAATTGGAGTCAACAGGGGTGCCTCCAGCCACTTCTGATGTTCAGTTCAACTTCAGTTAACCTCATCGGGGTTCATTGGAGTCATTGAAGTGCTACCACTTGATGGTTGGCTTGCTGTGACATGTGTCTGATCTCTTTTAGTTAAGACTCAATCATTTATTGCACTCTGACTTTAGTTAGGGCTCAGTTGAGTCAATTAGGGTTTTGATCAGTGGTTAACTTGAGTGTTGACTGTGGCTTACATTCAGTTAAGATAGACTCACTCATTCAATTTGAATGACCTCCTTAAGAATTCGAATTGATTCTCATTCATGCCTGTAGCATGACATTGTAATGTAATTTCTCATTCTTTGTGTGAATATACAGAGCGGCTACTCATTCTGTAGCCCGATTACACCATTTCAATAGTTATTTGTTAATTAATCTTTGATGAGACTTATTTTAAGTCCCTAGATCACTATGCAAGATTAATAGGTCTCATGCCCTTTTTATAATTTGTCAAGTCACTTTTGTGACTCTTCAACTTCCTTCGCCCATTCTTTTCATTAAATGAGCCTAAAGTAACTTTGGATATCTTTTTTTCTCATTTTTATTATTAAATATCACTTTATAGCCTTTTCTTGCTCAAATTTAATTTAAGTGACTTCATAAAGTTAATCCACTTTTAAAAACTCATTAAATAATTATAAAGTGACTTTTACGTAGTCATACAAATTTTCCTAAGTCACTTCGTAGCCCCATTTTCTTTGCAAATTATTTACTCAACGTCCTTTAAGGTGTTTTATTTCTACCAATGGAATTGATTAATTAATTCAAACCCTCTGATGTAGTAAGCACACTCCAATCCACCACCACTTATCATTCTAGGTTACACAACATAATCAGGGACATTACAATATCTCAAATATTTCTTAATCCAAATTGCTATATGAAATAAGACTGGGGATGGTTCATTAAAAAAATTCAGATAAGAATAAGTTCTTGGTCATTTAGATGGATGTCTGCAGGTGGTAGGATGATTCTAATTGGTGTGGTTCTTCAGAGTATTCCTATTTATTGGTTCTCTCACACTATCATCCCGTATTCAATTGTTTCTACTATCAAAAGTAAAATTGTTCACTTCATATCGTTCGGTAGACTAGTTATTAAAAAATATCACCTTACTTCATGGGAGAGCATTTCCAGGCCCAAATGTTTAGGTGTATGGGGTATGAAAAATTTGGGCTAGTTCAACATATCACTTTGTGCTAAGAGAATGTGGCAACGTTTTTTTGATAAAGGGTTATGGGGTAAGATTGTTAAGGTCAATTGTCTGAAGTCTTATTCATTGGTACAATGGATTCGAAATTCTGTGAAGTCATGTTACAATTCCTTAGTTATTTGGAGGAGTTTTTTGAGGTCTTATCCAATTATCAATCACGCTCTATATTGGTATGTGGGTGAAATGCATTGTTTGGCATGAAATTGGAATCAAGACAAATTCTTGTTTTCCACATGTAAAATCCTAAAATCATGGGACTGATGAGTGGTCTGATTGGTGAATGCATGAGTCTCGTCTCGGGGGTGGCGTTTATTGAGAGATTAATGAGAAAAACACTCTATGGCTGGGTGGATCATACCTCACACGCAACCATTTTCCATTTCAAGTGAATTAGCAGATAAGTATTATGTTGGAAATATAAATGTTATTCTAAAATTCAATTATTCCTTTGTTTATTTTTTGCTATGGAATTTTTATTGTATATGCATGCCAATTATATGCTTAAAATTTATATTGCTAATGGTGAAATTATGAGTTTGGAAGTGTTTTTCTTGTATTTATTTTCCATAAGGTAATTGAATTCTTGAAAGGGATGTTTATGTTGTTCTGCATTTATTTGGAGAAAATGTGTTTGCATGCTCAACTGGTTATCCACTAATTGTACTTAGTTGTATTTCTAGTGATCCTCCAAAGTTGTAAACAATTCCCTTGTTCATTATCAGTGCTTAGAAGTTCAGAAGACTTTTCAGGGACAATTTTGGCCCCTTTTTAATTTTAGCATGTTCATACCCTACAAGGAAATTATAATAAGTTTTTTAGCATGATGATTTTTTGTAAAAGAATTGACCAGCTTAGACTTAGTTATTAGTGCAGTACTCTAGTTTTTTTTCCTTGTTAATTATATGTTGCTTGTCAATGACATATAATTTCTCAGTTTTCACTCAAACCTCCAAACCTCGAGTATTTGCCTTGGTGGTTAGGGCTTAGGAGGTTATTAAAGTCTAAGTGTTTATGTATATTACCATGTTAGTCATGTGAACATGCACTAGGTCCCCCATAGGTTTTTATTTTATTTATGAGAATAAAAAAATATCGTAAAATGGGTCAATTTTTTAATAAGTTAATTGTAAAAATGTAGAATGTCATAAAAATGTGGCTAAGGGCCAAATTTTCCATGGGGGTGCTCATTTTATAACTTAGAGAACACACTATACCCCAAAACCCACTTTTGAGAGTATTTAAGTGATTATTTATCACTTAAATTAATTTTATCTTGAAAAGGCAAAAAAAACATAGTAATTGGGAAAAATCACAAATCCCATGATTCAAGGAACATGTATGAGACATGTTTAAGTCATTCAAAGTGGTGGAAATATAGTCTAGAGTTTAATCATATTTAAGAAGGTATCCAAGCTCTTGATTCAACATGAGATTGATAATATTGAATATCTTTATTAGAAGGTGAATTCATCGAAAGGAGGGTGTTTTTCTTGGGTGGGAGGTGTCACCATTGGAGTGAAGGTGTTTTTTTGTTTTAAGGGGGAATCAACCCCAATAAGCTCTGAGCACTCTCAAACAACCTTAGTTAACTCAAATTCACCTCGTTAGGGTTTTGTGCTCTCTTTTTCCTATTTAAACATGGATGGGCCTCTCATTTTCTCATGGTCAGAAGACCGAAGGCCTGCTCAAGTTGTGTACTTGTAGTTTGTGATATTTTTTTGGGTATAATAGAAAGGATTTGGAGGCTTCATGGGTGTATCATATTGGATTTGTGGATGTTGATTGTCGAATGTGCTTAAGAAGGTAATTGTATCTTAGTTATATTTTTCCACTTATTCTTGTTAATCTTTCTCCCTTAAAGTGATTGTTTCTAATCCATACGAATGAAAAGTTAAATTGTTTTAGCTCTTTCATTTATTTGTTTATGCATAAAGGCTAATGAATCATCATGTTCTCGTTTGTTTACTTGCATTATATCCTAACATTTGGTGTAGTAAATACATACTTGATAGGTTTTGTGGTAAGTGTATTCTAAGTTTTGCAGGTACTTTCATCCAGAGAATAAGGTGATTCTCGCTTGACTTCTCTTTCACTCTGGATCTTTACAAAAGAAATACATAGTCCCTCTTTGATCCACCTCTACAAATCCATTGCTCAATAATTTGTAATCTTCATCTCTCTTCTTCTTTCCTCTCTCCTTCACTTTCAATTTAAAGATCTCTTGGTTACCGGTTCTTTCTTTTCTCCTTCACTTCCAATTTAAATATCTCTTGGTTATCGGCTCTTTAGTTTCAAGTCAAATTTTGATATATTTTAAGGCTTGAAAGCTTATATTCGTTTTGTGAGTTTAAAGTTTAAATCAAGCAATCTAAGTTCTCTTATTGGATTCCCTTTAAAAGAATCCCAAGATCCTAAGGGAGTTGGTATCACAAACCTACTTATTTTAAATATTTGTTTTTTTGAATCTACATTAATTTAGAGATTTTTTTGTTAATTTTCCTAACTTTTCCCAATCACTTTCAAATTTTTTTTGGGCATTTTTGCTACTAATTAGTTTGTTTGTTTTTGTGTTTTGATAGCAGGTGGAGAGGAATTTCTGCAATATTTGGGACACATTCGAGCAAATCCAAGCTCCAAAAAAGCCTCTTCTATCTTTTGTTCTTTTTTTCTTCTATCTTTGTAACCTATTTTATCCAAAATTAAAAGGATAAAGAGGCTTGCTTCAAATCATTGTAATAATCATAATATGAAGTGAAGCAAGTGGGCTCCCAAGCACCCACACCCCATTCCCCTTGAGAGGATTCGTGTTTGTGTCACTTTTCATGCCGTGGATTTCTTAAACTTTCTCTCTTTAGTTTCTTTTGCTGAAATCAATCTAATTAAGTTAAAATTAACTAATTTTTGTTCTTCTTTTAACAACGGGTGGCAAGCTCACTCAAGACACGGGAACTAATTTACTTTTGCAGGTTGTATACTTCACTTTCAAACAGTTTTAATTTTCAATTGTTTTTCTTTCAAAGTAAAGAACACCAACCCACTACATTCTACCGAAGTACCGAAAGGGAAAAGGTATTCGTAGTGTAGTAATTAGATCACATTTCATTTTCAATTTTTTTACTTATTTGAGTAACAAGCCTGACTTTGCTTACCCAATGTATGCTCTCTCTGTCACTTAAAGGGCTTGCTTGAGTACATGTTGGATGATCATGAAAGAGTTTCTTAGTTAGTATTAATTAGTCTCACATATTTGCAATTAACTTCCCCAAAGGATGAAAATACAACGTCTCTATTTTACTTCATGTGGGAAAAGTTTATAGAGAAAGCAGGAACAACTAGATAGTGACCACGAGACCCCGTTAGGATACACCCTCGTTTGGTGTAGTGTTGGAGACACCCTTGCGACTCCAATATAGCCCATATTTTCTCGTGTAGAACCATGCTTTATGAGTCTAGACACATTGCCCGTACCTTGGTATATTGAGAATTCCCCTCCTTTTTAATCAAATAATATTTTAATAAATAAAACTAACCAAAAACATCTGCAAAAAATTCGTCACAACGACATTCCAATTTCCTGGCTCCATTTGGCATTGGTCTACATCACACAATATTTTTTCTTAAAGTGAATTTTATGTGGATGGAAGTTTTATTCATATGTTATTGAATTTATTTGATTCTTTGCAAGTTTTGTTTGAGTAATTCATTTTTAAAACTCCTAAAAATTAATCTCATCCATAACTAAACACTAATAAGAGCCTTAGTAACTCTTTTCTAGGGACTACCCCTTAGATTCATTTGGATTTAGCCTAAACGGCGGAGTCAAGATCAGGCGACAACACTTGACTCGAGATTTTCCCCCAAGGATGCACCTAGTGGCTTGAATATTTATTCTATGCTAACCCTGAGGTGAATGAAAGGCGGAAACACAACTATTGTATGTTCTTCCTTAAACGTTTTTTAAATGCCCATCCATTTTATAATTTGACAAAAGTCATTTTTATGTTCCAGTAGTTGTAAATATGCTCATAAGTCAATGTTTGAGTGCCCAGTAGCTACAAAATCACTCTGGAATTGTTGTTTTCTCACCCAACCACCATAATTTTTCCCAAAGTCTATTTTTCTTTATCTAACTATTATAAATCCAACCCATATATTTTTTGATATGATGGGTTGTTGAAATTTCAATAAAAAATTCATTCATCTTGTCTTGGGTTCAATTGATGCACAAATTGACTATTCAATTTGAGTGTTGAAACTATTGATTTTGGATGCTTATTTACCCAAGAATTATTTCCCATTATAATTTCCTATAGTATTTGCTAGTTTATTTGTTGTAAACAAAATGTTTGTTGAAATATGTCAAAGAGTTTAAATATTTTGGAAAGAATTAATAGTTGATATTTGTGTAGAGAAAATAAATGTTAAAGAGTTTAACAATATGTTTAAAATAATTTTTAAGGAAATTAAAATATCAATGTAGACGATGGGAATATTCCAATCTTACTTAATATGTAATTTGTAGATATTTACCCTTTTTTTTCAGAAGAAAAAATCTCGACCTTGATATTCATGGTGAATCAAAGGACATCAAAATATACATCCCACACCTGGGTTTCATTAGAGTACATTAAGAGGGTGGCTGAAAACATGCCACAAAGGCCAGCCAGAGGAAAACAGATCAAAAGAGATCTCAGAAAAGATCCAGAAGGAACAACAACAAAGGTCACTTGAAGTCCCTACAAGGTAACAAGTCATACACAACTAGGACAAAAATGAGAGACCAGAGAGCTTATACCAGAGATGCCCTCCCTGAATGACAAGAATGATCTCAAAGAGATATAAAAAGTGCCCAACAAGGATACAAGGAGACTATCTCTGGAACTGAGATCTAAAAGAGATGAAAATCACCACTCATGCTAATATTGTCATAAAAAATTTCAGAAAAAGAACCAAAACCAGGAGCCAAATCAAGGGCCTCTTTTGATAAGCCATATGCTATCTGATTGTGCTCACGATATACATGAATAATATCTAAACAGGAAAAACAAGTGATCAAAGATCTGATTTCATCACACCAGTGACCCAGATTTACTAAATCTAGGGAAGCCATGTTGTTTTCCCAATTGATGATGAAAAATGAATCACCAAAGATATGTAATGATGGGAGCCCCATATATTTTTCCACAACTAAAAGATCCCATAGAACCAGGAGCTCAGCTCTCGTATTTGTACTTAGTCCACATCCCAGAGTGAATTTTAATGAATGAACATTGCTTGGTGCGAGGAAGAACCCATCACCACCCAAACAATCAGCTGCAACCCCATTGAAGAATCCATACGGATAAACCAGCACCAGGCCAGGTCCAATGTTCCTAATATTCATCTTCTTGTCAGGTACAGGATAATAATGCATAAGATAATCAACCTGGAGAAATACACTATGAACAGAGACCACTAATTCCTCAAAGGTACATAGATTGCGCATTTTGTAGATACACCAGAAAAAAAAGAGTGGGAGGTAACAATTGTTTGAATGTAAAGAATGCTCAACAAACCAACATTCCAAAAAGATCATGAATGTGTAATCAAAATAAGGAGGTTCACATAGGTAAAAGTCACAGAGCCAAGCAAATACACTCTTAGTAAAGGAGCAGTCAATAAATATGTTCTGAACTGTGTCCTCACCTTCATTACATAAAACACATCTACTAAGATGAACCCAGCCTCTCTTCATAAGGTTATCCCATGTCAAAATTCAATTCTCAACTTCCATCCAAGTGAAGCATATGATCTTCAAGGGTATCTTGCAACGCCATAATATATTAGTGGAATTAGCATAGGTCGAATCCAGATGAGACTTTACAATCAAATCGTATACCAGGGTAGCCGAGACTTTTCCATCATTTTTATTATGAGTCCATGGAAAGATAACTGTTAAGTGTTTAAGGCAAATTATACAATGTTCAAGGCCCAAAATGTAACAATTCCAGACATCTTTCCACTCACCACCCAAATCCAAATATTATGATGATAACCAATACAATTGAACCTCCACTGAAAGGTTATGACCATGATGAAGAGTAGTTATTCCATAATCCCTCAGATATTCCTGCAGATCATGGGGAAGGATAGGGTATGAAGCTGAACCAATAATAGGATCCGACCTAATGTGGATATCCTAACCATTTCCCACCTGCCATGCGAGAAGTATTCCAAGCCAGGAAAGGGTATTAACAAATCCATTCCAGAAGATTGAGGTACCCCTTACAGAGAAGTGCTTTCTTCTAAGTGTCACACCCCGGTTTTGACCCCGTTTGCATGATGTATATATTGTAATTAATCATGGTGAGGAGCTAAAGGAAAAATCCCCACCATCAATTTGGTTGTGTATGTTTCGGCAATAGGGGTAGTTGCCAATGGTCTATCGTGCTATGTGGCACATTATAATTTGGCATCATGTAAATATGCACATCAAATAAAATAAACCACAACTAGCTACTATAGTGAAACGTGAATGAAAAGGGCATGATTCCAAAGGATAAGGGGTGGGGGATTTCAAACCTTGGTCTTTGGGGGAAAAACCCATGTGTTGCCACCTTGTTTTGATTTGCCATCTTCCCTTATAAACCTCTTTAATGTTTATTGAGATTAGTTGAGGGCAGTTATGGCTAAGTAGTGGTGGGTGTGGAGGACTGTCAGTGCTTTCCCACATGCCCACTCCACCAGCGGATGCTTCCTCCTCATGTCGCATGGGTAGAGGAGGCATTGACTCCATTCTCCCATGACGGAGCTCTCCCCATTCCTCCATTCTTTCTGTTCATCTGCGCGCACATAGGAAGGTCTGTTCGTTCCTCATGGTGGTCGGCTCACCCTCACGCATAGAGAGTTGTTCGCTCTCACGCAGGGACATGCAGGCAGTTGGCCTGGTCTCCATTTTCACGGTTGTGGTCTGTGGAAGTTTCCCCTTCACGCAGGGAGTGCAGTCTTCCTCACGCAAATATCAAGAGACTGTAATTTCTCCCAGCACGGTCTATTTAAGTCTTTCTCCAGTGACTTCGAATGTGTAAACCGGGGCTATTGTTTTCCCCACATTGCTGGTAATGTATGCTGATACGTTTTTGGGATTGTTGTTTTCCCATGCTGTGAGTGGTATTTGATGTTATACCTTGGTGCTGTTGAGATTCCATCCTCTTTCCATCTCGGACTATGCATGTGTGTTCACTTCTTTCGTTGTGGGACTATTGTCTTCCCCACATTGTGGTTGGCTGTTGATTGCCACCTCTGTGCCTAAGTTTCCCATGGCTATGCTGGGAGTTCTGTTTCTTATCCACTGTGGGCTGTGGATTGTTGCCATCGTTTGCATTGTGAGTGTGGGTTGTTGAAGTACCCTGGTTTTGGGTGTTGCAGCTGAGTTGTTTTGGCCACACTAGGGCCAAGAACAACTCCGAGTTGTCTTGTGGCTTGAGCTGTGTTTCATCTTTTGTTTGGGACTGTCCCCGGTTGTCTTTGCCTTCATCACAGAACCGTGAGTGGTTGTTTTGTTGTGGTGTGCAGTGGTTGGTCTTCGGACTATTGAGAGTAGGATTAGAGGCTGGGTATGCTTGGGAAGGCTGGTGTTGAGGCCACTAGCTTAGCATTAGCCTATCCTAGCTCCTTGACAACCTGGCGAACCCTATGGTGTGGGTTTGGCTGTGTGTTGGTAAACCTTGGCTATGTGTAAGCCTGCATTGACCCTTATTCCTTGAGGAATCATGCCCAGCTCGGGGGTGGAAACGTTGCTAAGAGATTGATGACCATGCTGGCCTATGGTTGGGTGGAATGTTGCAGCGACGTAGCTGGTTGCGGGATAGGTTCTTCTTCAAAAGATAAGTAATCCTGATTGTTTCATCTCTACAATTATATTGATGTCAAATGAATTATGATGAACATGTTAAATGCTAGAATGTGTGTGTTGCTTCCGCTGATTATTGAGTAACTCTGTATGATTGAAGAATTATGCATCCTATTATGGATCATGTTAAGTTTCTTTAATTTCAGCATTTATTTATCCTTGTCCATGTTCTTGGGCTGTTTTCCCGTATGTTTGGTGTGTTTGGTCTCGTTCTCTTCACCGGTCGGTTGGTTGGGGACGTGACAGAGTGGTATCAGAGCTCATGTTTCAGCATGGGCCTGAATGGACCACCAAGGTGCAGTGACAAAAGAAGAATTTCCTTCTACCCAGCAAAGATCAGAAGTGGTGACAGCAAAAATTCAAGTTCAAAAATTTTCTAAGCGCCGAGCTCATCGGGTCATCGGAGGACTAAATGGGAATTTCCTCCGATATGTCGAAAGATGTAGTCGGAAGGCCATCCGACGAGGCGTAGCAGCGAAAAGGAATTTTGAGAAAATTTTTTTAAAGTGTTTGAGCCATCAGAATACTTAGCGGAATTAACTTTCGACGTAGGGGAAGGGTTAGTGGAAGAGGCTTCTGCTGTAGCGGAAGGGTTAAGCGAAGGCACGTCCGACGGGTAAGTTCTCCGACCGCCAACGCCATGAAGAAGTTTGAAAATTTTGGATAAGTGTTGAAATCGTTGGCTATCGAAAGGAATTAGTTGTTCTTTCATCTGCCGTTGCGGAATTCAAAGTCACTAGACTTTCGACGAGAAAGGACTTCCGATGCCGGTCAAAATAAGTTCACCGATCGGAAAGAGATAGTATTTTGAGTGTCCATCATTGCGGATGGAGAAACGACTAGGCGTCCGACGAGAAATACCTCCGACTGCCGATGCCGCAAGAAAATTAATTCAAAAAATTTTCTAAGTATAGAAGATCATCGACCAATCGGAAGCAGAAAGTGCTTGTGCATCCGCCGTTGCGGCATCCAAAAGCACTAAGTCTTCCGATGAGAAGCAACCGCCGACGCCAAAGTTTAAAATTTTTCTAAGGAAGGAAAACGTCGGCCAAATCGGAAGAAGATAGTGGTTCCACGTGCCGCCGTTGCGGAAACTAAAGGCACTATCCTACCAATGAGAAGAGACTGTCGATGCCGGTTAGAATTAGTTCACTGATCGGAAGAAGAATGAAGTTGGTGGGCCCCCGTTGAGGCTGCCTAAATGACTAGCCACCCGAAGCACAAGACATCTGACAGTCGATGAGAAGGAAATTTGTTGAAAAATTTTCTAAGGCAAGAAAACATCGGAGATCGGCGGACTTTAGTGGTGAACATCAGCAAGATGTAGGCGCCGCCATTGCGGCTGGTGGTGGAACTAATTCACCAACGAAGAAGAAGTTAAGGGAGCTGATCAAGCGGCAAAGAAGGAAGAAAGGGAAAAAAAACTTTGAAAAGTTGAAAATTTTTCCAAGTATAGCAAGCATCGGAAAAACTTAGAGGATCGGACTGCCGATACCTCGGAAGCTTAGACAAATGGGTTCCGAAACATCGGAAAACTTTAGAAGATCTGATTGCCGATAGAGCTTAGTTGTTCCGATTTCCGACGAACAGCGGAAGATGTTAGCTGTTTGGGGCTCTGAAACAGCGGAGGAATTAGTGGTTTTGACCGCCGAAACATCGGAACGATTAGTGGTTTGGAGAGCCGATTCTACGGAACGATTAGTGGAAATGGGAGTCAATTCTGCAAGGGGAAATTCTGAGTTTTCATGTGGGATTTTTCAGAAGATTTCAGGGGTTTTTCAGTAAAATTCTCAGTGTTTTTCAATGGATTTCAGGGCTAAAAAGGAGAAGAAAAATCCTAGGTGGCTGAAGTTGGCGCCCAGACCAAAATGCAGTGGTGTGTAAAAATGCCAAGATTTGGTGAAAGTCTTCATTCTTAGAAGTGGTGTGGTTTTCACACCCGAGGTCGGAATGAAGCATGTGGATAGGCATTGGAAAGCTTATCCAGTAGGGAACACAGGTAAGTCACAAGAATCTGAGCATGGAGTAGCAAAGTGCTAATGATGGCCGCTGCTATCAAATGGACAAACCTGGAAATTCGCATCCCCAGGGGTAGCAAGGACTATGAAGTCAACCGGCTGATGTGTGGAAAAGGAATTCCATGCAAGGATGGAAGATTTGAAAGGGAAGTTTCCTTAAAACCCTGTCTTGCTAACTATGTTACATTTCCTAAGTTTTATGCATGAAATGCATGAGGATATGTGTTGTATACATAGGATATTAAAGATTATACATTTATAATGAACCACTAATGATAATCATTGCTTTGATGTGGCATTGGTGGAAAAACCAACGACAACATGGACCTAGTTGAATATGTTGTTGATGCTGACAATTGTGACTAGCAACCCTTTGGAGAAAGGGATAAGGCAACAAGTCCATAACAAAAGTTGGTGAGCAAATTCTGCAATCTCCTGCAAAGGACCAACCAAATTGGTCATGTCAAGGGTGTAAGTACGACCCATGCAGGTAAGAGTTTTCTTATGAAAAATTCCATGGAGTGGTAAAGGTAAGAGACCTCATACCATGTGGATGTTTGAATATAGAAAGGTATCATGCCTGTACATATTGGCTGAGCTTAGTAGCCCGATGAAAGTAGGTACAGGTGCAACTGTTGTGATGTATTGCATGAATGCATTGAGATGAGTGCATGTGATATTATGAATGACTAATGAACTGAAATGATGAATTGATGACAATCCAGGAGCCATTTCAAAGGTTGTTATGAATGCAAGATAGTCACGATCAATTGGCTGCCAGAAATGCTCTATGGAAGAGAAAGGTGGTATGAATGATACGCTTGTGAAGTAAGGAGTATCTAAACATTCTATTTAATTGCATGAATGATATGACTATACCTTGCAATGTTAGTATGATAATGATTGCATGAAGTAAATGAGCTTTGATAATATTGATGTGACTAACATTTGGAAGTATTTGAATTTTATAAATTCTGAAAATGCTTCGATGATGGTTGTAGCAATGAAAAGGTTATATGCATCCAGACTTACCAAGTGTTTCGTTGATTGAAGCTCATGTTTCAGGTAGATTATTTTGAGCATGGCAGTGAGAGGTAAGACCCTGACCAATGCCAGAATATACCATGTAAAAGAGCCAAACCTTATGAGAAGAGTCTCATGGTTGTGAAAATAGTCAGTGTGCATAATGGGTTGTTAAAATTGAATTGTGAATTTTGGAAATCGCTGACGACTACTAATCATTGTTGGCTTGTATAAGATTGTGTCAGGTAGACGCATGGTAAGTGGGTATTCATGTTATGATAGTAACAATGAAATTATAATGGGCATAGTAGTACTGCTTTCAAGAAACCCACAATTGAGCAAGTCAATTTCTGTAGTAGATAGAATTGCAAATTCCTAATGAATTTGATTACTAATGTCATTGCTTGGTTATGAAACAATCAATTTGGATTGTATTATCAGGTAATGATTGACTGTTTGGCTATTTGATGAATGTGTCAGGGATACACACTGCAAGAAGACCATGTGTGATGGCCTGCAGAAGCCAAACTTCATGGGAAGGTTTTCCCTTAGAAATGGGTTTCGGGTGAAACGCCATTGGACATTTTGGAAATGTCTCATCTGCACTGCATGTTTGGTAATAACATGAGTGAGATGGTATGGGTTATGTCGGAAAGACATGTGTGAATGTGAAATGCAAAAGGAGTTGGGATGGTAAACTGAAGGACTGTTAACTCAAGAAAGGAGCCTCCATTCCTCCTTAACAAAGGCATACTCGGACGGCAAATGGATAAGTGTTATGTGACCCTTGCTAATAATATGCATGCTTAATTGTTAAAAAAATTCCATATGCAAAACATGTTTTGATTTATTTCCATGATGACCGATTGCTTGAGTATGAATAGGGCCTACATGGAACACACTGGAGAAGAGTGCACACTTTTCCGATGTTGATTCATGAAAGGGTTTTCAATATTGATTACACTCTAGGGAGTGGATGCACTCCTGGTGTCTCAATACTTGATAGAGAATGATGAGAAATGTGACTACATTTTTAGGGCAATAACGCCGATGAAGTTTGTTTGTATTGCTTGTGTTGCTTGTGTTGACAGGATAAATAGATGCAGTTGGGTGTTGCACCCAAAAGGTAAAAGGTAAAAGGTAAAAGGTAAAAGGTAAAGGTAAATGGTTGTTGTGAGGGGTTGCGGAGTAAGGGGTATTGTTGATACGAGTGTATGTTGGGCTGTGATATGCCTGAGGATCCATAGTAGATCCTAGACCTGGAAATGGTCACGGTAAAATTTCCAAGCCTAATTGACATGATTGTGTACTGGATGGACATTAATTATTTGATGTTGTGGAGTAGCCTACATGTTGACCTAACATCTAAGTCCATAGGCGATCCCAAGGCTTGCAAAGTGAAGCAGGATCCTGTGGACAAATGAGGAAATGCACAATACAGATAAGTATTGGATTATTTTGCTTATAAATATACATGTGTATATGATTGGTCATAATGTTTTAAGCTCTTGATCTAGAGATAAAAACTGATGAGAATAAACTAAACATGTGAATCTATTCAATGTTTGGATATAGGTATCACTGGAAGCAAGGATCATGAGAGCATCCTAGGGGTGCATGAGGACATGTGACAGTCTTGGAAAGCTCAGAATGAGCGGCAATGAAAAAGGTGCTAGTGAGACCGTGAGTTTCCTAGAAGTTGAGACAAACCATGTGGAGAGACTCCTTGGTTTAGAGGTCTGGAATAGACCGAAGACACTAAGTGTCATGACCAAGATGGATTGGTCCAGCATTCACGGTGAAGTGAAAGAGGCTGAGAGCATGAAAAGCCATAGCAGTGGTGTGGGTTCCAGGATGGAACAAAACAAAGAGGGAAAAAACTCTTGCTGCTCTCTCTTCTCCTTTTGATTATATATATATATACTTATGCATTGTGAAAAACAAAAGATTGTTGAATGCATGTATGACTGAAAATGGAATGTGTGTTTTTGCTGAAGGTAAATTGTGAATGCTGGAGTGTTTAATTCCTTGCCCAAGAATGGACGTGAATGAGCTCATGTGCCTGTTGGGAAGGCATGAAAAATATGAAAGCCTCCTTGATGAGACTTGGACTATCATGCCAATTGGGTAATTAACTGACTGATTTTAATGTCTATATTATGCTTGGTCTGACAGAATTTCAATGGCGCATTTCACATGTGAGAAAAGTGAAACCAGGTGGTGCACATTGATCATGGCAGGAGATCAAAAGTTGTTGGACTTAGCTGGAAGTCTCCTTCAAGTGATTGCCAATACCCAAGAGAATCTTAGGGAGATGCTCAAGATACAAAGAAGGCAGAATGAAATGAACCACCAGATTTTGCAAGACTCTATTGGTTTGCAAAGGGAGGTGAAAAGCCTTCTGGGAGCAATAGGCAAAGGAAAGGAGGGTGGATCAGAAATGGGACATTCGTCCAAGTGACCTGTTGGGAAACGGTCCAGGCATGAAGACTCAAAGGAAATTGAGCAAGTAAAGATGAAGCATCCAGTGAAATGTTGGGAATGCGGAGGGCATCATTTACGCCGAGAGTGCCCAATGAGGGAACATGATTAGGGAAATAGCCGCAAAGTTCCTAGACCTCGGGATAATCTGAAAGCTAAGAACTAGCAGGACAAGTCCGTGGAAGCCAAGAGGCTTGGTCTTGAATGTTCAGAGTAAACGGTTGAACGTGGGACAAATCTGCAAAGTTTTAAAATTTTGATGTGCAATTGTATATGTATTGTGTATATATTTTTATGTATTGGAACACCGAGGACGATGTTATTCCAATGGGGAGGGGAATGTCACACCTCGGTTTTGACCCCGTTTGCATGATGTATATAGTGTAATTAATTGTGGTGAGGAGCTAAAGGAAAAATCCCCACCATCGATTTGGTTGTGTATGTTTCAGCAATAGGGGTAGTTGTCGATGGTCTATAGTGCTATGTGGCACATTATAATTTGGCATCATGTAAATACGCACATCAAATAAAATAAACCACAACCAACTACGGCAGTGCAACATGAATGAAAAGGGAATGATTCCAAAGGATAAGGGGTGGGGGATGTCAAACCTTGGTCTTTGGGGGGAAAACCCATGTGTTTCCACCTTGTTTTGATTTGCCATATTCCCTTGTCAACCTATTTAATGTTTGTTGAGATTAGTTGAGGGCAGTTATGGCTGAGTAGTGGTGGGTGTGGAGGACTGTCAGTCCTTGCCCACGTGCCCACTCCACCAGTGGATTCTTCCTCCTCACGTCGCATGGGCATAGGAGGCATTGATTCCATTCTCCCACGATGGCGCTCTCCCCATTCCTCCATTCTGTCTGTTCATCCGCGCGCGCATAGGAAGGTCTGTTCGTTCCTCATGGTGGTCAGCTCACCCTCATGCATAGAGAGTTGTTCGCTCTCACGCAGGGATGTGCAGGCAGTTGGCTTGGTCTCCATTTTCGTGGTTGTGGTCTGTGGAAGTTTCCCCTTCATGCAGGGAGTGCAGTCTTCCTCACGCACAGATCGGGAGACTGTGATTTCTCCTAGCGCGGTCTGTGTAAGTCTTTCTCCAGTGAATTCGACTATGTAAACTGGGGTTGTTGTTTTCCCCACGTGTTTGGTAATGTATGCTGATACGTTTTTGGGATTGTTGTTTTCCCATGTCGTGAGAGGTATTTGCTATTATACCTTGGTGATGTTGAGAGTTCGTCCTCTTTCCATCTCGGACTGTGCATGTGTGTTCACTTCTTCTGTTGTGGGACTGTTGTCTTCCCCACGTTGTGGTTGGATGTTGATTGCCACCTCTGTGCCTGATTTTCCCATGGTTATGCTGGGAGTTCTGTTTCTTATCCACTGTGGGCTATGGATTGTTGCCATCGTTTGCATTGTGAGTGTGGGTTGTTGAAGTACCCTGGTTTTGGGTGTTGCAGCTGAGTTGTTTTGGCCACACTAGGTCCAAGAACAACTCTGAGTTGTCTTGTGGCTTGAGCTGTGTTTCATCTTTTGTTTGGGACTGTCCCCAGTTGTCTTTGCATTCATCACAGAACCGCGAGTGGTTTTTTTGCTGCGGTGTGCAGTGGTTGGTCTTCAGACTGTTGAGAGTAGGATTAGAGGCTGGGTATGCTTGGGAAGGATGGTGTTGAGACCACCAGCTTAGCATTAGCCTATCCTAGCTCCTTGACAACCTGGTGAACCCTATGGTGTGGGTTTGGCTGTGTGTTGGTAAACCTTGGCTATGTGTAAGCCTACATTGACCCTTATTCCTTGAGGAATCATGCCCAGCTCGGGGGTGGCAGCGTTGCTGAGAGATTGATGAGCACGCTGGCCTATGGTTGGGTGGAACATTGCAGCGACGTAGCTGGTTGCGGGACAGGTTCTTCTTCAAAAGATAAGTAATCCTGATTGTTTCATCTCTGCAATTATATTGATGTCAAATGAATTATGATGAACATGTTAAATGCTGGAATGTGTGTGTTTCTTTCGCTGATTTTTGAGTAACTCTGTATGATTGAAGAATTATGCATCCTGTTATGGATCATGTTAAGTTTCCTTAATTTCAGCATTTATTTATCCTTGTCCATGTTCTTGGGTTGTTTGCCCGTATGTTTGGTGTGTTTGGTCTCGTTCTCTTCGTCGGTCGGTTGGTTGGCGACGTGACACTGAGCCAAGCCTCCATAGTTCTATTTTTCAAGTATTTAGTGGAGATAACACCATGCCATATGACTAATCCCTTTAGAGCCATACACATACTTCTAAGTCTCAGAGATAAGCTGAACCATTCAAGATTTTTGATACCACACCCCCCAGAATCAACAGGCATGGATAGTGTCTGCCAATCCATAAGATGAAACCTCTTCCTATCTCCCGATGAGCCCCAAAGGAAGGAGAAAATCTATTTTCTTAGCTTGGAAAGAATTGTCTTCGGTACTGGGGCCAGTGAAAACTAGTATATAGGTAGGCTAGTAAGGATAGATCGGATAAGAACTAACCTTCCCCCAAAAAAGAGGAACTTGTGAGCCCAATGGTGAATTTGTCTTTCAAAAAATTTTAACAGCTAGAACCAATCCTTTACCTCATAGCCAAGAGGCTTAATGAAGTAACTGAGATACTTAAAACCTAGAGTTATGGGATGCAAATTGTAAGGTAGAATACCATTTATACTATTCAATACTCCCTCCTCCACATTATTAAAGAGGAATCCCGACTTATCCATGCTTATACACATACCAGATGCCGAACAGAAGGTGTCTAGAATAACCTAAAAATACAACCACTCGTCTAGAGTGCCCATGTCGAAGAGGACCACGTCATCTACAAAAAGTAGATGAGTTAGGCCCAGATATTCTGAGATCTTTATGCCTATGATCTTACCATTTTCCTTTGCATATTTAATCAATAAGTTGAGACCTTCAATAACTAGTATGAACAATAAGGGGGATAAAGGGTACCCTTGTATGATGCCCCTAGAGGCAGTAAAGAACCTAGAAGGAGTACCATTGACCATCAAGTCAAAATTTGAAGAGTAAAGACAACCCATTATCCATTTTACACCCCCCAAAGGGACACTAATATGAAACAAGATGAGTCTAAGATAAGTCCAATTAACCATATCAAAGGATTTGACCAGATCAAGCTTGAGGACTAGGGAACTTCTATTTTTTGTCTTTACAGTGTGTAATTCTTCCTGGGTGATTCCAATGGGTTCAACAATCTGTCTGTTTCTGAGGAACACAAACTGCTCTAGGGAAATGGACATATCCAGGAAAGGATTTAACCCGAGGGAAACAATTTTAGAGATGAGTTTATACACCAAGTTGCATAGCGAAATAGGTATAAAATCAACAAAACTGAGGGTTTTTTCTTTCTTTAGAATTAGGGCTAGGAAAGTGGAATTCAAGGAGGGGGAAACCTTCCCAGAAACCCTACAAGACTCTACAGCATCAAGGAGATCCCCCACTACCATGTCAAAAAACCCAAGGAATAATTCCACTGGCCATTTGTCAGGACCACAGTTCTTCTCCCTCTTAAAATATTTCATAGCCCCTTCGATTTCCCCCAGAGTGATCACAGAGAAGAAACTTCCAGCCTCATCATTTGTAATAAAAGAAGGAAAAGTTGAATTACCTTTAGTTGGTCGAAAATATTTGACTGGTTATCGTCCTTAAAAATTAGAGAGAAATGATTTATACCCAATTCTTTTAACTTATCCTCATCTTCCACCCATGATCCCTCCTCATCCTTAAGGGCCCAAATAGAATTGTGATTTATGCGGTCCAAGGCAATAGAGTGAAAGAATTCAGTATTTGCATCGCCAAACTCATCCCAGGAAGTCCTGCTTTTCAGCTTCCAATAAAGGTGCTCATGTTTAGTCAATATTTTCTTCCTATTTCTAAGGAATTGTAGAGATCCCATGTCTTCCAGGGAAAGAATGCCTGAGGGTGAAGAGGGAAGAAGTGCCTTAATTTCCAGGTCTAGTACAAGTGAGTCGCTTTTCATTTCCAATGATTTAGTTCTAGTACAATCTTTTACCCTTTTCTTTAGAAGCCTGAGCTTTTGGGAAAAACAACACATGTCATCCTGAGAGGTATCTGGCATCAAAGAGGGCCAAACATCCTTTACCAACTACATGAAGTCACCATCCAAGAGCCAAGCATGATTGAATTTGAAGGGATAGTTACGATCCAAGTCCCCAGTCATCCATTCAAGGAAAATAGGGTAGTGATCTGATACGTCAGAGGGAGACAACCATACTCTATTCCTAGAAACGAAAGGAACCAGAAACAACGATATCAAAACTTTATCAAGTCTCTTACTAATTCCTTTATCCCCAACCCTACCATTCCTCCATGTAGGCTCTGCACAAGAGGGGGAAATTTCCACCAAGTTGTAATCAGAAATGAGATGTGAAAAGAAAAGGCTTAGAGGGTCCAGCAGTTCCTTTTTTCCCCAAATATATGTTGCATTCAAAGTAAATTTCAAATCCCCAGCCACGATTAAATTAGGTAATGGCAATAAACCTCCATCCATCACCCTTTTCGAGTATGTGTCTTGATTGCGATAGGGCCCATAGCAGTTAAGAATCGAGAGGGTAGTAAGAGAGCCATGGAACCTAACCTTAACCAAAATTCTAGCCACAGTTTCATAAGCCTTCCAACAAATGGAAAGAGGGTTCCATCTCGACAGCATCCCTCCTAAGAGACCAACAACGCCAGTGGTGCAAAACTCCCAGCCAGGAAGAAGCTTGGAGAAAGCAAGGAGAGTGTTGATGTATTTATAACTTCATAATGTATTCACTTGTATATTTTATATATATTGTATTTCATTGGTCCCCGATGTTCCTATCGAGAGAATAATTAATGTAATCAACTCATGTAAATTCATAGAGATTAACCCTCCTTTGTAATTCAGGGGAAAATTCCCCACAATTGAGGGGCACGAGGGTTATCGGACTCTACTAGAGAAGTCGTCCCTGGTAAGTAATCGTCAAGTTCAAAACTAGTATAAATAGAGAGTGAGCCTCTATATTTGAGACACACACTCACCCAGCTATAACGCATAGGTGAGAGAAGAGGATCTCGCACAAGTTAGAGAGAGAACATCTGTTGGAGATCATCTTTCTGTATTTGGGTTTTACTGCTGCCATTGGTGGTCATTCTATCTCTAAAGAAGTTACAGATTTTTCTCCTTTATGGTTTCCCTGAGGAAAAATATTTGTGTCTATTGTCTCTTGTGATTGATTGTTGTGCATGTTATTCTCTCAGATAAGATCCTAAGATCATATTGATTAAATGATAAAAATATAACATGGTATTAGAGCTAACCTAAGAAGAAGACACTATGCAGCTATAGAAGCTAGGGATTCTTACTTTTTGGGTCTCTTTCCACAGATCATTAGTAAAAGGAGGCTAGGCTAACTCTCCATTGAAGGACACATCTTTCTATCAAAGCTGAATTTGATTCTGGGAATTTTCAATCACTGCTCCAAGAAATTATGGCTTTTCATAGAAGAGGAATTTTTGAGTGATCCCAACATAATATTTCTCTCCTCCTCAAAATCAAAATTAATTTAGAGACCAAGATCAAAATTTTTGGTTGGGTAAAACTCTAGGAAAGTCAAACCCTAATTTGACCCTGGATCAGAAAACCCGAAAATACTAAAACTAGTAGTTTTGGTACATTCGCTCTATCTCAATATTGGAGAAGGCTCAGGAGACGAAATTTTTATAGGCCAAAGAAACTTTCATGCTAAACATTGTATAAAATTTAAGCCTCATATTCATTGTATTTTGGGAGAATATGATTCCTCCAAATCAAGGTTCCAGCCTCTCCCAGGATTCATCCCTAAATAGGACACCTAGGGAGAATTGCTATATCTTGGGATATGAAGGTCCAAATGAAATTTCACAAGATGCTCCAGATATGGAACAGACTGTAATTTCTTTGGTAAATGTTTTAGACCCCAAAGGTGAAACAGTGACATGTGGCAGTCCATACAAGTTCTCTATGCTGAACAGTCCTGAAATAAGTCACCTTGAGAAAAATCTCATAAGTCTCAATTGGTGAAACCAATTCTGCTCAAACCTATGGTGTGGGAAAGCGAACAGGTGAGGCTACCTCATTGAAAATTTTTAGACATAGAGGAGTAGTAATTTCGGATATATTGCAGAAACAATATCAGGAAATTATGTAGAAGAAATTGAAGAAAACTAGGGCATCAGATATTTTGCAGTTCTGATCACAGTTTTGGGAAAAATGAGTATGCTGCTTAGCTCACATTTAGGAGGCACATATTTCTATCCAATCATATCAAAAATATTCCATGTTTTGAAAATTAGGGTTTCTCTGACAAACCCTAGGTCGGCCAAATCCGGAATCAGGATAGACATATCAAATCGGTAAGATCTAATATTTTTCTATTTACATTTGAGGTTCTCATTTCAAAAAGACCTATCACATCAGCTTGATGACAAGCTTGGTGAAGCTGAAAAATTTCGAGCATGGAATTATAGGATTTCACTGGTTCTTGAAGGAAATGAATTGGACACCTACATAAGTGGAGAGGTTCTAGTTCCAGAGGGAGATGAGGCTAAAGCCTTACATAAGTAGAACTTGGTCAAAGCCAAGAGGATCATTGATGATTCAATCAAGGATCACCTTATACCACAAATTTATTCCCTAAAGATATGTTTGATTCATTGACCAAACTATTTGAAGGGAAGGACATAAATCGGAAGATGACTTTGAGAAACCAGTTGAAGAATGTAAAGATCCAGAATGCAGAGACCATAAAGTCATACTTTACAAGGGTCTCTCAAATCAAAGAACAACTTGAAGCAGTGGATGAAGAAGTAGAGAATACATAAATTGTGATAACCACCTTGAATGGCCTCCCACGATCATGGGATTCATTCATTCGATGAATGTGTGCCAGAAGGAAGTCATTACCTTCAGTAGACTCTAGGTAGAGCGTAGAAAAGAAGAATCTCGACTCATAATAAGAGAAGAGAAAATGGGAGCAACTGAAGATCAAGATCTCATGATCCAAAGAAGATCCCTCAAGCAATGAGGAATATGAAGAACTCAATTATTAAAGAATGTCTTATCCATCTTAGCATTTGGATAAGAAATGATGCTGTTAAGAATGAAGAAGATGATGAAGCTAAAATAAGGATTCTACCCACGAAACAAATAAAGATAAGTATTCAATTGTCATTTCATGATATTGTTTTGTTATGCATTTGTTTATATTCAGTTGATGTGTTATGCATGATAGAATATTTGCATTAATAAGAGTATACTACTAATATGCATGTGATGGGTAAGTAGCTCATGGTGCTATAAAAATCTCCATTGCTACTTATCTAGAATGAAACCTCTTTGCTGACATATTGGATTAGTGCACAATCTCAATGATGTCATGATAGAGATGGAAGACATCTAGAAAGTTTCCATGAGATATGGATGAATGTTGTATTGGCTAAAATAGTTGCATGATTATATATTTATGCATAAGAATGTTCCATTATGAATATGCCTTATGAAATGTTTCTAACCATACAACTAATGCATTTGACTTGTAGGAAAGATCGCATACAATTTCCTACAAGAAAAAAAAGATGAGACTTGTTCCGAAGAACAAGTGACGATAATTCGAGAAATAATCCAAGATGAAGAATAATATGATGATACTTTCAAAGAAATAAGGAGGTCTCAAAGACAATGCAATTATGTGATAGTGGTGAGCGACATCATTGATGTAGAGCTTTCCAGCTATGAAGAAGTAGCCAAGAAGAAAGGGGAGGAGAATACCAGTTCAAGAAGAATGATGTCTAGGATGTGGTATCTGCAAGTTCCATCATGCAGTAGATGGAAACATCGTGGGATACAAGGAAATATTCGTAGCACGGGGATTCTCACGAAAAGTAGGCATAGACTATGAAGAGACATTTGCAGCCACTAGAAGTTAATACACATGACAGGAAGACTCGTGTGCAAATTAAAGAAGGCCTTGTACGAGCTTAGAAGGCACCCATGGGATAACACATACATGAGGATCTTGGAGATCACCTAATGAAGATCTTAACCTTTGCTACAAGTTTTAAGATGAAATCCTATAGAGGATGACGAGCTCACAGATGGGTGCGAGAAGAACTTTTGAAAAGGTTCAAGATAGAGGATCTTGGTATCCAGTGACCCTAGATGGATACATAGAATATTAGTAGCAGAGGAAGCTACTTGTCACTCCAGTACAGAATGTTTCAATACATAGAGTATGAAAGGTAGAGGGAGAATGATGCTCCACTTCAGAGGGAGTGAATATAGAAGATCCTGAGGTTGGACATGGTATGACAATATGGACAACTTACTGATGGATCCAAGCTTTACTAAGAGTAAAGTAGATTCCAACCTTTAATTCAAGGTTGAAGGTGGAATACCAGTGAGTCTCCTGTTATATGTCGATGACTTATTCCTAATAGAAAAGAGGAACTCATTAAAGTTGCAAGAAGGAGGTGTGTTGCCAAGTTTAAGATGAAAGACTTGGGTACGATGCACTACTTTCTAGTCATGGAGGTGTGGCAGAGTGCAGATGGAATCTCCCTGTGACAAGGGAAGTATGTAGTATAGATCCGGAAGAGGTTCAAGATGATGGAATGCAAGGCCATGACCACACCTATGGAATCAAACCTGAAGCTATTGAGCGATGCTTCAAAAGAGTCGGTTGATTCTATGATGTATCGACAGATGATTGGGTCCTTGATGTACCTAACAAACACAAGACCAGATATTTGCTTTGCTGTGAACACATTGAGCCTGTTCCTGACACATCCAAGACATGTTCACCTGATTACTGCAAAGCATATTCTGAGGTACCTGAAGGGTACAGTTGATTATGGTCTCAAGTATGAGGCGAATCAGAAGATTAACCTGGAGGGTTATGTGGATTCGTATTGGGAAGCCAGTTCCATTGATAGGAAGAGCACTTCAGGGTGTTGCTTCAGTATGGGATCAGGTGTGATCTCTTGGTTTAGAAGGAAGCAGTCCTACGTGGCACTGAGTACAGCCAAGGCAGAGTATGTTGCAGCTTGTTCAACTAGTTGTGAGGCAGTGTGGCTAAGGAAGCTACTATCTAATTTGTTTGATCTTCAGTTGGATGCTACTAGTATATATTGTGACAACCATAGTTTTTTGAAGTTGTCGAAGAACCCAGTGTTCCATGACAAGTCGAAGCATATTGAGATCAAATATCACTATATCAGGGATATGGTGCAGAGAGGAGCAGTGAAGCTCCTGTATGTTGCGACAGATGAACATATAGCTGATGTGTTGACCAAGCCATTAGCCAGAGTGAAGTTTGAGTACTTCAGGGAGAATCTTAGTGTTCTCTGGATAGAGTTTCCTTCCAAGGGGAAGTGATGAGTCCGTGAGCCTTTCTGACATGGTGGTAGGATTGGTTCCTCCCATGGTTAGAAGTAAGTGATGTGCCTTTCTGACAGGGTTGTAGGATTGGTTCCTCCGATGGTCAGAAGTAAGTGTTGTTCCTTTCTGACATGGTGGTAGGATTGGTTCCTCCCATGGTTAGAAGTAAGTGTTGTGTCTTTATGACATGGTGGTAGGATTGGTTCCTCCCACAGTCAGAAGTAAGTGTTGTGCCTTTCTAACATGGTGGTAGGATTGGCTCCTCCCATGGTCAAAAGTAAGTGATGTGCCTTTCTAACATGGTGGT
This sequence comes from Pseudotsuga menziesii, assembly GCA_001517045.1. Classification (NCBI taxonomy): domain Eukaryota; kingdom Viridiplantae; phylum Streptophyta; class Pinopsida; order Pinales; family Pinaceae; genus Pseudotsuga; species Pseudotsuga menziesii. The sequence goes on from LPNX010877113.1 coordinate 77,586, forward strand.
AGGATCAGTTTCTCCCATGGTCATAAGTAAGTGTTGTGCCTTTCTGACATGGTGGTAGGATTGGTTCCTCCCATAGTTAGATGTAAGTGATGTGCCTTTCTGACATGGTGGAAGGATTGGTTCCTCCCATGGTCAGATATAAGTGCTGAGACCTACATCCAACATGAAAATGGCTGGCTCTATATAACTACATCCAACATGAAAAAGGGTTGGCCCTGTAGAGGAAGACCTTGCAAAGGGAAAGGCCTACATCTAGCATGAAAAAGGGATGGCTCTGTAGAACTACATCCAATATGAAAAAGGGTTGGGTTTGTAGAGGAATACCTTGCAGAGGGAAAGGCCTACATCTAGCATGAAAAAGTTTTGGCTTTGTAGAACTACATCCAACATGAAAAAGGGTTGGATATGTAGATGAAGACCTTGCAGAGGGAAAGGCCTACATCCAACACAAAAAAGGGTTGGCTATGTAGAACTACATCCAACATGAAAAATGGTTGGCTCTGTAGAGGTATATATAGCATGAAAAAGGGTAAGCTATGTAGAACTACATTCAGCATGAAAAAGGGTTGGCTTTGTAGAGGTACATCCAGCATGAAAAAGGGCTGGATCTGTAGTGGAAATCCTTGTGAGAGGCAAGGTGCTGCATCCAATATAAAAAAGGTCTAGCTCTATAGGAAAAGTCCTTGCAAGAGCAAGGCAGTACATCCAGCATGAAAAAGGGATGGCTTTGTTGATGAAGACCTACATGGAGGCTAGGCCTACAACCAGCATGAAAAAGGGTTGGCTTTGTAGAACTTCCTATGACGAGACGAATTGAGAGACAACACCATTTGCTCAAGATAGCGGAAGCAATTATGATCCAGCTTTGATGATAATCCATATTTGATGATGATCCAGTGATGATGATCCAATGATGATCCAGCTTTGATGATGATCCAGCTTTGATGAATGAACCAGTGATGAAGACTTGTGCTGATGAATTGTGTCCAAAGAATACCTTCCTAGTGAAGAGGGAGTGTTGATGTATTTGTAACTTCGGAATGTATTCACTTGTATATTTTATATATATATTGTATTTCATTGGTCCTCGATGTTCATATCGGGAGAATCATTAATGTAATCAAGTCATGTAAAGTAATAGAGATTAACCCTCCTTTGTAAGTCATGGGAAAATTCCCCACAGTTGAGGGGCACTAGGTTTATTAGACTCTCCTAGAGAAGTCGGCCCTGGTAAGTAATTGTCAAGTCATAAACTAGTATAAATAGAGAGTGATCCTCTCTATTTGAGACACACACTCACCCAGCTATAGCGGATAGGTGAGAGAAGAGGAGCTCGCACAAGTGAGAGAGAGAACATATGTTGGAGATCATCTTTCTATCTCTAGGTTTTACTGCTGCCATTGGTGCTCATTCTATCTCTGCAGAAGTTGCGAGGTTTTCTCCTTTATGGTTTTCCCGAGGAAAAATATTTGTTTCTATTGTCTCTTGTGATTGATTGTTGTGAATATTATTCTCTCAGATAAGATCCTAAGATCATATTGATTAAATGATAAAAATCTAACAGAGAGCAGGGTAAGGACTGCACATAGTTTCTTTTAATAAAATCATGTTAGGAGCAAAAGAAAGAAGGAGAGGAGGTTTCTTTGTTTGGCTGAACCCCGAAAGCCATGCACGTTTAGGGAGAAAATATTCATCAGGATCCACCAAGAGGGGGTGACAAAGCTCTAAGTACCTGGGATTGAGAGACTGCAATACCTCTAGAAGCATTCTTGATTCTAGTCAACAATGAAGAATAAGGAGGATCACCTACAGCACCTAGATTCTTTTTCGGGTTCTGAATCGTAACATTTTCAAAACGAATGGAGTCCAGTGGCAGAGTGGAAGGGGATAAAGGGGACTTCGCTAAGAATATAGAGAGAGATTTCATAAGCGCAGGATCATAGAAAGAAGGTGAAGAGCAGGGGCTGGGGGGAGATCGAGCCAAATGGACAGGGAAGTCATCCCTTACCAATGGCAGGAAGTCTTTAGGAGTGAAAAGAGGAGAATCATCCCTAAAAAAAGGGGCCTCGGATACAGGGATAGGAGGATCCCTCAATGAGATCAATCGCGACGAAGAAGGTGACAAGGCTGGGGGTACCTCATAAGAGATAGCCAGGAGAGAAATGGTGGATAATTCCTGTAGCGGGGCCTTAACTAAGGCTACCTCAATCTCCAAATCCTGAATAAATAGAAGTTCCCTATCTGACACATCATCAAATAAAGACAAATACTGAGAGTACTTACTAGCAGAAGGGTGGGACGAGATGACTAGGGCAAGTGACAACAAAGGCATACCCAGAAATACAAGTGAAGGCAATATTTCAGAACTCGAAGAGTCGGTCCCATGGAGGAGAATAGGACAAGAATGACGCAGATGACTAACGACGTGACATTTGCTACATCTGAAAGGGATATTTATGTAATCAAGTCTCTGACAGATAGGTTGCTCGTTGCAAAGGATCTCTACTTCTATTGGAAGACCTTCGGTAATGTCCATATACACCAGAATGTTTTCCATTCTCTTATCAAAAGTGAGCTGAAATTCCTCTTAAATAGCCACAAACCTACCAATGGAATTCACCAGGCCTTCCAAGAAGCCTCCTCTCCAAAGGGGGAAGGGAAACACAGGGAGTAATACCCATAAATGTCGCTTCACCACCCGTTCTTGAAGGGGATCAAAGTTCACATGCCAATGACTCAGAACCAAGGAACCCTTCCTGATTTTCTAGAGTGAGTCCAGTATGGAAATAGTATGTTCATCCTCCAAAAAGATGAAGATGAGCCAGCCTTTTGCAAGCAGACTGATAGACGGAACATAAGTGAGGATGGGATTCCAATGCTACGTCACCCACTCAATCCATTATTTTTTTCCCATATGGCAGTACTCCATTCTACCCACCAGCGCTAGAGAGTAGAGATCCCCCACCCGTTCCATATAGATATCACGACCCAAGACATAACGCACCATACCTTCCTACGCTTTCATGGTCTTCCCTTTCTACCTTCTGCGCGCCTGAGAGTGACTCCCAAAAGAACCGCAATCCAACTCCTGAGAAACCCTATGAGCCATAATGAAGTGAGAATGTGACAATTGTCAAACAAACCACCCTCAGGTCTAGTACAAGACCAACCAACCAAAGGACACATAAAACCCTGGAAAGTAGGGTGACCCCAAGCAAAATGAAAATCCAAAGGGTAAGCACATTGTCCAAAAGGCCAAAAATTGTAGGACTAACACCAAATACCAAGAATCAGCAACCTTCTATGCACCCAAGAGGAAGGGACGGTGCACAGAAAATGAAGAAGTCTGAATCCCACACCCCTGAGCCAGGCGAACCGACCACCAAACCCTATACAACACCAGATAATAGGACAATCCTAGGACGGTGAGGTTGCGACCAGTGTGACAACCCACTGACAAAAAACAACTGTGACAACCCCTAAAGAAAGGACCGAGAAGACAAGGTCAAGACCCTTGACCACCCGAAAGGAAGCGACACACCGCTCAAGTGCAAAAGAGGAGAAAACGTAAAAACCCTTAAGTCAACCCCGCAAGAGACAGTCACAAATCAAGACCAAAAAGGTAGGAACACAAAACCAGCAGTACACAGAAAATCAGATTCCAGTAAAAATGACAGACTGAAAAATGACATAAACCCCATGCATCATCTAAGAATCATAAAAAAAATCACTACCAACCTGTCCACCCAGCACAAAACAAGAGAGCAGATAAGCCATCTCTAAAGATGGTGCAAAACACAGGTATTCCCACTTTTTTATATCATGGTTAGTACTAGTTCCCCATCAAGGGGGAGGGACTCCATGTGACTGATGACCAGTGGATAGAAAACAACAGGAAAATCCACAAAAAATCACCCCCCAAAAGCCACAAGAAGACACAGGATGGATGCGATGAGACAGAAACTTACCAGTAAGAGACCCTACCAGAACGACGAAGTAAAACGACAATGAGTCCACGCACCGAAGCCACCTGTGGATGGGTAACCAAGAGCCATGGCCGCAAACCCTACCCCCATTGTCCTCGCTGAGCTCAAACCCTAACTCATACTTTGTTTAGTGGTATTGTCACCTTCCTGTAGATATTTACCTTATGCATTAAGTGCACCACAAATTTACTTGTGCCATGCATTTCATTTCCTAGTGAAAGAATAATTTTCTTGTTTTGCATTGTATGGTATTTTTCTTTTGGAAACCACAAGTTGAATTGTTTAACAAATATTATGTGCTAAGACTTGTTTATTTTTCTTTGCATTGAATGAAATTATACTTTTGAAAACCTTTGGATGAATTTGTTTGTTTATTTTACTGTACTTTAATGGTATTTTATAAATGGTTTGTCATATTTACAAATACCATGGGCCAATAAAAAGTGAAAAATATTGGAAGTATTGTATTTAAATCTTTAAATTTTAATTGTGAAATTTATGTGTTGAATTCCATGTTTAGGCCAAAATCGAAATCGACTAGAAAAATACATTTCTATGTTTAAAGTTTTACTAAATCAAAATGAGTTGTAATTTGGTGTCCAAGTGTTATGCCAAATCGACACTCAATGTTAAAACTTGATTAATGGTGTCATAAAAGTTTTTTAACTTTTCTTGCTGATACTGGCGAAGTAACAACAATGTTGTAGCATCTACTATTACTTGCAGACTTGTAGTTATTGTTGTTCCTTGCACTCTTGTAGTAGTAGTTGTTACTTGCGAAGTAACAATTTGTTACAGTGTTATGTATGTTCATAAAAATATATTATGTGTATAAAATTAGTTAATATTCATATATATATATATTATTCATTTGCTATGCATGTTAAATGCATTTGTTATAAAAAGACGCATAACTATTATGCATGTAAAAGAAAATAAAATCTATATTTTAAGCTCAGTATAATAAAAGATGCATTACAAAGTGGTATTAAAAGCTTTAAAAACTCATTTATAAAAAGATAATACGATACAAAAGTATATAATTAAATCCTTCCAAAAACTTAAATTTAAGATACTTTATGAAATATTATATTAAAAAGTTTTAAAAAGGCTTAAACCTACAATTAATTAGCCTTTCTCATTAGCATACAATAAAACTTAAATTTAGGAATCTTCTGTATCGCTTATATATAAAATATTATATTAAAAAGTTTTGAAAACCTTAAATCCACAATTCATTAGCATACAATAAAACTTGAATTTAGGAATCTTCATTAACATACAATAAAACTTAAATTTTGGAATACCTAACTCAAAGTTAGGAATCTTCCTTAACATACATTAAAACTTACATTTTGAAATATTTTGTATAACTAGCATATAAAATACTATATTAAAAGGTTTTGAAAGGCTTAAATCCACAATTCATTAACCATTCTCACTCGCATACAATATATTACATTAAAAGGTTTTGAAAGTCTTAAACCCACAATTCATTAACCATTCTCACTATCATACAATATATGTATTTTTAGATTTGGAATTCTCAGGAATTGTATAGTGGTACCATTAGCATATAGTTTTATTTTTCTTAAATTTCAAATTCTTCATAATGTGCTACCTTCACTAAAAAAATGTATATAAGAGTAAAAGTAACAATTCATACATTGGTCCCTTTTAACAACTAGCTACTAAATATAAAGTTTTAAAATTTTCAAAAAATTGTTAAAAGATGTAAGATCTTAATTTACTTTTATGTAAAGTTTCCTTATGTATTTAGAAAAAAGGATACTTATTAAATGCTCATTAATCATGTTAAATATTTTTTTAACTTTATCTTATGATGTAAGTTGTGATAAAGAGAACTTTATATTTATAAAAAAACTTAAAGTTTGTTTAATCAATAGAATGTAAAAGTCAATTATCTTATATGCATGCATTTTCAATTAAGTTGTGAGGGGTAGCTCAGTTGGTTGGATTTTATGGTACCAAGACGTAATATCGTCGAGGTCGAGGGTTCAATTATCTAGGTCCTTCGAGTTTAGGTACCAATGTAATTCTGACAGGGTCAGGCTCCTTTGGGTGGGCCCCTTCGCTTGGAACCATGGATATAGCGAGCTCTCAGGCTCTGAATCACATTGAAAAAAAATGTATTCTCAATTATTTTTAAACTCTTTTCCTTTGGGTGGGAGTATTGAATATGCATATTTAGGTTATGGTAAACAATATTTTGCACTATTTGAGTTATTAATTATTTGCATAATTTAGATCTTTGATGTTTCACAAAATAAATGGAATTCCTCATGATTTCATAGAGTATATGCAAATAAATCATGTTTGAAAAAACCTTACCATTCAACAATCTGTTTCTAGGGAGGCACTGAAGTTGGATTTCCTTCTAGATGACATGAGAGGAGAAAAATGATATCTATAGCATGAGAATTTGTAGAATAAGTGTTTGAAACCTAGGTTGGGATAACCAGGATTGAGATAAGGAATAATTTTGGGTTAAGCATGTGGGGTTAGGAAATGTACAAATAAACTTGATGTAAAGTAAAATTATTTGACCAAAAAACACAAGAAAAACATAGGTTACACACTGTAGAGTATTATTTTCAAGTTTCTTTCCTTAGAGTGGGATTGTTAAATATTCATATTTAGGTTATGGTGAAGATTCAATAATTTTTTTTGAGTTTCGAAAACAATATTTTGCACTATATGAGTTGTTAATCATCTGTAGTATTTATATCTTTGATGTTTCACAAAATGAATGGAATTCATCATGCTTTCAAAAAATATATGCAAATAAATCATCTTTCAAAAACCTTACCTCTCAACAATCCATCGTCAGGGAGGCATTGAAGTTGGATTTCCTTCCAGAGGGCACGAGACGAGAAGAAGGATATGCAAAGCAAGAGACTTTGTGGAATCAATGTTCAAACCCTAGTTTGGGATAACCAGGCTTCAAGGAAGACATAACTATGGGCTAAGTGTGTGGGGTTAGGAAAAGTAAAAATCAATGCAATGTATATTAATATTGTTTTGATTAACAAACACTAGAAAAGCATTCGTTAAATGTATGGGGTTAGGATAGGTCATAAATCAACCCACTATAGAGTATTAATGTTGTAATGTTGGTGGTGATGCATCATTACTTCCGATCACAGTGTTCTTTCAAATGCCACTATCTTTGAAATTTAGTGGTGTTGATACCTTATATGGATAATGGAACCATGAAATTTAGATGTGTTGATACGTTATATGGATAAAAACCCCATGGATTTTAGCCATCCAAAGAGAGGGGAATCCTAAAATATTAATGCACATGAACAAGTATAAGGAAAATAATATTTCAAAACTATTTTCTTTTCCCAAGATAAAAATTTAGTCTACTTCTAACCTTTCTTGGGAAAATCCTATTTGTTGTGATTACAATTTTGGCTACATCATCATATTCACCCATCATCAAACCACACTAGCATTTCTGAACACAAAATATGACGGCTTAAATGTCTTATTTTTGACATATTGATGTCGGCAATTAGACAATCCTCTCCTTTTTTAAACGTCGGTTGAATTTTGTATTTTTTCCAACAATGAAAAAACCACGTCGGAATTATGACACACAATGGTCACATTTTCGATGGGAAATATTTCCTCATAGTTGTTGGAAATTCAAAAAAGTTTCCTTCCAGGATATCAGTTAACCGATGATGATTTCAATTTACAGATGCCGTATTACCGACAGAATATCCTTCGTGGATGTCGGATACCCGATGGAGTGTTCACTTCATAAAATTTGAATAATTGATGACTATCCCTCCAAATTCTCATCGGAATCATAACCACATCGTCGGATTGAATAAAAATGCGATAACAAATTGCAATTCACCTATGTCGGATGTTCGACAAAGTGTGATTCAAATATGTTGGATAACCAATGGATATCCCTCCAACTTCACATTGGAAGTATAACCGCATCATCGGATTGAATATAAATCCAACAACAAATTACCATTCAAATATGTCGGATATCCGACGGCGTGTCCTTCATGAATGTCAGATATCTGACGGAATTAATTTTTTTTTTTTTTTAAATGGATAGACTTGGAGGCTCATGGACCTATATGGAAATATTCGAAATGGTCTTACAAGACCTCATTTATGTAGTAGAGAATTCTAGGATTCAATGAATTTATACTATTATCAATTATGTTAATCAGAAGTGACCCTTCAAGATCATGAAACAAGATGGATTGGAATTCAAGTTATTTGGAACTCCCACTCTTCTTTTAATTCTGAAGTACTTGGATTGTTGGTCCTTCCTAACAATCTAGCATCTAGACACCACCTACATCACTCTGACTTTACAAACATGAATGGTTTATTACAAATTGGAAATCGTTAAGAATGTGTATGTGGAGCTGCAAGGTTGCCTTAGTTTTTTGGGCATGAATTGTTGTTGACTACAACACTATTTTCGTTGCCCCTCTTCATTCAAAATGGGTCCCTTTTTGGTGATAAATCGATGATCCAGAAATCCAGAAGGAATATGCGCAATGTGATCAGACTAACATGCGTCTCCTTTCTATGAAAAAGAAACTGTTGAGCTACCTTCCATGAGGAAAATAATATTTTTATAATACATTGTAGGGATATAATTTTAAATCAATAACAAATGCAACAAAAAGAAAAATAAATGTTTTAGGTTTCTCATGGTCAATAGTAAATTTAAATTCTTTGGCTACAATGGACAATAGCAACAAGACTGTAAGTTGATCAAAGTGCAAGGGAGATAGCTTTACCTTTTGTCTGTTGCAGTTGTCAATATTTTTGCAAGCCTTGTTTGTAAACCCTTCAAGAGTAAAATTTATTAAATTCCAAGAACATATATACTTCAAATGATGAAAGTAAGGTTTCACACTCGCTTGAAATATCCACCTCCATCTTTTACAAGAAAACAATTTAAACATAACAACCTTTATTACCATATATGAAATTTGAAAATTTTCCCAATCTAAAATTTCCACCACAATTCAATAAAGTCATATATTCATCACGCAAAAGTTTTAGCGTTAGGGCCACACTAAAGTACAAAAAGTACACTTGCAAATATCTCAAATGTGTTTAACAATGCCTCCATAATATTTTTTTGTAGTCATACTAGGTATTAGAGATGAGTCCTTGAGACACCAAATCCCAAGGTTGATCACATTTCTGACCAACTTTTCACCAATTTCATCTCTCAGATGATTATGAACAAGATCCATGACATTCTTTGTTCCTAACCCATAAACAATGTCATGGAGATGACGATAATATAAATATGTGATATCAATGAATTCAAAGCCTATAAAAATTCTCTAAGAGAACCACTCTAAAAATATACACGTTTGTATCTTCCTTTTCCTCTTTCCCTATTCTCTTGACCCAATTGTTGCTTCCATTTGGCCAAGATTCTTCCCTTATGAAATTCATTTGTCTTGATGATCCAAATCCAAAGATCTTGGCAATGAATCTTTCATCTAAATTATGATGTTTGTATTCATTTTGCATTAAAAACTTTGCTACTGCAATATCAATTATTACAGGATAGACCTTTGCTCCTATGCCAATCCTTCTTCTCATGATCCAAGTTTTGTCGATAGCATAGTTCTCTTGTTGTACTACAAATATTTTCCTGTTGCAATAATTTCATGTTAGGACCCATCAAAAAAATATTTGCATGTCTATGAAAATAAAAAAATGAAGCTAAAAAAATATTGTTTGAGTAGTTTTCCTCAATGAATAAAAACAACATTAATAATAAATATTTTACGTTTGATGAACATTTTGTAATTTTACAATGTAAATTACAATAATATTCAAGTAAAATAACTGGTAATAAGAGATCACCTGAGGAAACATGGAGAACCACGACACTAAGTATATAAGGTCATCGATCACATCAAATCACCAATTTTTCCTTTGAAGTATGAAAATGTTTCCCAAGGATATCTATAGCAAGTTCCAATGGATGAGTGAAATAGAAATAGTAAAATTTAAACACTACAATTATAGAAATAAATGTGGGAAATGTATAATTCCTTACCATTCATTGATCTCCTCTCTGTTTCGACAATAGTTTAATATTCTCCACTAAAAAGGGCCGACCACGTGAAGGTGGAAGCTCTTATGGCCCCTCCTCCCCTCACATCACTCTCAATTCCCCAAACCCAATGCATATACTTGCAGATAAAAATTTAGTTCAAATTCCTCGAACCAATACCAATTTTAAGCAAGAAAAGGACGCACAAGCCAAGATCAATAAATAAACAATATATTTAGTAAAAAAATACCATCAAACAGCCCCATCAACCAAATCCTCACGAAAACATTTATTAGTATGCACTTACCAAGGATCATTACATCGACAACCACAACAATTCATATATACACTAAAACAAACCAACATCCTTTTGACATTGTGTGCTCAAACTGTCCACACAACATTACAAACAATTCATACAGTAACTAAAATGCATTAAATAAAACACATTATCACCAACACCATGCAAGAGACATAAGATATAGTTTTGTAATCTTTTATAATTGTTCAACCAGCTACAACCATGAGGTAATTTAGCACCTACTGAATAAGAAGCACCTACTTATATTCCAAGACTCAGCTTGGTCCTTTCTTAGATCCAACAAATAAAAATGTTACAAGGTGTAAGGATATTCAAATAAGCATATCATCAAGTGGTATACTAGACCAACTTCACCAACATCCCACTAGCCATCTTACCGCAACAATGATCATCGAGGGTTTCAATTGTGCATCATACATTCCACGTACTCCATTAAGAAATGATTCTTTTATACAAGAGCTTCAAGGTATCTTCAAAGTCCTTTTCAAATAAAAGGCCCAAGAAATGGCTTCTAATTATGTGTGCAATATTAGGGCTTCCACAAGCGAGGGTAAGAGGCTTCATAACCCCATTAAGACACAAATGACCACAGAATGGGCCATTTGGCTCATTAGGTGTTCTAATGGCTCCAATGCCCACATCTAGGGTTCTTCATGCCATGTCATGTCATTGTCCTTTGTTTTCTTTCTATGTCATCACTTCAAGCTTTTTCATTAATGGCTTATCATCAATGATAACCATATTCAACAAACTCCTCCTTGATCATTGATGGCAACAATCTTCCAATATTCAATTTCTCTTCCCCTTTGACATTAATGACAAAGGGTCAAATACATTTCCACTGAGGACTTCACAATGACTAAGAGAAAACAAATTTTATGCTTGAATACTCTCCCACTTGCATGTAGTTTAGTTGCTCCCCCTGAGACGTTGGTAGTATGTTCATTATTCTTTTCAATAGGCTACAATGTTTCTTGATTGGTTGAGTTGTCTACTCCCCCTCATTAACATGCATATTTATTGATGAGCAAGGTTGTCATTGATGACAAACCATTACTTAAAAAGGAGGAGTCAAGACATAGAAAAGGAAACAAAAGTAAAGGATGAAAAGCAAGGAAAAAAGCATGTACAAGCTTTAGATACAAGTGATTGTAAGCACTCTTCAATAGATGAAAATTCTGAATGTAATGATGATGAAATTATACTTACAGAAGATGAACAGGAAATCTTGTTGAAAGATAATAATGCATTTACAAGCACATCGTTGGATATTGATATTAAATTCAATCCAAGACTCAAGAAGAAACTTTTGAGATCATTTGAAAAATACAAAGAGAAGAAAAAATCTTTGTTCATGAGAATGAAACTTAAGAACAAAGGTTTGGAAGATGATCTAGAAGAAAAAAAGAATGAAATTGGAAGATTGAAGTATAATTTAGCAAGAGAACAAGAGAAGAAAATTCATGAGAAGACTAACATACAACTCAACAAATGATTCCTCGAAGAAGGATGATACAAACAATTTTGAAAGACAAAGGAGAATAGATCTCAGCCAAGACCACTCTAAGGTATGGGTGAAGAAAAATATTTTTCTAAATTTGAATGAAGTAGATCGGTGTACAAATGAAGATGGTTGCCACATGGCAAGACATACTTGAAGTCTTCTAAATACTTTGAGTTTACCATGAGTTTGTCATTGGAGAATGAAATCAAATGGAAAATAATGGCTCTGCAAGGAAAAATTAGGTCCAACGATCGTGGTTGAATTAGAAAACTAATGAATTTTAATAAGTGATGAAGTTGGCATGTCGATAGGGGGGCCAGTATGAAAGAAAATGCATGCTTACCTTTTATGAATGTACAGGATGATTATTTAAAGATATGGTAGATGCTCGTAGAAGCTAATTAATGTTTTTAAAATGCACGCAAGGGACTGCAAAAAGTTAACATGCATGTAATGACTGCAATACTTGGAGAGAAGTGCAAAATCTGAGGAATAAAATGCACACATTATCTTCATGATATGCCTGCTACTCACTCAAAAATACACTAATTGATGAGAATGACCACAAGAAATAAGAAAGTTCCCACATTTGGAATGAAACTGTCCACTATGGCATGAGTTTGAGTTATGTAATGAAACTGTCCACAAGGTGATGATGCTCGGAGTCAATTAAAAGGTGTGTCTTTAAGCATCAAGATAATGCCCGCTTGATAAATGAAATGTGTGATGACTGAAGGAAATAGTGAGATGACAAAAACATCCTTTGGGAGACATGCATTGGTTATATGCATGCACAATAAAAAATGATGACTACAAGGAATAAAATGTGCATGCACCAGTCCACAAACACAAGGTAATTATTCCCCCAGGCTTTGGCAGAATGCCCACCAGATAGAATCAAAATTTCCTCAAATATAAGAAGAAGGTATGATGAGGCTGCACATCTATTTAGTATAAATATGCTTTCCATATTAGTTAAACTGACTGATTTAAAGACAAATATGCCCACCAAAATATGCGTGCAAGAAATTAAATAAATGCCTACAATATTGAAAAAGTGTTTGTAGTGTTTAAAATTATTCCCATAGCATACGTGAATGTGAGAATAATTCCCTCGCCAAATATTTTTTGCAAGTAAAATACCTGCAAGACTTGGAGAATATGTTTGCAGGACTTCAAGAACACTTGCAAGACAATAGAATTCCCGCACCATCCAACTATACAATGTCTGTAGAAACATTAAAAATTCCCACAAAAACTAAGTGATGGGAGGAGGTTGTCATCATATTGGAAAAATATATCAACATTGTAAATATTGGAAGACAAGAAAGTTTTCACCATGTCCAATTTGAGTGACAAGTCATAAATGGTAAGGTGTGTAGCTCTGAAATACATGCACAGTCCAATAAAATTCGCATAGGTTTGGGTTTATAAAAGTTAAGGGCTATTAGGTTAATTTTTGTTATATCGATCTTGGGATGAAATAACCTCAACAAGCCAACAAAACCTCATAGCATTGTGATGAGAATGTTGTACCAGAAATAAATAACTATCTCACTTTGCGACATAAAAGCATCATTGTATCAACGCAAAGAGAAAATGTTGCGAACGAAAATGGTAAACTAACAATGAAATTTTACAACTTTAATGATGAAAACACATCGATGTATTGATTTTTTCTAAAGAAATAAAAAAAAAATATCCCAACAAAATGTATTATAAAAAATAGAATCCCTAGAAGGGATTATAAAAATAGCCTTAAAATTATCCATGACATGATTGAAAGAGAAAATAAATGTTTACTCTTATTTATTGTTCGAACAAGACAAGGATGAGTCCATACAAACATAAGATGGATCAAACTCTCAAGGTTGTAAGGTATTATAGAACTAGACAAGTTCATGGACGTCAACAATGAATATTTATGAACAAGTTAGAAACTATATGTGCTTCTTTGATCATTTTGCTGCTATGAGAAAGGATACTAGTGGCCGCCCACCTCTTTGGCTCAAAATGGTTCTAAATGTTGGTAGTTAACTATAATTTTTTAGGTGTTGAACTTTCAACTATTTCTTTTAGCATACCCATCCATTATTGGAAATGGATTCATGCCCACAATATTTGACCGTGAGGCCTACCAAACATGAATTATAGAATATACTTTGTAAAGTTGAATAAAGGACCCAAATAAAGTGTGTACGTATAAGTTGTGGATAAGGATGTCACACCTCCCACTAACCTAAAGGGATTGTTAGAACATATTAAGAAGTTGTACAGGGTGAAGTGAATAAATATTCAAACCACCTATCAAACATCCTTTACAAAATTGCACAAAATGAACAAATGAAAAACAGTTTCCTTCGTTGGTCTTATTGCATGATCATCGGATATCGTGCATGTCGCCAAAAACGTCATGTGGAGGTATGCACGGCATGATGTGAATGAAATCAAAGAGGTGCGTGCACCATGTAGACACAAGCGATGTCACAAGGCGGACACAGGCGGTTGTGAACCTCGTCATGAGTGAAGGAGGATTTGGGAGAATGGAAATTCAAGGGAAATGGAAGCAGAGTACATCAGATCAAACTCGCCAACCTAGGAACCTATTACAAATTTTGGTTTTGTACTACAGGAGGTACAAAATTTAGAATCCATGGAGTCTTATGCACCCCGTGTGAGAGTTATGGAAAGTATGTCAAGCTAGTTCAGATCATGTGAGATTACGTTAATCTGGACATGGGTGAGAGTTGAGGCGGAGGCTAAAGATTTTGAGCATGACAACATGATTATTTTCATTATGAAAAAGAGTGAATTGGTCGATGAGACTGATCATTCCTGCAGTATATACAAGAACCAACTTATCTCTGACTTAATTCATCTCCGGAAAGAAATTCATAGATGCGAGAGCCTCCAAACTAATTTATCCCTCTGCAAGCAGGATGATAACATGGACTCCACTGATGAGAGTGAGACTTGATGCCCGCAGCATGGACTGGAAGCACTGGGATGCAGACTAAGGAGAGTTAAAGATGATGTGGATATTCAGAAGTATCAGCTTCAGCGACTCAAATGAGAAGTGAGGGAAAGTTTTCAGTGGGTTGTAGAGGACCTCCATGAAGTGAGATTGATTCAGAGGAAACAAAAAGCTGATGAGGAATCCTGACATCAGTAGAACATATTAAGAAGTTGGACAAGGTGAAGTGATTAAATATGAATCAATTGAGATAAATGAAGATATTTCTTCTATGAATAAATAAACTACCATACCCTCTTTTGGTGATGATTTAATATGCATCCACCATGAGTTGCATTTCCTTTTTCAAGGCTTGTAGAAGTCATCAAATATTAAAATTTTATAATACTAAATAATAATTAAGCAAATAAACAGGCATTTGTGCAAGACTATATATGTCTAAATTGGAATACCTTAATGAGCTCCTCTTTGTTTCGAGAATAAGTTATTATCTATTGAACAGGGTTTATAAAATTTAAGGGATTTTGGGTTAATAGGACTTCAATCCCAATATGATTGAAGTAGCAATACCATAGGGAGAACATAACGATCCCAAACAACTTATCCAAGGAGGCATCAAGGGTGCAGAAAACACACCCCTGGGGGGTGAAAACAAACTCTATATCCCCATCTAAAACATGAAAGATGCTAATGTATCCCATACTCAAAAGAACAAAAAAAGAGTATGCCACATAAATAAAAAAATATCTTAAAAGAGTTATATCATGCCTTCCTCAATGATTTATCCTTCTAAAAGTTACGAGAAGGAGAGGAGGCCAACCTTCATATTCAATAATTCCTTGGGTAAACAGTATGCACTCATATTGTGCTCCCTGTAGATATGCGTAAAGTCATATAACCCATGAATTGAAGTCGTCGATAGTGTAGCATATATGTTGGATTTAATATATATCCAATGACAAATTTCACTACATAGATGTCAGAAATCCGATGAAGTCTCCTTCATAGAGGTCAGATAACCCACGAATTGATATCATTATCTTGAGGAGTTATAAGCATGGCATCTTAGTGACATGAATATGTTGAAAAATAGATTTGATAGACTTATCATCATGACATCATAGTGATATCATTATCTTGAAGAATATCAATAATTCCCTAGTATAACAGTACATCACATAGCCTTGTAACATGATATAGATATCAAGTGATACCATAGCAAGTGCTTCAACCCATTTATCTCAAAATACAAACTACGTTTTTGAAAAATTTTGTAGGTGTAGTTTTTTAATTTATTTTGTTTCTTCACAAAAAATATTAAAGACCCAGTTTACGGATCTCAAGATATATAATAAAATCATTTTCTAAGATTTTGTAAGTTATTTTCATGAATAAAAATAGGTGTTCCTTGATATTCAATAGTGAATCAAAGGTAACTTGTACATAGTCCTAACAATAATTCATTCCAGATGTGAGGGGAGATAAAAATAAAAAAACTTTCCAAAGGGGAGGGACAAAACCCACAATCCCAAGATTACTAAAGTAGCAATAACATGGGGAGAACATAAGGAGCCCAAACAGCTTATCCAAGGAGGCATCGAGGATGGAGAAAACACACCCATGGGGGTTGAAAACAAAATATATATCCCCAACTAAAACAAGAAAGATTTTAATGTATCCAATAATTGAAAGAAATAACAAAGTGTGTGCCACATAAATAAAAAATCTCTTAAAAGAGTTGTAGCATGCCTTCCTCAATGATTTCTCCTTCTAAAAGTTCTTATAAGGAGAGGAGGCTAGACTTCATATTCAATGCTTCCTTGGATAAATGATATTCACTCATATTGTGCTCCCTGTAGACATGCCTAAAGTCATATAACCCACGAATTGAATTCGTTGGTAGTGTAGCATATATGTCATATTTAATGGATATTCGGCGACAAATTTCACTACATAGATGTCAGAAATAGGGCAAAGTGTCCTTCATAGAGGTCAGATAACCCACAAATTGATATCATTATATTGATGACTTATAATCATGGGTGTAGTTATACTAATACTAAGTATCTGAACGAGTAGTTATAGTATTGTTGGGTCTTAGTGCCAAGGTAAGAGATTTTAGTTAGAGGTTGGGTTAGTCCTTAGAAATACTCTATTCCTAGACTTCAAAGTTTTGACATAAAATCATATATCGCTTGGTAAATGTTTAAGCCAAGACCTTTTTGTTACACACCCTAACTACATAAATATGGTACTACTGAATGTGCTACAATGCTTGGGATTCCTTTCATCTAGGCTCTCTAACTCTACCATATGTGTGGTGACAAGCTCTTCATCAAGTATAGCATCATGTAGTGCAATGCTAAGTGATGGGACTAAGACCTCTTAGGGAAACATAACTTTAGCTCTATATACCAATGAGTAGGTCATCATGGAGATATGTAATCTCCACTGAGCGGGACCTTTCAAATTATAATGAAAGTTTTGTAAGCCCATAGTCTAGGATATAGCTTGGTGTGCCAATGGTCACCTAAAGAATTAATGGTCTGAAGGATGGATAGTAATGTAACATTTATGGCTTCAACCTACCCATTCTTTGTATACAGTAGCGTGTGGAAAACTTATTTTTGATGTTATGCTTAGCTAGGAGTCTCTTTATTTACGTAAATATGAGCAAGCTTCCATTCTCAGCCACTAAGGTATAATGGACTATCAAATCATATATAATTTTGTTTCTAATGAATTTCGCAATAACATGTCATATGAAACAACTAAGGGCTATCAAACATGACTGGCACTAACAATTTGAGCAACAAAATCCATACCTATAGATTAATTAATTAAATTAAATTTTTTTTTTTTTATTTCTTGATTTTTTTTATTTTTAATTATTTAAAACTTTATTACTTTGGTCTATTAAAAAAAATCATCAATCTTTTATTTCATAAATTCACTAAAATTAATAAAATATTATTTTAAAATACATCAAAATTAAATTAAAGATGATATTTTTCAAATAATTAAAATTTTCTACATAATGCTATCATTAAACATTATCTTATTTGAAACATATTTGCTCTTTAAAAACTTCATATAATAACAAAAACACCTAAAAGCATCTCCAAAAAACATTAAATCAAATTTTAATTAAAGTACCAATAAATTTTGAATACACAAACCTAAACATGTATTTTTCATTATTATAGTGTTTAATTAACCTCCTTGATTAACCATCTAGATTAATAGAATTAGAGCCTCTGCAATTCTCAATCAACAAACAAAATTCCAGAATTGGAATGCAATAGAACTCTTTTGAGTAACTTTTGGCATTGATGCCGATTTTGGAGTGGAACCCCTGCTAACAAAATGGAAAGACCTTGGGGAGGGAGAGTACTATCAAGGACTCAACCTTAATTGATGAAGACAACACATACCAAACATTGTAGGACAGAAGAGTCCCTAGCTCTAACTGAGTGATTAATGAAGGACATGTAGAGTTCATAGGAACACTAAGGAAGTGGAGTGAAGGAAATGAGCAGCCTCAAAGGAATGCCAACTCACCAGACCATGTGGACACCCAAGAGAAAATAAGGTAGGAATTCAAATAACTTAGATTCCATTAATAATAACCCAACTAACAGTAATCTCAATGATTTCCAAAAGACAATTTAATAGGTTGTTCGAGTCACAATCGCAACTGGTACACACCTCCATCACATATTGTGATAGGAAATGGTAATATATTTTTCTAGTGGTGATTTAATGGATAGATCATGTCCCATAATACCCATAATATTAATTTATGCATTAAGGACATTATTCTCCTCCTGTAATCATGGTCAAGGCCCTAAGACCCACCGAATATATGTACAAAAAATCCTAATGGCATCCCTATCCTAAATGTATGCAAGATATTCCTTTTATAGGGATCTATTGCAATTCCAGGCCTTGATTATTTCCCAGTATCTCAAGAATATTTGTATAGGGTATAAGTCTATGGATTTCTTCCCCAGCCATGGTTAACGCCTTAATATCATCCTTCATGCACAAAACATCGAAACAATACCAATTCTCTCACTCGAAGAACAATGATCCATTATCTGGGACATTTTATGTGGTTTATGGAATTCTTTATGGGTATTAACCTTTAAAGACATCATCTAGGGTCAAAGGGAATTAATCTCCTCCTTTGATCATACCCAATTCCTCGGGACCACCTCAAGACTCATCTATAGTATGCAAAATCTTATAACGATGCCCATATTCCACATAGATGCCACATATCACTCCTAGTCCATAAAAAAGTTCCACGTGTGACCACTTGTAAACCCCATCTGTTATGATGAAAATCACAAGTGAAACTTTCAGGATACACGCATTATGATTAAATATAGCAGTTCACCTTGGAAATTTATGCACTTCTATTAGGATTGTGTTCTATGGTTAGAAATTTCCTTGATATCATTTGTTCCGGTATCATTGAAAATCAATTTGGCAATACAAACACTTGTGACCCTTTCCCTTGTGTCTTGCGGTAATGATTCCTCTTCCATTATTACTTTTCTCGCAGAGTGTCCCTATAAATTCCATACATTAGTAAGCATTTTTCCTTCATCCATTGACTTCCTTTCATGTTCATATGATCCCATGCCCCATTCCAAACTTTACAAGTTGTCATTTTCATTCATGAGAATTATTTGCCATTATCTATGACGACGATGACAATGATGATGACATTGATGATGTTGATTTTAAGAGGACAACTCTAAATTATGTTAATAGCCACCTTAATTCACACCAAATCCTTAAACTGATTGAAAGGATAAATAATTACATTAACTATGATTAGAACATAACATTGAACTAATAGCTATTTGGCTTGATTTACATTTTAGATATCTGTGAAATGCCACAAACAAAAAACATCAATAATGGATCACCATGTCATCTGTATTGAAATACGGTAGAGATATGCACATTCGTGTATATGCCATCATTATTGAAATACGATGGACTTAAGTATTGAAAAAGAAAATGCCAAACAACATTAGATACAAATTTGAACATCAAATTAAAATTGATAAGATTCAACTTGCCAACAGGTGGAAGCACATTGTTCACAAAAATAAATATTTCTTTCTCTACACCTATATTTATTCTCTTGTGTATCATATGTACAAATTGTCCCACTGTAAAATTTGTTGGACGAATCATATATATGAAAATCCAAAATGATGATCTATTCAACTGCAATCAAAATGAAATATTATTTGTATCTTCTATTTTATGAAATTAATTTATTTTGCAAATAAAAATATATAATAATAGTCAAATATTTAAAAATTAAACATATCAAAAAGTAACTTATTTACATAACAAGACTTGGATCTTATAGGTACGCGATTTGGATACTTGTCATGGATTCTTTTAGCCTCCTCTTTTCTCCTCTCTATAATATGTTCTCATTAATGTTAGTTACTCATTTTAAAACAAATAAGATAAAATCATATTTCAAAATTATTGAATTTTGAGTACCAATAAAATTCAATATTTCTATCACAAGATTCAATCAAAATATATAGAGTAGATATATTATTGCATACCTCGTACACTTCAATAGAATTCATCATCTTCTTCATCCAAGTCATCATCTATATCATCCGATCGAGATTCAACATTGTAAGGATTGGTCATATCATCATCATCATCATAGTCAGTTACAATCATCATGTCATTGTCGATATCATCTTCATGGGCATAGTCTGCTACATAATCTGATTCAACTAATTATTTGGCATCTTCTTCTAGAACATGATCATCTAACTCATGTTGATCATGATCTTCATCATCGTCTTCTTCTTCCAGACCCTCTTCATTACCTTCCTCTAGGTTGTACTTTATCGGCCTTCCCTGTGGATCGCGTCTCACAACAAATGACCAATCCGCTTCACCTGGAACCTCAGATTAAAATACCTGTTCACATTGGCTTGGAATAACATAGAGCTTTGTTCCTAGCTTAAACAACCTTGTATTTACCATGGTAAATCCATTATCATGTTAAATAACCTTGTATTTACCGGGATCACGTTGATTCAATCATAATCTATACCATTTGACAGTGAATAGTACTACCTTGAAGGATTTAAAGTCACACTAAAGAATATCTTCCAGATACCGATAGTATCGATTTTGTGAGAGTTCTAGATGTCTGTCACTTCTACAGGAAACATTGGTCACCTCAAACACTGCAGATATCCCACAATCTGATGTTTTTTTCATTTCATCCAACCTTTTGATGTGATATATACAACCATTACACACCATAGCCTTATGTTGTTTTACCTACAACAAGCCATACATGAAAAATATTACATAATGATTCAATATTTATGATTAAGTGCATGTTTATGCCATACAGGGAAAAAATCAACGTGTACATCAATATGTAATTTGCAAAAAAAAAATAAAGTGATTGATTAATATGCTTTCCTGCTTAATATATTTTAAACCATATGCTAAATCAATTTCCCTTTGTGTAAGATTGGTATTTCGATTGCGATGTGTTGCTTTAACCAATGAAGCCACACCTTCCCATGATATTCCATGACTAGATTGTTCGCATTGTTCAATCCATACCTTCATCCAGTCAAGATTGTTTGCAATGTATAAATGAATTGCATCCCACTCTCGACCAATTTCTTGATGACAGTAAAAATTAAAATTCAATACAAATGTAAATTATCTTAACAAAGTATACGTTATTAATTGATGCAATTTATTGAATATAAAAATAGAATATGTATGATATATATACATAAAATTCAATGATCAAATGTATTATATTAATTAACGTCCACTAGCTAATAATTACCTTTCACCTTCCTTGACCTACCTTTCCCCTTCAGGTACTCCCCTTCAAAATTGTTGTTGGAGCATGGATCACAAATGCGACATAAATTGAGCTTTGACGCTAAATTAGGAAGATATTCACTAACATACAACATGTTTTGGTATACTGTATATCCCTCCATCATAGAACCATCAGCATGTACTCGTTGTCTAACCAAACCCATCATAAATTTCAAGTGCCTCTCAACCATCCACATGGACCTTGAGTGCATAGGTCCACACAATTCAATCTCCTCGACTTGGTGTATGAGATAGGGTTCCTGTGCATTGCAAAATTCCAAAGGTAGATGCTTCTACATTTCACACATGAGACGATGAATTTATCTCCTCCGATACTTTATATCTTCTTTATGGATTTCTTCAGATGACAACCATCTACAAGTGACGTAAAGCAATAACGATATTTTAACAAAAAAACATTTAATTACATGACATCAATTAGTGAACAAAAAACAAATATAAGTTCTACAATGACTTAAAGAAACACTAAGCTCCAATACTTTATATATTCTTTATGGATTTCTTTAGATGGAAACCATCTACAAGTGACGCAAACCAATAACAATATTTTAACAAAAAAACATTTAATTACATAACATCAATTAGTGCACAAAAAACAAATATAAGTTCTACGATGAATTAAATAAACACTAAGCACATGCAAAAAAATCACTAGTAACCTCATGTATTTCCCAAGATTATATATAACGTGTTTGACATTGTTGTTGAAGTGGTTCAGGAGAGAGAGAGAGAGGTAGAACAAACTGTAACAATATAAAAACCACATCATTTTCTAAACAAATAGTAGAAAAACAAAATAACAACAATATGTACTAGAATTAAAACAAAAATAATACCATAATAATTACCTTCATGAAGACTGTCAATCATGCATTTTCATCACCGCAAAATCACCTTTCTTTGTTATGATATTCTTCATGTTCGCACAAAATCCAGTGGGAAATTTGATTTTTCGCTTGACTTCTTTTACAACATTACCTTGTTGCTCTGTTAACATCCATGGAAATGAGTTCTTTATTAATTTGGTCTCTGTTGCTATGAAATTCAATGACGTCTTTCATTGCATGGTTTCCCTCTTGAATGTCTTTGCAAATTTTGACAATTTTTCTTTGTCGCTCCTTAGATCCAATATTCGTCATAATATTTCAGTCACATTCTTTCCAATATGCATTGTATCAAACAGATGAACAATTTGTAGGTGCTCATAGTAGGGAAACCTGCTAAATTGTTTAGGATAAGTTTGCATTCCTCGTGGAAGCCCATTAATGCCTTCATGATCACAACAGACATCATGAATCGTAGTTTATAAAGAAATTACAGAAATCAATTATGGCCACTACAGTAAACAACACACAATAAAAAAATACATAACAATTCATATACAATGATCCATATGTACCAGCTTGATGATTTCTATTATATTACAACTTCCAAAGGTGAGGTGTCATTCTCTGTGGTTTTAATGCAGTCTCTTGCTTCCCATTGAATAGTTTTTTCTGGTTGTTTGATACCCGTGATTCTTAGAGAGGAAGTGCATATACTCATCAAACACCTCCTTTCTTAATCTTTTTGAGCAACAAGATTCGATCTTAGGACCACAAACTGGACATGCAAAATTTCCCTTTGTCTGAAGACCTACATATAGATATGGAATATCTATGTCAATTATAATTATATATATAATGAATGGAATATTTATAAAAACATGCATGCATAGTACTCTATTAACTAGTCCATAAATTTAAATGCAATTAAAGTGGAACTTAAAAATACAAACCACAAAAATGGGTTAACCCTGGGGAATCGTGTATGGTCCATACAAGAATTGCATGGAATTGAAATTTTATTTGTCATATTGGTCTAGATACGTCATACATACTGATGCCATTCCATAAATTTATTAGCTCGTCTATAAGAGGTTCGATATATACATTCATATCTTTAACTTGGAACTTACCTGATTGATTTGAAGTACATATAAAATATATAATTATGAGATCCATTAAGATATATAAACCATGCACAAGAGTAAAATAAAATATATATATATATATATATATATATATATATATATATGTNAATATGACAAATGAGATGCCACAACTACATTACAAATAAAATAGTTGTAGACACAATATACCTGGAATGATCATTGACAACATTATGTGCTCCCTCTTTATTGACAACCATGGAGGAATGTTATTGTTGATAAAAAAAATAGGCCACACCATGTAAACGGATCTCATCTCTGCAAATGGATTAACACCATCTTCTTCCAAAGAAATCCTAAGAGTACATGGTTCTTCTTTAAAGTGAGGCCACTTTTCCTCCATATCTCTAAATGCAAAACCATCTGCAAGAATTCAAATAACGCCATCTTGACTTTTGTTCCTTGCGTGGTAATCCATAAATTGTGCTATGTTTTTGCACCTGAAAAATCATTGCAAACATGGAATGATGAGAATATAATGAAGAACCTTACGAGGCACCTTTTTTGTTACTTGATATGTTCTATATCTACTTATATGATATTCCATACATTCTGTTGCAAATTCATGCTGATTATAATAGATAACATGGTCATTGGGACATGCATGAATTGCTTCATAATGCATTCCAATCTCTTTCATGATGGTAGATAAATATCGATATGTGCGAGGCAAAATATCTGATGGTGGTAACAAAAATTAAGCTATCAAGCTACATCAAATAAAAATAAAAATAGAGTTAATATAATATTTAAATAATATTAGCAAAACACATTTTATTCGTATTAATTTGAATTATGAATTAACAATACAATTATTAGAGGAACAAAGATAACCTTTATCACGATCATATATATGTGATG
Organism: Pseudotsuga menziesii; assembly: GCA_001517045.1. Lineage (NCBI taxonomy): Eukaryota > Viridiplantae > Streptophyta > Pinopsida > Pinales > Pinaceae > Pseudotsuga > Pseudotsuga menziesii. The sequence continues at coordinate 102,241 of LPNX010877113.1, forward strand.
GATTATTTTACATACCTTAACATCTGTGTGATTGATATGTTTGAAAGACCATTTATAACCTTCAAGTTCATTATCAACAATATAGAAGAGAGAACATTTGTGTTGGAGCCTTCATAAAGGGGTTCGTATTCCTTCTGAAGAAGAGGTATACTGTGAACATCATTAAATTCATCAATATTTTCATGATCATCGTCATCATCATAATCCATTCTAACATTAAATTAATCATGGATTAATGTATTTGTACCATCATCTTCAACTACATTATCATTATGATCATCTTCTTCAATAGGATCATTAACTTGTTCTCCATTAAGCATAGCTCCATGTTCCTCTGATACTTGTTCTAAAAGAACTTCCTCTACCAGAAGATATGCCGTAGGATGTCTTTCCTTTATAATTACATGAATACATCAATAGATATAAGTTAATATAGGAAATATCAAAATAATACATACATTTAACAAAGAAAAAAATATAAATTTTTTTATAATGCTAAACTTACAAATGGACGATATTCATTCCCCCCTTCGGCATGTCCATGTTCCCTACAATGTTTTGTCATTGTTGTGATCAATATTCGTGTCCTCCTAAAGCACCTACATGGACAATAACATTTCCCATCACCCCCTCTTTTCGCTGCATCCCACAGTCTAGCAAGCAATTGTCGATTTTGTTCGCTTGGATCAGGAATATTGCTATTTTACATTTTGTCACAAAAATATTGAATGAATACTATCGACAATCTTAAAAAATCATGGTCCACACATCACTATTTCCACAAACGGTGGTTTGTAGAAGAATAAAATAATTTCCGCAAACCGTCTAACGAAGAATAAAATGATGTCTATAAGCAGTCCATCGACAAATAAAAAATTCCCGCAAACCATCTGTCGAAGAATAAAACAAATACTCAAACCGTCCATCCAGGAATAAAATAATTTCCCCATAGCAAACATGTCAAAATGTTTCTGTAATTTATATATTTTCAAATTCAACTGTCGTCGAATAACCGACGCTATTAACCTAGTTACCGTCGTAAAAATCCTAGTTACCATTGCAAAAAAGTATGCCAAATACGTCTCAAATCTAACAAAATAAGGTCACATATCTGACGATAATGGGGTCAAAAATCCAACGACAATGGGGTCGACAATCCGACGACAATGGGGTTGAAAATATGACGACTAATTCTAGCATTTAAAAAATATAATCAAATTTCGTAATTTCAACATGAAATCCGACAAAACAGTACTTTTCGTCGGATGTCATCAGATTTTGTCGTTGTATTTTTGGGTTTAAATCTTGTTGTGCCAAATGACTCTCGCGGTACATGTTTCTGAATCTCTCTAAATTGGAGAGGTTAATTCAATAGTATTTCTCAGTAAAGAGTAAGAAAATATTTCATTTATGTTAATCATATGGAGTGCATTCCCATGAAAATTTCATAATTTTGTCCACTCATGTTGCAACAAAGACGCTAAAAGGAAAAATGGTAAACAAAGTATCATTTTGTTTCATAGTAAAAATATCAAGAATCAATTTCCATTTTATGTTACCTATGGGCACAATTTTCTACCATTTATTTGACTATAAATATTAACCTAGTAGTTTGTGTAGATCCATTCACTACGTGAAGCTATTTCTAGTACAATATTTATATAGGATACTCAAAGGGCTATTTCCAACCATAAGAAATGTATCAATAAATCATCATCTTTTGCATAGATATCTTGAATCTTATTAGAATGCATTTCCAACAAATTTTCCAACATTAATGGGAACTCGAATTGGTTTATTGTTACACAAAATAACCCATTTAGGAATGGATCATGTACGTTTCAGTAAAAGAATCTCCCTGAAAATCAGATAATTTCACTCTCTTTTCCATAACATTTCCAATAAGAAATCCATTGCTTAGATCTTTCACTTGATCCAAAAATCCATTCCTTAAATAATTTCCTCATCTTTTCATGGTATGTATCCATCTATGTTAAAGTTCCTACGATCTTTTCCCAAGGATAAATGCACTAGGTAAAAATTTAAAATAAATTCTTTTTATTCCATCACTCAAATATATGTCAAAAAAATATTGAGAGAGTTCCATCATGCGAGGGCTTAATTCTCATGTGTACTTAAATATTTATGAAATCCTTCTCAATGTATTTTAGACTTCTAAATGTATTTTAGATTTTGAAGGTCAGAAATAAGTAAATTAATAAATTCAAATTATCATTTTGATTTAAATTATGTCAATTCCAAGCTTATATGACTTTAAATAATTGAGATTATAGAATGTGACTCTTGGTCCCATGCTAACCATTTAAATAGTTTTTTCAAATTGCTTGGTTGATTATCCTTTTCTAGGTTGGTCGTTAATTTATTAGATCTTTTATACTCATACATGCATGAAGCATTATAGCTTCATGGCCATCCTAGGATTGAAAATCTAGATAAGGTTTTGTTGTGTAAATAGACCTTAACGTACAATTGTTTATCTTGAGGCAAATAAGAAGTAACCGTGGGAGGAGTGGGATGAGGTTCTAATTTAGTTAAAATATTTACATCTCATTGTGAACTTTTTTCCCTAACACTTCTTAGGAAACTTAGGTTAGAAGTGGTTTAACCTATGATATGAGAATCAATTGGGGTGAATAATTTACAGGGTGAATAATTTACAGTATTTGGGCCACATACAACTCCATGTGTGGATTATTAACCAAGGGAACACATTTTCTATTCTAACTATTCTTACATTGGGTTCCCTTCAAGTTGTCTAGTTTGTTTGTTTCATCTCAATGTTGTGTTTCACTTCCCTCAAGAGGATTATTGTCTGGAGTGGAAATATATACTACTTCATTATTTGTGTTGCAATAAAGGTTACTTGCAACATACCTCTTCTTCAAACTATATGGATGATATATTTAGTTCTACTCTTTGGGGTTGATTTCATCAACACTGTGCTCTATATTCCTTTTATTTGTAACATACCCAATCTATTCATATAATAATGTTTCATACCATAATGAATTTTTAAACATCTTGTGCAAATTTTATATTTTTGTAGGAATCAAATATCTCTAACTATAAGAAAATTGAAAAATTGATCAAACTAAAAGGAGGTTAAGATAGAAACATTTAAATAAACTTTCTTAAATTGTTTGTCAAAAACAACACTTAAGTATATGTAGGACAGGGAAAAGTAAATCTAAGTAGCGCAACATGATAATAAATAAAAACATTAATCTAGTCAAGCATTCTTAGGCATTGAAGCATATCAATATGTAATTCCTTCCATCTGGTTGTCCCCTTACTGATGTATGAAGCGAATGGTATGTTTCAAAATTATTTAAGGTTGCAGATGGATTCAAGATGAATATTTTGATATCGATATCTATAAATAAGGACGGGTTTTTGAATTGACATATTGTAACAACCCACATGTCACTAGTGAATTTTTAGGCTCAAGAGTAATTTTAATAATGAGGTATAGAAATACATAAATCTAGCATTCTAGAATAAAAAAATCCAATCAAAATATTTCCATTCCACGTGATCCTAGCATTTGATATCCAAATCAAATTGTTGAATGAGTTTCACTTCTCAGATAGTCTACTTCTACACAAGACATAACAATAATTTATCATGACTATTATCAAAGTCCCTTTTGAAGTGTTGAACTACATCAATGACCTCATTGAACCTTTAAATTGGAAGTACTAGAGTAATCTCTTCTAGATTTGGAAGTAGCATAACATCTGTAGGATTCGAACCAACAAGGACTTCCATTTTTGGAAGTAATAAAACAAGATCTCTAGGCATCCATGTCGGGTAATTGTGGGCAATTCAATTGGAATTCTTGACCTCCATTAGTCCTCGATTCCTATTATAATTATCCAACTAGCAATGCAATAAGAAAAACCACTTAAAAGATTCGATACCCTCTTTGTTTAAAGATTAAAACATGATGTAGAAACTGCACAATACTAATAATAATAAAAAATCCTACTTCAAAATCCATGCTTTTAACCCACTATTAGAAACGGGGAAAACTGTTAGTTTTTCTAAATCTTACTAGCTTAATAAGGATCATTGTCTGAAAGAATAACAAGTACAAATAGATGCATAAGATATAGCAGATACATAAGACACAAATATTTTCATCGGGGAAACCATAAAGGAGAAAACTCCACAAACTTCCTCAGAATAGTACAGTCACAAAGACTGTATCATAAGATGATCAATCCCAGTAATAAGAATTATTCAGTAGCTATCTATCTCTCCTCCCTACTCTCTCTCTCTCTCTCTCTCTCTCTCTCTCATGCAAACTTGAGTGAGTGTGAGGTGTGTATAAATGAGGGGGGGAAGCTCCCTATTTATATTAATCAAGTGACTAACCTTTTACATGACTAGGCCAACCTATTTCACTAACAGGGCCGACTTCTCCTAAAGAGACTCCAAGTACACATTACATGATGTCACATCGGGGGCTATTTCCCCAACTTACAACAAAGGTTGTACCTCAAGGTCTAGACACAATAAAGACATCTCGAAAGGAGGAAAACACATCTCCAATGGGGGTACAACAACATACAATGATAATATACATCAGAATATCTTCTAAAGTTACAAATACATCAACACTCCCTCTTAGCTAGGAAGGTATTCTCTCTCTTCCACAGTCACCAAAACATCTAGTCAATTCTTCATCACGAATTCATAGAGTCATAATCATAGTTTTTTCCATGACCATATTCTTATCGATCATCGAATGGTACTATCTTTCATCTTAAGTTTCTACAGAGCCAACCCTTTTTCATGTTGGGTGTAGGCCTATTCCTCATCCAGGTCTTCATCACATCTTTGAGCAATCCATCTCGTAGGGACTGTTCAAGACCTTCTTTACATTTCCATGGAAATAACCCGCGTCTTCTAGCTTTATCTTTTCATATCCAGATCATCTATTTTGTCCTTCACAAAACAAAACAGAGCACATAAAGCATCCATGGTCAACCTGTTTTAAACCAGTAAAGGAGAACCTCCTAGGTGCACCTCATGTGCTTCATGACCTAATCATATCAGCATGAGAACACACACATATATAGATATATATGTAAGGATGGATTATGAACAAAAAACCTATTTAAATGATTGAACCATTGATCTACAGGTAATGAGTGCAATTGAAAGGTATAATTGTGTAGTAGAATGGAATGAACAATGTACACCGAACAAGACAATTTTCAGATAAAATTGATAAAATATTATCAGTAAATTACAACATTATCTTCATTAATCCCAGCAGTATACAACATTGTTACAATAAGGAGAATTTGAATCATGTGGATAAGATTCAAATCTACCAACTCAACCCTGACTAGCTGGCTAACTATAAGTGTCTAAATCACTATCGGAGACCACTAGTCTAATTCCACATGTCTAATTCAGTCTATCAATCTGTTAAACCAGTTAAACTGTTGAGGTAGGTGAGAAATGGCGCCTACCCCCATGAAACCATGAAACACTGGCGCTAACTGAACTGAAGGAATTCTAACTAAATGTAACTAGATCATAACTTAGCATAACTACATACCAACTACAACCAACTGATGGAGGTTGGTGGTGGCAATCAGAGTGGCTCCTAAAGTGTAGGGATTGGAACTAGTGGCACCCAAATGCCACACTGAAGGCACCAATTGGGCACATTGGTGGAACCAATGGCACTAGTGGCACCAAAATCATGACTCCCAAGTTAGGCAAATTATCTAATAGACTATATCTAGACAAGGGAGGATTATAAATCCTAACAGCCCACCTTAATCCTAACTTGGAAAAATGTGGGCCCTGGAAACAAGGCCAAAAGTCACCCATTACAATATAAAAGAATAAAAAAATTCTTAATAAACCGAGGGAATAGGGAAAACCTCATGGGAACACCCCCCCCGCTCAAAATAAGAAGGAACAGGAAATACAATCCATTCTTAGGAGAAAAATATTCCTCTTTGGGAAATAACTTGCAAAAAATCTGCTGCAATTTGCAGCACTATGCAACAACATGGTTCTTCTTTGTAGCAACATCCTAAATCTGTGGATGTGAATCTCTCCAAACTAATGATTGTTTCTAGAGGAATTTTCCTCTTTGGAAGAATAAGAAAATGCTCAACTGAATCAGGAACATAGACAATTGCAAGATGAAAATTGGACCCATGTAGAGCAACTGAGATCAACTAATGATAGATAAAAAGTGCTTGAGAATTAGAACCATGTGAGGAAAACCCAAGAAACTGATATATTGCAGCCTTTAGCATCAAACCATGTGAGGTAAAATCATCTCTAAGTGTTAGGAGCAAGTGTCCAGACGAATAAAAAATGTCTCCATCTTTACTTGTTCTATGAGGAGATGAGCATGACATGATCAAATAGAAAGGTAGTGAGGCCCTAGGAATGTGGAGAGAGAATGATTGAGATCTATAATATTATATAGATTAAAAAATAACTAATGATACATAAAATATAATATCAACAAACTTATGAGAGAAAACTGACATCAAATCCCCAACAACAATTTTGAAAGAGACTTGTGATACTTGATTTTTCACACCAAAATTGATGAGAACGGATACAAGCATGACTGGAGGCTCTTGAAACTTAAAAATTGAACCAAATAAGGTCATATAATATCCAAATAAGTTCATATCATATCCAATAGTATGGAACAAAGCTTTGAAGTGCCCCACCAAAATGGTAGATGCACATTTTTCTCCTTCTTCAACAAAATTATGAGTATTGGTGCATGCAATTATGTAGGAATTTGCTGGAAGCTATAGGTCAAAGAGATTGAATGTATCACTCCTAAAATATTATATTTCTTCTAAAACATACAAATTATTACTTTTCTACATACCAACCGCAACATTAGAGATAAAGAAATCAAATTCCTCTTCATTTTTTGAAACAATCACTGGTAAACTTTGCACATAATTTAAAATAAAAGAATCACTGGAGAATATTTGCATAGAATGGATGGAGAGTTTTTCCTCAATAACAGAGATTCAAATTTCTTCTTCTGGATCAACTATATGAGAATATGAGATATGAGATATCTCATAAAATTTCGGAGCAACAGGAGAAGGAGTCACTCCAACGAGACTTTATTCAATTCGAATTGATTGTGTTGAATATTCTGCTTCTTCTTCATATTGAAAAAAATACTTTGTTGTAGAAGAGGGCACAATGACTACATTATTGAACTCATCATGCTGGATTTTAATAGAACCTCTCCCAAAAGCTGGGATTTGGGAGTCATCTCCCATATGAGTGCTAGGTCTTCCTGATAGAGTGAGAGTGGTGAAGGATTCCATGAAGACAACCATGTGGTTGGATGCTCCAGAATCTTTTAAGTAAGGCTTCGATGAAGTGAGGCCTACTCTCAAAGAAAGACACCTCTCATATTCTTCAGTATTCTCTCCATCATCAAACATCTCTACACCTTGTGGAAGGGCAATATTGTTTTGTTCAAGGAGTGTTGTCAACTGGTCGAGGGTGTTCTTCATGCACTGGATTTCTGGATGAAATCTTCTCATACAGTATGGACACTTAGTCTTCTCTTTTCTCGATACCAAGGCTCCATCAAAATATTTTTGATTCTCTTTTGATTTCGAATTAGAGGCTTTAGGCTCCTTCCCCTTTTGCTTCCCTATGGCTTGTGCATTGTTAGAGTCTGACGTTAGAATAGCTTAATTCTTGGAGGTTTATAACAATCCCATTTGAACCAACTTATCTTGTTCTTGTATTAAGGATACAACAAACAAATCCAGAGAAGGAATATTCCAATTGGAAAAGGAAGCTCTTCCAGAATGGAAGGTAGAGAAAAAGAAGGAGTAATCAGAACCAAGTTTGCTAATCATAGACAGCACAAGCTGCTCATCTTTCCTCTCTATTCAACATTGTTTACATTGCAGTTCTAGAGACTTGAATTTTGTGAAAAAATACTCAATAGTTTCAAAACTACTGGGATGCAATGACCTCATTCTCCAATATGTTCCCTCGAAGCTCATCTTTCTTTCCAAAGAAGAGTTCAATATTTTTCCAAGCTTCTTTCGGAGTCTCTGTTGTCCGTTGAATGCACACCGTCAACAGAAATAATTTGGACTGTTATTTCCCTAAGCGGGAAAAGTGTGGCATTGGGGGCAAGCAAAGAGCCAGGTGCTGTCACCTGATCCCAGCTCCTCTGTTTAGGCTAACTCCTAACGAATCCAAGGGGGATAGTCCCTAAATAGGTTATCTAAGGCTTTTTTTTAAGGTGTTCTTATATGAATGGTGAGAATTAGTGTTGTTTAGGATTTTGATATACATAAAAAAGACCAATTACGCAATCCACATTTCTATTGCAAAACATGATAAGAATAATGAGACAAATATTAAGGCATCCACACATAAAATAACTTAAAAAAATGGAAAAATGGTCCAAACCAGATGATGCAAGTAGAAACATACCAGTGCCTAAAAATGGAGTCAGGATGCTGAAAACCTAAGTCTTGGATGTTTATAAGATCGTTTTGCAAATGTACTTGGTCAAATTTTAATGTACGTTTTATGAATGATCTTGTTAATTAGCCGAGGGGTATTTCCACCTGGAAATATAACCGAAAATACTCTAAGTGGCTCTGTTTAGGCACATGTTGGACAATCTGGTTTGCAATCAGGAGTTCAATAACTTTCGAACTACTGTGAAACAAGGAGAGCTACCCAGCATACCCACTAAGAGATTGGCCACTTATAATATTGCGCTCAATGTAGGGTGGTAAATTTTATTATGATGGAAATTGGAATTATATCTGTGAATTAAATAACTATAGTGCTTCTAGGTATATCAATCGGGTAGAGCATACAAACTATAAAAATAAGTAAATTCCAATTTTATGGGGTTGGTGAGTTGAAAATTTTATTAACAAACAAAGCTCTTCGACAAAGAGTGCTCTTCATCCACCTTATGGTGAGATTCAAGAGTCTTACCTAATATAGAATGTAGGTGCAATGTATTAATTCTCTCCTATAGAGAGTGCTCTTGACTTGTCTTATGCCATGTTCAAGAGGCTTTGGGTTCCTTTTATTAAACAAAGAGCAAGAAATATAAGGAAATAAATGGCATGCATGTGATGAAATTAAACTAGAAATTAGTGAAAATAATACTAAGTCTAAAATAATCTAAGCTAAGCAAAGATAAAAATCACACAAGATACACTTCCCCCAAATAGGGGAAGTAAGAAAAATGTGGGAGGCTTGACCCCACTAGTCCTTTTTATTAATAAAACACTTTGGGAATTTAACCCTTTTGAAAAGAACTTGAAAAAACTAGAATATTGAAACAAGCTTTAATAAGTTTTACAAATGATATATTTTTCGTTTATGCTTGTCTTCTTGGTTTTTTGAGCTTTTTCTTCAATTTCCTCAAGTCTTGTTTTCTTGGTTCACTTTCTTGGTACCTGCACAAGAAATCCAAACACTCATGCACACATTATTTTTCAAAAAAAATAGATCTAACTAGATGCCAAAGAAAAATGAAATTATTCAAAGTACAAAATTACTCTTTTTAATGCAACTTTTTGGTATTTTTTAAAGTAAAACTAGTGAAACAATACATGCAAAAAAGAGGGAAAAAAGACTTGAAAAGATGAGGACTCAAGGAAAACAACAAATAAGATATATGGCTGCAAAAATGAAGCAATGGACAGCCAACGAAGAAGTGAAAGATGGCTGCAAAAAGGAAGGAAAGAAAGCTAAAAAAAGTGCCAAAAAGTGCCCAAAATGGATGAAAATGAAGGAGAAAAAGGGCAGCCAACAAAAAGAAAATTTGGCTGCAAAAACATAAGAAAAGGGACAGCCAAATAGGAAGAAAGACAGTTGTAAAAAATAAGGAAAAAAGGGCTGCAAAAATAGAGAAAAATAGAGCGCAAAAGAGTGAAGAAAACGGGTAAAAAAAAATGAAAGAAGGAAGGTGAGGAAATGAGGAAAAGAGAAGCAAATGTAGAAGCAAAAAGAAAGGTAAAGACTGAAGACAAAGAAAAAGTAAAAAGAGGCAATAAGAGGCAAGAATAAGAAGGATAGATCTTGTAATCAAAGGAAGTTATAAATTTTAATTTATGAAGGATAGTAAAAAGCCCCTTGTGTTTCTTGACTGGAAATTAAGCATTGTGTATGCCCTGCATGGTGAAAGTGTTACATAAAAAACTCCTGCTTCGTGAAGAGGTGGTTGAGCTTCAACCTCTTCTCCACCTTCGGTGATCCCTGAAACGCAGTTCTCAATCAATAAAACACAAGATCAAATTCCAGAATGTTTAATCAAGAAAATATCTGAAAAACAATGGTATACCTACTACTTCCTATTCAATTCAGACATTCAATGGATCTTACATAGATAATAAAATTATAACGCTAAATTATTACCCTACTATGCTATATTCATAGACTTCCTAAGATAGAAATGATCATGTACTTTGCAGAAAGAAAATATTAAGTTTAAGAAATATGTCACCTCCCATAAGATGAAAATCAATCACCAAGAACCCACGCATGGACCTCCAAAGTCACTTTATTCCATTCATTAAACAAATAAATATGTTACAATTTGGGAATGTTGGTGCTTAGGGCAGACCCGGGTTCTTATACTATTATCTTAACCAACAAAAAGACCCACAGTGTTGACCCTTTCGGCAACAACCTGCGAACAGGTTGCAGTCTCACCCGAAACAGCTATGGGGTGCCACAGAATCAGGTTTCTGCAGGCAAAAGAGGGATATTATTGTACCTTTATCCTTAACAAATATTAATCATACAACACAGAGCTTCGTCAGTCACTTAATTAGCTTCGTAGTTTAGATAAACAGACAGTTACTTGCTTAACCCTTAACTGGGAATTCTCAGCGAAGTTAATACTTAACAATATATCTTACTTATCATTCACCTACTTATCAATTGCATAAAACAAAACAAGAACAAAACAAACAAGAACCACCAAAACACAAGATATACGTGGTTCACCCCCAGTGTAGGGGCTACGTCCACAGAACTGCATTTTTATCCAACTCTTTACAAAACAACAGTTCTGATCTGCGCACTCAGCTGCATATCTCTGCACACTCAGCTGCAGATATTCACAACAACCCAAAGTTGCGCACTTAGCTGCAGAACATTTCTTTGATCTGCGCACTCAACTACAGATCCTTTCTTCCAACACCCTTTGTGCACTTAGCTGCAGAGGTCATCCACGCACACAGCTGGGACTTAACCTTAACAAAAACCCTCTACGCACTCAGTTGCAAAGGTTGTCCACGCACACAGATGGGACTTAACCTTAAACCCAAAATAGGCCTTAGCTTCTTTGCATCAAATTATCATCATACCAAAAACCTTTGAAAAAGCTCTTTTCTCCTTTACATAAGTGCCTATTTATACAAGTGCACTATTACAATACCATGTGTTTAAACCATGGGCTTAAAAACCATGAGTTTAAACCATGGGTTAATTACAAAAAGAGGGGATTCGACCCAACCCCGACACCCCTAAGACTGTTTTGAACCGCAACTCTACTTACAAGCTTCACACCAAAACATTGGAGTTACTAAAATTAAGGACCTTCAAGGTTCGTGCCCCAACAGGCCCCTAAGACTCACCAGTGTCCTATCCCGAGGCACTCTGCTACTTTTCTGGTGGGAGAATCTTATTGGAGAAGATCGTGAACTGCTTCTTGAGGCTGCGCATGATATCTTCGGCTGCTTGCTCCTTCTCCACGATCTCCTGCAATGTTTTTGACGATGCTTCGCTGGCCTTTTCCTATGCGAATGCATCATACTCCTTCAAAACTTTGAGCTGGTTGTCCGCAGCAGTGCTCAACTCCAATGCCTCATTAATGAGAGGCTGCACAGAGTTCACCAACAATGCTTCTTTCCTTCTATAAGACTCAATTTCTTGCTGGAGCTCATTGCTCTGCTTCACCTTAAGCATCTTCTGCATGGGAGGCAATGTCTTGATTTCCGCTTTGATCGCATCCAGCTCTGTCTGTCACTGCTTGATAGTTTCTTGCAGCTTTTCTACTTCTGGGTGGTCCTGCAAGTTTGCCCAGGCCTCAAAGCTTTCATCTAGTAGCTTTGATGCACTACTCACAAGAGCTGAGATATTCATTGCTGAGACCTGAATATCCCTGCGACGTTGTTCCCTGACCTCTGGTGGACTCTCCAGAATGATGCGAAGTTGAAGCTCTGCAATCTGAGCCTCATGCTCTGCTTTCATCTTCTCTATTAGGCTGTGAGACTATTGTGCATAGTCTTTCAGCTTGGCGAGTCTCTGCTCTGGTTCTTCTTCAGCCTGCATGTCAAAGTCGGGGAGACTTCGACACGCCTCATCCAATACTCGCACCAGTGCATCTTGCTTGCTTTCTGCTTCCCTCTTCTTCTGTTCAGCTTCTTCCAAGTACGCTGCGAGGCTCTCACTCTGCTTCATGGAATTTTCAAATTGCCTTTGTGAGTAGGTGTCACGTTCTCGGATCTTGTTCATAATTGCCAATTGACAAAGATGCAGCTCTGGCATAGACAACTTGGCGTAGTCTATCTCAACAGTCATACTCATCTGCGATCGAGATGCTGCGTCAGTTATTATGAGGGCCACACTTGGGACCCATCCTCTATTATTTCTGGCTGGCCATTGCCTCGTATCGGGCTGCATGCTTGCTGGGGCACTGCTTGCTGCAGTGCCAATTGTTGTTCTTTATGCTAACTCCTTCAATTATGTAATTCGTTGCGCTACGCCCGAGAGTGCATCAAGGTGCGTAGCTGCAAACTCTAACCATTTGTTGTTTAAGACTTCTGTGGACTTCATCAGATCCTGATCAAGCTCTTCAATCGTCACAGCGGGCTCTTCAACAATATTCTTGCCCTTCGATGCCTTAGCTTTCTTTCTCGACGAAGGCTTCGTCACTTCCTCTGCTTCGGGAGACTTACGCTTATCTGGGCGATTTGGGTCTGAGATGGTTTTGACTGATTCTTCTTCTTCTCCATCAGCTCCATCATCTCCACCCTGGTCACTTCCACTCTGCTCTGACTCATCTTGTTCGTCGCTTTCTTCGAGTGGGTCATTATGTTGCATCTAGCTAGGACCTACGCCCACATCTATTACTGGGGGAACTGGTATGCTCATCCTTGTTCCTACGTCCTTCATCCATTTAGTCGGCCACTTCTTAACTACTGCGATGATTTCTTCCTTGTTCACCATGTATGGCAACTTCGACCATTTATGCTTGTTATCTGTGCGGGCCTGGATGAAGACATGATGCATGTCAGCCCTGAAATTGGCCACTCCTGCATACTGAGAAAATAGCTCATTACTGAGCCATGGTGTCTTCAAGATCTCATATGAAATACTCATCGAATAAAAGGTGAACACATAGTTCATCATCTGCTGTAAGGCTTTATCCTGCGACACCCATAGAGATGCGTACCTTGCTGCGCCAGGCATCTCTGGAGGCACATCAACAAATTGTGCCTCGGTAGGCTCTCTCCATCCTACCAGTGCAATAAGCACTAACAACCATGAGTAATGAAAGGGTCTACCTTTCTCCTGCGCATCATGGACATCTTCGAGGAACTCCTTAGCAATGTACTCTGCCCATTTGTAACTGTAGCCTTCGGCACAGTTCGCAGCAATACTGACAATGGGGGTAGGTACTTCATTTGGTCTGCACTTCCGCATTACTTTGCATGCTAGGAGTTCTGTGGTGAAGCGAATGTTCTGGTGTCGGATTGTCGAGGTTTGATACCCTCGCTTTCCTTTCGTCAGGCCGAAGCGGTCCTTCATGTGCTACGCTAGCTTTGTGTCTTCGTGCTTTTCGACGAACTCAATGCTAGGATCAAGCCTTTCCTTCGGCAATCCTGTAATCTTATGGATCAGTTCTCCATCAATAGGAATGCGCTATTTTCCTATCCATAGGTGCCCATCATGCACCAACGCCAATAGCTGCTTGACCACTATGGTCACCTGCGTGCTACGACTGAAGTGGGGAACATTTAGCATCTTCAACAGGCCAGCTTGCTCCAAGCCAGTAGCCCACTGTTTCACTTCTAGTAGTGTCATACTGGTCTCCAGATAATGGACAGAGTGCAAGTATTTCCCTGGTGCGAACTGCAGAAACTTCCCACAATCATTCGTATCGTGGTCTGCGTACTTCAGCCGGTCTATTTTTCCTGTCATTTTTCCAACCAAGTGCACACCCTGTGGTAGCGAAGGGGTGCATAAAATGAACTTGGCTGTCTGCCGAGGTGGATGAACTCCTGGTCGAATAGGTGGAAGATATGGTGGGTGTTGCAGTGCAATGTTCTCATCCTCACCAAAGTCTTCGAATTCTCTAGGGGGATTCATCATGGGGTCTTCTGGTGTCTTCCCTGATGGCTTGTTCCTTTGTTCGTTCTGCTTAGAATGAACTTCTGCCCTAAATTTCTTTCTGGTTGATCGTGTCTACATTGGTTGATTCGGTGCTGGGGGAGTCTCGTCTCAAGGTGCAGATGCAGGTGGATTTCTCATAAGGTTCTGCAGACCCCTCTGTCTTAATTCTCTCAACAATTCTTGGACTTCACGATCAGCTGACATGGACTGAACTGTAAAACTCAAGAAAATGCGTAATGCGACATTCGCAGGTCTGGGTATCTTCTTATAGAATCCATCGACCAAATCTACCATAACTGTGCATTAAAGACACCAAATCTGACAGAGTTGTTGTATATCTTGTCCAAACGGCGCTAGATTTCCTCAAAACCTCATCATTACAGGAAGTTAATGCAGTTAACGTATCGGTGCCGCCAAATCTGATTTTTTTCCAACAGTCGCATTTTAAGCTTCGACACACCTTTCTTCTTCGGCACGACCACTAACTTCAGCTTCACCACAATAAGGACCTTCGACACATCCTGACACCAGCTTCGAACTTCGACCCACGACAGAATCTTCCTGCACAACCTTCGACACTTCCAACAATCTGCCAAATCTTCTTTGAGAACAACTTCATTATAGTCTAGTACCCAATTTCAACTGTTCTTGGTACTTAGACTCTTCTTCTTGCTATTACTTCTGATTAGGGGGTACAGGCTTGTCCCTGTACTTCTTTAATCTACTCTCGTTCACCATGGAGGGCAAAATTTCTCCATTCAATTTAACTAACTGAACTACGCCACCATTAGTAACTTTCTGAACTATGTATGGTCCTTTCCAATGTGTCTTGAACTTACCTAGGAACTTCATGAATTTACTGTCATACAAGAGCACAAGATTACCATTTTTAAAATGCTTCTTCTTAATGTGTCTATCATGCCATGCTTTTTCTCTACCTTTATGCACCTGCTGCTGGAAACCTGCAATGAATCTGTCTACTTCTAGTTCCAGTATCCTCGCCAGCCTTTCTTTCAACATAGCTGGATCATCCATCTCTATGAAGGAAGATATTATGAGGCTAGGAACAATGTACTCCATGGGAATAACTGCTTCTTGTCCATATACCAGCCTAAAAGGTGTATGGCCTGTCAACTTCTTGCAAGTGGTTCTATAAGCCCATAATACTGCTAGAATTCTGAGATCCCAATCGTTTCTGTTAACATTGCAAACCTTCGTCAGAGCGTGCTCAAGAATCTTGTTAAAGGCTTCGACAGTTCCATTTGCTTGAGGATGGTAGGTAGTACTCTTCTGATGAGATACTTGAAATTCTTCAGTCAATGCTTCAATAGTCTTATTCAGAAAATGTGATCCTTGATCACTCATAAGAATTCTAGGACATCCAAATCTTGACAAAATATTGTCAAATATGAACTTTGCAGCTGTACCAGTGCTACAGTCCTTGACTGGTTGAGCTTCGTCCCAACGAGTAAGGTAATTAGTTGCTGTAATAATGTATCTTGCTCCAGATTTCTTTGCAGGGGGATTGATTGGTCCAACAAAATCAATAGCCCACTTTTCAAATGCTTGCAAAGTTACCTGTGGAACCAAAGGCATCTCATCCCTTCTAGATGGTTTGCTTGTCCTCAAACAGATATCGCAGGTGTGGCAATACTCTCTTGCATCCTTATGAATCATAGGCCACCACAATCCAGCTGTCAGAATCTTCTGTACTGTAGCTTTTCCTGCATAATGACCTCCTACTGCTCCAAAATGTGCCTCAGCCAGAATCAATGGATTTTCATGCTCCAAGACACATCTGTGCAGTATTTCATCTGGTCCCATCTTATATAGTTGTCCTGCTATCAAGGTAAAGTCAGCTTCTCTAACCACCAGCTGCTTCTTATGCTGTGTTGTCATCTCAGAGGGTGCAAAACCTGTAGACAAGTACTGAACAATATCCTGAAAATAGTCATCAACCATCTGGATGGAAAACAACTAGGCATCAGGAAGACCTTAGTCCAAACTAGTGGGTTCTTCTCCTGACTTGAGCCTCGATAAGTGGTCAGGCCCAAGGTTAAGTCTTCCTGGCTTAACTATGATCTCAAAGTCATATTCCTGAAAAAAAACCAGCCATCTGCATATCCTTCCACCTAACACAGGCTTGTTAACCAAATACTTCAAAGCAAAATGGTTAGTGAACATCTTAAAATGAGATCCTAACAAATAATGTCGAAACTTCTGCAAAGAATAAACCATAGCTAGACCTTCTCGTTCTGTCATAGTATAATTATTTTCTGTTGTGGACAATTTTCTGCTTGCAAAAGCAATAGGGTGATCAATACTACCTTCACCTGACTGAGCCAATACTACACCTAAAGCAATGGAGGATGCATCGACATGAACATGAAACTCCTTATTCCAGTCAGGGAATACTAAGATAGGGGCTGTTACCATCTTTTCTTTCAAAATTTCCAGGCTTTCTTGGCATTTGGGTGTCCATTCAAACTTAATGTCTTTCTTCAATTTCTTTTCCATAGGGGCTGTAATCTGAGCATATCCTTTAATAAATTTCCTGTAATAACCAGTATGACCAAGCGTAGTGCGAAGTTGCTTAACAAACTTCGGGGGTGGTAAGTTCACAATAATGGCTATCTTCACAGGATCCACCATCAATCCTTGCTTGCATACAATGTGACCTAGCAGAATTCCAAAAGGTGCACAAAAGATACACTTCTTCAGGTTCAATGAAATCTGATGATGTCAGCACTTGTCCAGCATAAGTCTTAGACTGGCTATATGATCTTTCAATAAACCAAAGATAGTCCAATCATCAAAGTAAACTTCTAAAAACTTGTGAATAAATTCCTTAAATGCAGATATGACTACTCTGGAAAACATAGTAGGTGCATTCTTCAATCCAAAGGGCATAACAGTATACTGAAAAGATCCCATTTCTGTAGCGAAGGTTGTTTTATGTCGATCCTCTGGAGCAATTATGATATGATGGTAACCTGAAAATCCATCAGTGAAATAATACACTTCTTGACCTCTGACATTGTCTAAAACTTCATCTATAAAGGGAGTAGGGAAAGGATCATGTAGACAGCCATCATTCAGCTTCCTTAGATCAACACAGATTCTGATTTCTCCCTTGGTCTTCTTTTCTTGTACCACCATAGGGCTGACCCATTCGGACTCTTCGACAGGCTCAATGATTCCTGCAGCGAGCATCTTATCTAACTCTATCCTGACTTTTTCTTTATACTTAGGATTCAGCCTATAAGGGCGCTGCTTCACAGGCTTCACATCAGGTTTCAAAGGTATATTTATCACTCCTATATCACCAAGGATACCTTTCATTTCTGAGAACTTCGTTGGAAATAGGTCCTGATACTCATGGAGAAGTTCAGTCACTTTGCTTACCATTTCTTCGTCCCAATAATCTCCAATGGTAGCGTACTTAGGCATTTCTTCTAATCCAATGTTTACTTTCCTTGTTTTCAAGGGCTGAGTTACTTCAGGTGCTTCAACTGCTGGTCCATGTACTTCGCAGTGTCCTTCTGACTCAGGAATATTAATGTTGCGTAGGTCATCGTCTTCATCAATGGTGAGGTTATAACATTCTACTGCATTAGCTTCTTGTTCTTTCCAATCAAGTTGGTGCTCGACTATTTCTTTATCATCAAACACCTTAGTATGGATCAACCTAATAGCTGCTTCCAAAACAGGGAAATCCTCATTAATAGAAAATGTAAGCATAAAACTATCAACAATATTATCCCAACTTACAGTACCATGGTGAAGCTCGACCTCCGCATATCAGTTCTTTGCTACAGGTTCCAGAGTGTGTACAAACCTATGTACCCATTCTTCACAAGTTACATGCTTCCATGCTTCATAACACTGCTCCAAATGTTCCTGAGGGCTAGTCTTACCATTAAATTTGCTTCGCACCTCCTGAGGTTGATCCTTGAATCTCAGGCGAAGAAACTTTTGACAATATCTCCAACTATGAATATGCTTTTTATGACCATTCCACCATCTGGAAGCTGCGGCTCTGAATGCCGAATCTAGAGTCTCCATTTTCTGTGAATCTGGTACTTGCTCTGAGAATTGTGCAATAAAATATTCTGGGTCTGTCAAGCCATCAAAAGTAGGGAAGATCTT
Organism: Pseudotsuga menziesii; assembly: GCA_001517045.1. Classification (NCBI taxonomy): domain Eukaryota; kingdom Viridiplantae; phylum Streptophyta; class Pinopsida; order Pinales; family Pinaceae; genus Pseudotsuga; species Pseudotsuga menziesii. Next base: position 120,823 of record LPNX010877113.1, read on the forward strand.
TGTCTGTGAGCCAACCCATCTGATAGACTTGGTAATTCTTGCACATCGGTGTCCATGTAGCTCATAAAGTCTATTCTGCCAATTCTCTAGGCCTTTGTCTGAATCAGTCATGCAAGAAATGTCACATTGCCAATCCATTATACCTTCAGTAGCAGGGTTAACATAATATTCTTATTTAGTTGTGATGTTGTAAATATGATCTAAAACATCCTAATCTTCATCTCTGACTGGATCTGTGTACCTTTCTCCTTGAGAAGGGTCCAACGACACTATGAATCTCAAGCCTTTTCCTTCAAAAGTCATCTGTCTGTTCTTCAGGTTGATTACTGCATCATTTTCTATTACCCATTCAATTCCTAGCAATGCTGGATAGGGGTTGCTATCATCAATTATTTCAATGACTTCAAAATCTACTAAGGTACTGACTCCATCAATGTCCACTAGTACACTAGGGAATCTTCCCAAGGGCACAATCTTCTGTTGATTGGCTAATCTCAGCTGTATAGGGGACCATTCAAGTGTAGGCCTTCCCATTTGTTCCCATGTCTGCCTAGTTAGGACATTCACTTCTGATCCTAGGTATAAAATAATATCACTCATGTCATAATCTCCTATCTGAGCATGCAATCTCATTTCTCTTCCAGTCCTTCTAACTCTATTAACATTTTTTTCTCTATCAGAGCTTCGCTGAGGTTCGCAAGAGGCAATAACTTTCTATAACTCATTCAAAGCATTCTAATTTCTTAATAACTTCATACAACTCTGTAAAAATGATGTTAGTGTACCTACTTGAGCTGGCGAAGCTTGTTGAGACTGTAACTACTGTTGATGCTATTGCGTAGTTGTTACTGATGTTCTTGAATCAACAAAGTCTTTTTTGGCTTCCATAAATGTTCCTTTTTCTCTTCCAACATCGAAGACGTGAATTTTTTCTGGGGTCTTGCGGGACCCAAGCCTCGTCAGGATGTTTCTCCTTATTCTGCACTTGCGTCATAGCTCCACTCCTTGTAACAACATTAATGGCTGGGACAGGTCTTTTCTTGACAGCAATCATCTGAACATTCTGGGTAGGAGTGTCATTTCTTTCTTGTATCTTGGCTATCAATTGTGGACATTTCTCAATCACATGATCGACTGCTCTGCAATATCGACATGTCGTATTTGGGTTCTAACAATCTCTAGATACATGTCCTCCCCGATTACAGTTATAGCAAATAACCTGGCCTCGACCTCTTCCAGGCATACCACCATGACCTCGTCCTCTGAAATTACATTGACCTGATGTATTACCATAGTAACCATATACATCATTGCCTTGTGCATCAGCTTGTACCCTATAAGCATCATAGGTTCACTCTCTCATGAGATAAAAGCTGCGACATTCGTCTTCATTGTGTCCAACTGACTTACAGAACTTGCAGTAGGGATTCTTAGGAACTTGAACATATCTCTATAGCAGGTAGCAATCTTCAGGTCAATGCTGACCAATTGTTCTACAGATCTCACAATATAGGACAGTAGGGTTAAACGGGTTTGGTGCACCAGTATTCAGATAATTTCTTACTATAGGGCACTGTTCTCTATCATGACCTTCTATCTTACATCATGTACACCAAACCTCTTCGCGAGTAGATTTCCCTTTCTTCATGTCGCGAAGCTCCAAAGCCATTTCTGCTAACTGTGCTTGTATTTGGGCTATTCCAGAGTTATCTCCGACAGGAGCTGTTTCAAGTTTCATAGCGATTTCCAATGCCTCTTGCTGATCAGCAACCTTCTGTTGCATGAGTGGAGTCCTGATATGCGGCAATAGTGCGGCAATGAACCATTCTTTATGCTATTCTGGTCCAATAGTAAAACTAACTTGATCCAGCAGAACCTTGAACCTCTGACCAAAATCCCAAACTGATTCACCTCGCTTCTACTGAATTTCCTTTAGTCAGTTATAGACTGCGACTCTGATTTAGGCTTCTTGAATTCTTTAATCATTGTTTTTTCAATATCAGCTAAGACATAGTTCTGAGTACTGGAAAACTTCATGAACCAGGTCAAAGCTCGGTCTCTAAAAGAGGTGACCAGCTGCGTTGTTCTTGTATTTTGATCCATAATATTCTTAGCAGTCCAAACAGCCTCGCATAGGAACCAAAACTGCTCTGGATCCTCTGATCTAGTTCCTTTAAATACTGGGAGCTTGATATCATCATTTACATGGGCCATAGTGGATCGAGGGGGGGGAGGATGGGGAGGAGGAGGGGGAAAACCGGTAACAGGGGGGGGGGGGAATTACTGAGGTAGACTGACCTGCGACAGGACTACTCGGGATAGGGTTACTTTCAGACTGCGACGGGTTCTTAGGGATAACAGATCTTCGCTGCGGAGTTATAGGAGGGTTTCTAACAAAAGGGGTTTCTTCAGATTCAGACTCTTCTGGGCTTAAAGGGGTATAACCGGTATTCTAGCCTAGGGTAAAGGATCCAAAAGTTCTCTTGTATCTTTTACCGTTGCGAAGCAAACCACTTTTCTCATCGAAGTCACTTTCACTTTCAAACATAGGTTAGTAGCACTAAATCTAGCAATCTGATTCAATAAGCAATATGCGTTTTTCAGCCAAGAGCATTTTAATTTTCAAACTTAATGAATTCAGGTACTTACCCATTGGTCCTTTGAAGAATTGTCTTTCTGCTTCACTAAAATAAGTATGTGTGTCGATGGTGAACTCCGTCACAAATGCTTCAAGGGTTCGCGTTGTCCAGAAGTCAACAGCTCTAGATACCACGTTGTTCACTCTTTTCAATAGGTTAATTCTTTCTGGTGTCCAGGTATGAGACTGATCTTCTTGGAAGTTTCTCCTTTTTTCTGTCAACCTGGATAACCACCGGTGTAATTCTATGTGGATACTACCAAAGAAAATTTCATAAATATCAGAAAAGCGTACCTTTGCAAGAAGTTGTCTGAGCTACAAAGAGCATCCTTATTTTCTTGTTCCACAAATTTTATATAGGTATCCTCAACCCAGTCACTGATTTCTTTTACTGAGGGCCTCCAAAACATATCCCTCCAGGTACGACGTAGATCCCTCTTGAGCAGATACAGTTCAACCGGCAACGAAACCAATTTGTTGGTGCTTAGGGCAGACCCGGGTTCTTATACTATTATCTTAACCAACAAAAAGACCCACAGTGTTGGCCCTTTCGGCAACAACCTACGAACAAGTTGCAGTCTCACCCAAAACAGCTATGGGGTGCTGCAGAATCAGGTTTCTGCAGGCAAAAGAGGGATATTACTGTACCTTTAGCCTTAACAAATATTAATCATACAACATAGAGCTTCGACAGTCACTTAATTAGCTTGACATTTTAGATAAACAGATAGTTACTTGCTTAACCCTTAACTGGGAATTCTCAGCGAAGTTAATACTTAACAATATATCTTACTTATCATTCACCTACTTATCAATTGTATAAAACAAAACAAGAACAAAACAAACAAGAACCACCACAACACAAGATATACGTGGTTCACCCCCAGTGTAGGGGCTACATCCACAGAACTGCGTTTTTATTCAACTCTTTACAAAACAACAGTTCTGATCTGTGCACTCAGTTGCATATCTCTGCGCACTCAGCTGCAGATCTCTACGCACTCAGCTGCAGATTCTTTCTTCCAACACCCTCTGCGCACTCAGCTGCAGATTCTTTCTTCCAACACCCTCTGCGCACTCAGCTGCAAAGGTCATCCACGCACACAGCTGGGACTTAACCTTAACAAAAACCCTCTGCGCACTCAGCTACAGAGGTCGTCCATGCGCACAACTGGAACTTAACCTTAAACCCAAAATAGGCCTTAGCTTCTTCGCATCAAATTATCATCATACCAAAAACCTTTGAAAAAGCTCTTTTCTCCTTTACATAAGTGCCTATTTATACAAGTGCACTATTACAATACCATGTGTTTAAATCATGGGATTAAAAAACATGAGTTTAAACCATGGGTTAATTACAAAAAGAGGGGCTTCGACCCAACCCCCACACCCCTAAGACTATTTTGAACCGCAACTCCGCTTACAAGCTTCGCGCCAAAACCGCGGAGTTACCAAAATTAAGGACCTTTAAGGTCCGCGCCCCAACAGGGAAGAGGTCTCTTGCAAATTCTCCATATGCAAATGGGAAGAATATCCTCTTATTTATACAAAAAGGAAATAAAATAGGGCTCAAAACCCTAAATCCGGACTAAGAGTAACACCGGAGCAAATCTCCTTGATTTGATGAAGCTCTGGCAATTGATTCGGAGTTGAACTGAGTTGTAACTGACTTGTAACTAAGTGCTGGAGTAATGAGTGGGGTGTGGTGGCTCATCCTCCCTCGTAATGATCACCTAGCCAATAGATAACCCACACTTCAACCAAAAACGAATTTAGCAAAAGAGGGTGAATTTCTGACTTTGAGTTCAACTGCTACACTCTGATACTTGATCTGAAACTTATCGATGTTGATTCGAATCATCACAAATGATTCGTGTTGAGCTAATCAACTCTTTATTTTATTAAATTTGGCATTTTTTGGAGATATTTTGATTTTCTCCAATTAATTATTTTTTATTATTTTAATTAATATTTCTCATTTTTTTGTTTTTTTGAGAAATATTAATTATAAGGCCAAATAATAGTCTGAAACTTAGGATAAGTGTGTCTAGGGGCTAAATGAATGTTTTGGCTTAGAAAATAAGCCTTTATTTGCCAAAAACACCCCCTAGACCACTTAATTATTACAAATTGAAAATTTTCAATTAAACCATGGTCAAAATGATTTAATTAATTGAAATCTTAATTAATTCCTTAAGTCAAAAAAAATAAAAAAACTCAACGCTGCCAGTAAAAAAAAATTGACAATTTTTTAAAGCATCTCGGGGCTTAGGAAATTACCATGGAACATACCAATAGTGTCTACTAGATTCATATTTACTAGTTTGACCCTAATAACCCCCCAAGGGCCAAATTTCAAAATCGAGCATTCCAGCTTTGAAGGAAGCGGGAGAAAAACTCATCAATTATCCTCAGCTATAGGCAAAGCATAATTGAAAAGGGAAAAAACTCCCTGGAATACCTTAGTTGAAATTTTATGTCTTAGGGGACCGAGCCACTCAAAAAACCTACTAGCACACTTTATTACAAAAACCCCATAGGGCATGGTCATTTCAACATAAAAATAAAAATGACTAGCCAAAATTGGCTAGGAAAAACATTCTGAACTTTTGATGCACTGAATATGAACATTGACCATGTTCATCAAATGGAGGCTCAACAGGAGGTTCAACTATGGTACAAAAGAGTTGGTAACAGTCTCCAATCCCTCAAGACGAAAGAGAAGATCCAAGTATATGTCAGTGCATAGGAATCCAAAGGATTCATTCAACTGATCCAAGAACTTATTTTTCTTAGTAGGGTGATGGGGCTCTGTCTCTCTTCCTATAGTCATCCTAAACATGTCGAGATTTCAAAAGGATACTTGCATATCTGCTCTACAATCAACATAGTTGAAGGGTGTAAGGATCTAGGGTACAAGAGATGATGAATCCATCAAAATTTCTTCTGAACAGTCAATATCTAGAAAAACTAAAATGGTATCGAGCCTCTCTGAAAGAAGGCACTATGCAACTGCAGAAACTAGGTATTCCTAGTTCAAGGTGTTCTCTCCACATATCATCAAGAAAAGAGGGATAGGATAACTTGCCTCAATAGGGAGCATATTTTGGTGTAAGAAGTTTCATATTTGAAGACGTTTCATTTTTTACTCTATCACTAGTGCTGGGAGAAACTAGGGCATCAAGTTTCGAAGGCTTCCCACCTCAGTCTTCAGAAAGTGACCTTGCTGAGCAACTCTCCTTAAGGAGGCACATATTTCTGTCCAAACATAATTCCCAAACTCCAAGTTTGGAACATTAGGGTTTCTCTAACAAACCCTAGTTCAACCAGCTTCGGAACCAGGTTAGACACCTCAAATCGGTAAGATATAAATATTTTATATTTCCATTTTAGGTTCTCATTTGAAAAGATGATTCACCATACTCAGTTTGAGGACAAGCTTGGAGGGGATGGTAAATTCCGAGCATGGAAGTACAAGATCTCCCTAATCCTTGAAGAAAATGATTTGGATCAGTAGATCACTGAGGAGGTTCCAAAACCAGAGGGAGATGAAGCTAAGGCTGCTCATAAGAGAAGCATGGATAAGGCCAAGAGAATAATTGCATATTATTTTAAGGATCACCTCAAACCCCATGTGTCTTCATTCAAGACACCGAAGGAATTATATGATGCTTCCACAAATATGTTCGAAGGAAAGAACATCAACCGGAAGATGAATTTGAGGAACCAACTGAAGAATTTGAATATGCAGAACTCTAAGACTATACAGTCTTACTTCACAAGGGTTGCAAGAATAAAATAACAACTTGAAGTGGTTGAAGAGAATGTCGAAGAAGGAGAAATTGTAATGACTACCTTGAATGGTCTCCCTAGATCATGGGACTCATTAATTCAAGGAATTTGTACAAGAAGGAGGTTGATCTCTTTCCATGGACTCTAAGAGGAATGTGCACAAGAAGAAGCTCGACTCGTGACAAAAGAAGAGAATATTGCAGCAATTGAAGATCAATCTCTCACAGTTCACACCTGGATGAACTTCAAGAAGGATGAGAGCTTTCATCACAACAAGAATAAGGACAAGAAACAAAATAATACCAAGAAATATCCTTCAATGTTCGATGCTATACTTGTGATGAAAAGGGACACTTTGCAAGAGATTGTCCCATCAAGAAAATGAGACACCATGCTCATGTTGTTGAAGATGATCAACCAACAAACAAAAGATTTAGAAGAGAGAAGGATGATTTAGATGAAGAGTATGTGTTGAACTCAACACTTATTGAAACTATCTCACATGGAAGCAATGATTGGCTTGTGGATAGTGGAGCTTACAAACACATGATGGGATACAAGGAATCATTCGTTAATATTTTTCAACATGAGTCAAATCACAAGGTGAATCTTGGGGATGTTTACCAATATGCCATAAGAGGGAGTGGAGAATATTCATACAATATTGATTCTATGAAATCCTTAAATGATCCGGTGGATTATTCCTTTTCAAAGTTACACTGATCCAAGATAAAGGAATATGGTACAATGGTTCAAAGAAGTAGTGGGTGAAATAAAAACGGTGGAAACACACAAGCATCGGAGGTCGGAAGAAGATCTCTTTCTGCAACGTCGGAGGTCAGAAGAAAATCTCCTTCCGCAACGTCGGAGCACACAAGCATCGGAGGTCGGAAGAATATCTCTTTCCGCAACGTCGGAGGTCGGAAGAAGACCTCTTTCCGCAACGTCGAAGGTCAGAAGAAGATATCCTTCCACAACGTTGGATCACACAAGCATCGGAGGTCAGAAGAAGATCTCTTTCCGCAATGGCGGAAACTTAAATCACGTTCAAAACGGATCGGAAGTCAGAGCGATAAGGAGCCACAACGGGGAAACTTAAATCTTAAGAATTGGCGAAGTAAATCGACGGAAACGGAAGACTTAGAGACAGCTCCATCCACCACTCCAGAAGACTTAGAGACAAGACATCCCGATGGAAAACCTGATGGTAGCCGATTGAGACAGAGTTCATCGGAGCTAGTTGCTTATCACTCTTCCTCAACAGCGGAAGTGCAGATGACTAAAACTTCCGCAATGCATTCGATGGAACGGCCCCAATAGCAAAATGTTTATTGCATGGTTTGATTGGCGGAACATTTGGCGAGACTCCTTTTATATCCATATTTGGTGGATCACAGATATAGCAGAGTCTAATATGGTTCCATATAACATTTGGCTTATGACTATCCATTTGGCGGAGCTTTCTTGGGCGGTTATAACATTTTGATCGGCTGTTGTATTTGGTTTGGTGCTCAGTTGGATGCGACATTTGGGTATGGAACAGTCTATGAGATGGGAACAGCCCTGTTTGACGGGAGAAGAACAACCTGCTGGGGATATGGAACGTCGAACGTCATGTTACCATAACGCTTGGGCCGCAATTTGGCTGAATGGCATGATTCAGTTTTGAGATATGGTAACAGCTGTGTGAAAGAGGGAGGCGATTCCGTTACTTATCCTCCCACTGAACGCTTAAATAGAGGAGGCTGGCCACCAGTGAGGGGGAGGAAAAACAGTTCGTTCCGAGGGCAGTACATCGTTTCTCTATTACGCGAAACTTGGAGAGTTTGCTGTAAAGTGTTGCGATGCTGTTACTGTGGAAGTCGACATTCTCTGTCATACTTTGGCTTTCTTTGCCTTACGAAGGCTGATTGTAATTTCCAGAGAAAGGTCTTAAAGACTTTGTACAGCATTCTCTTTACAGTTGCTGAAGTTGTTTCCAGAATCATTTTGTACCATTTTAAATCCATTAATTGGATCGGTTCCCATTGGAGAGGGACCTAGAGATGTACCCAAATGAAGGGGGTGAACTCCGTTATCAACTTCTGTTTATGACTCTCTGTTTCTGTGTTTTCTTCTTTGCATCTGTTTGCAAGTGTTGTTTTCCATTATGAGCATTTAATTTATGTTAATGCTGCCCCATTAATTAACCTGTTGCATGCATTCTTTTACAACAAACTTTTAATGCACTCAAGTTGAGGTCCAACAGATCATATTATGGTATTAGAGTTGGTTGACTGTTGTGCAAGTTTGTGAATGATTACCAGGTCCAGGTCAAAGGTTGGTGAAGGATAATTAGTTGAAGGAGATCCTGAGATTGGCTCCAGGGGAACATTCTCAAGAACCATGTCTTCTCCACGAGGGGAAGAAGAAGGACATACCGAACGGGAAAAACCTGTTATTTCTGAAACTGAGTTTCTGGAGGCTTTTATGAGCATGAAAGCCATGATGGAAATTCTACTTGATGAGCGAGCAGAAAGGAATACGAAAGAAGAAGGAGCTTCATCCAGAGATGCAGAAGTGAAGCCGAAAGAAAAGGGTAAAGGAGTAGGAGGTGATGGTGATCCTCCTGAAACTCAGCAAACTTTTTCTTCTTCTCATACTTCTCATTCAAATAATGCAAGTCCTAATATGCCTTATTTCAAATTGGATGTAAAATTTGGATTACCTATTTATAATGGAGATTTAGATGCTGAAAAATTAGACAATTGGATCAAGCAACTTGAAGTATATTGCAGGGTGCAGGGCATTAATGATGACCCTTCCAGGATTCAATTGGCCACTTTGAGGATGAGTGGAATGGCTCTTACTTGGTGGGAGAACAAGATTCAGCAAGATCTTTGAAATAATGGTAAAATTATTTCAGTTTGGAATGAATTCATTGAAGTATTAAGAAAGCAATTTTATCCTTTAGTTCACATGCAGCAATTAACCATGAATTGGAAAATGTTTAGACAAGCTAAAGGACAAAGCATTCAAGATTATACTCATGAATTCAGAAAGAGGGCTATTGCATTGAATGTTTCATTAGATACACAGGAAACTCTTCTTAAGTACATTGGTGGCATGTATTCTTATTTGAAGCATACTTTGTTAATGTTTAACCCCAGTAATTTGGATGATGTGTGTGTTCAAGCTACACATTTAGAAGCTAGGGGTAAGCATGCTACTGATACTTTTGTGAAGAAATCATTTAAATCTGACAGTAAATCAAAAGGTAAAGATAAGGGGAAAAAGAAGGTGGCTACTGTTAAGAAAGAGGGTGAAAAGCCTACGTGTTCACATTGTCAGAAGGGACATGATGTCTCTAAGTGTTGGAAACTTCATCCGGAGTTAAGGCCAAAGAAGTACGGAGAAAACAAGGATAAAGGAAAAGAAAAAGCTACTGCAACTATTATTCAAGACTTGGGATCCAACTCAAGTGATGAAACAAAGGTTACTATTGTCAGAATCCAGGGTAAGGATAAAAGTATCTCACTTCCCATTGATGCAAAATCAAGTTCTAGTGCAAGTACAAATCTGCCATCTACTTCTAATTCAAATGATAAAAATAGAAGTGCACTGTTTCATGTTCGTGTCATTGCAAATCACACAAAGATTGATACATTGTTTGATAGTGGTTCACAAGTAAATCTGACATCTGAAGAAGTGGTTAAGAAATTGCATTTAGTTACTATGCCTCATGAAAAACCCTATCCTCTTGGTTGGGTTACTAATGATACACGGTTGCAAGTTACAAAGAAATGTGTATTGAGTTTGCAATTACTGAAAAGTTCATAGATGAGGTAGAACTAGATGTAGTACCACTTGACATTTGTGGAATTGTACTTGGGAGTCCATATTTGTATGACCGAAAAGCAGTCTTTTATAGAGAGCAGAATAAGTATCATCTTTTTAAATATGGTGTGGAATATATTGTACGAGCACATAAGACAAAAACAAACCTAGCAATAGTTTCTGTAGGACAAATGAAGAGGCTGGTAAATTCTAGTAAGAATTTTGTGTTAATGATGGTTAAGATGAAAAATGAAGAGATCTCTAAATATTTTGAGGGATGTGATCCTAAACAGAAATCTGAACTGGTTGAAATTATTTCTGAGTATGATGATTTGTTTCAAGATCCGAAAGGGTTACCACCAAAGAGGGAGATCCAGCATGAGATACATTTGCAGCAGGATGTGCCACTCCCAAACATAGCCATGTACCGGATGTCTGTAATGCAGAATGAGGAGATCAAGAAACAGGTTCAGGAGCTGATTGAGAAGGGGGTCATCCGGCCGAGCACTTCTCCTTGCGGCTCTCCTATAGTCTTGGTTCCGAATAAGGAAGGGTCTTGGAGGATGTGTATCGACTATAGGGCCCTTAACAAAATCACCATTAAAAATAGGTATCCTCTTCCTCGCATTGATGATTTGCTTGATCAATTGAAACATGCAACTTACCTTACAAAATTGGATCTGTGTAGTGGGTATCATCAAATCCGTGTTGCTGAGAATGATGCTTGGAAAACAGCGTTTAAAACAAAACAGGGTTTGTATGAATGGCTTGTGATGCCTTTTGGGCTTTGTAACACACCTGCTACTTTCATGCGAGTCATGAATGATGTCTTTCATTCATTCATTCATAATTTTGTAATTGTATATCTAGATGATATCCTTGTGTTTAGCAAAACTTGGGAAGAGCACAGTGTACATGTGAAGAAATTTTTAGATGTACAGAGGAAGGAAAGGCTTTATGTAAAAATGTCTAAATGTGAGTTTGCTAAAACTTATTTAGTATATCTGGGCCATATTACTGGTGGAGGCCACCTGCGAGTGGACCCAGCCAAGGTTGCTATCATTGTAAATTGGCCACGGCCTAACACCGTTACTGAAATAAGAACTTTTTTGGGTGCGGTTCAGTATTGGAGGAAATTCATTTCTGAGTTTTCTTCCATTGCTGCTCCATTACATGCGTTGACAAGCATTAAAGAAATTTTCTAGTGGGGAGGCAAGCATCAGAGAGCCTTCAAAACTTTAAAGGAAAAGATTAGCACAGCACCAGTTCTAACATTGCCAGATTTGCAGCAGCCATTTGAGATCAAAACCGATGCCAGTGGGTTTGCCATGGGAGCCGTTTTGATGCAAGGAAGGAAGCCAGTTTGTTTCCATTCAGAAACATTCTCTACTACGGTAAGTAACTATCCGACCTATGACAAAGAATTGTATGCTTTAGTATAGAGTGTGAAGAAGTGGAAACATTATATCATGGGAAAAGAAACAGTCATACATACTGATCACCAGCCACTTCAATATTTACAATCTCAAACTAAAGTACAACAAAGTAGGCATTTAGGATGGATGGGGTTCTTACAACAGTTTCATCTCGTAATTAAGTACAAAAAGGGAATTCATAATCAAGTAGCAGACATGTTATCAAGGCCACCTATAAATGCTTCAATCATTCTTCAGAACAGTTCATTAACACATGAAATTTATATTGAACAGTATGCAGAAGATAAGGATTTTAAGAAAGTATATGCATCACTAATACACAGTAAATAGGAAGAGAACTATTATGTGCATAATCAACTCTTGTATCATCTCAGTAAACTTTGTATTCCAGATAAAGAAAGAGTGCATGTGATTCGAGAAGCACATAGCTCATTGATTGCAGGACATTTTGGTGTAAGTAAAACATTGTCTGTATTGCAGAATCACTGTTATTGGCCTCAAATGCAAGAAAATGTAGCTAAATATATAAGAGGTTGTGTTATGTGTGCAACAAGTAAGCCTAGAAATAGAAAATTGGGTCTGTACACACCTCTTCCATTTTCTTCTCGTCCTTGGGAAAGCATTTCTATGGACTTCGTAGGGGGGCTACCTATGTCTAGAAAAGGGCATGATTACCTATATGTTGTTGTGGATAGGTTCAGCAAAATGTGTATCTTAATGCCATGTAACAAGCAGACCACTGTTGAACAAACAGCTCACCTATTCTTTCAGAATGTTTGGGTACATTTCACGGGGATTTCACTTAGTGAACATCTCACATAGCACGTGCGATCATGGGATATTAAAGAATACCCTTAATTTCCAGATATATTGACTGAAACTCTTTTTGTTAAAACCCCCTCCCAATACTTAAAACCTCCTCCCCACCCCTTTTTATACCTCAATCCTTAAAAACCACCCTACCCACCCCCACCTTAAAACCCTCTTCCCCCCAATACCTGCAATATATTGGTTCAATTTTTAATAATTTTAAAACCCACAATATGAACTAACGTGATAGTATATTGGTCAACAAGTGAATCCCCCGTGGTACATTTTGGGATACCCATGTCTATTATATCTGATCGAGATTCCCAGTTCTTGGGAGAATTCTGGTCAACTCTATGGGAGCTTATGGATACTAAACTTAAGAAGAGTACAGCTTTTCATCCATAGACCGATGGACAAACAGAGGTAGTGAACAGAACAGTGGTTCAGTTGCTCAGAGGATATTGTAGTAAACATCCTAAACTTTGGGATGAGCAGTTTCAGTATATACAGCATGCTTATAATCATGCAGTCCATTCTTCCACGAAAAGATCTCCTTTTGAAACTTGTTTTGGTTATCTACCAAAAACACCAATGGACTTCTCTTTTGGCAAAGATGCAGTGGATGGACATCATGATGCAGATAAAGCTTTAAAGTTCATTCATAGAATCCAAGCAGTACAGTAGGCAGTTCAAGAACAGTTGGAGAAGAGCGAGGCAAAGTACAAGGCCAGGCATGACAAGCATCGAATTAATCATCAATTTCAGGTTGGTGACCGAGTTTGGTTACACATCACCAAAGAAAGAATGAAAGGTGAAGGTAAAAAGCTTAAGCCTATCAGGTATGGTCCTTTTGAGATCTTGGAAAAGATCGGTACTAATCCTTTTCGCTTGAATTTACCTCCATACATGCAAATTTATTTAGTTATCAATGTTGAGAATCTTAAACTGTATGAGCCTCCTATGATCATGGATGAGGAAATTAACATACAGATTCCTTCAGTTGATGATTTGGCACCTGAATATATGAGAGAGTTGCAGGATGATGTTATTCTTGATAGAAATGTAAGGACTTCACGAAGGGGCAATGCTAAGTACCTTCGAGTGGGTCTGAAAGGAATGCATCCTAGCAAAGAAAGATGGATGGAGATTGGAAAAGTGAGGGAGCTGTACCCTCACTTACTTGCAGAATAATTCAGGCTTTTGGTGGTCCAAAAGTTCTCCAATGGGGAGGAATGATCCGGCGGATTATTCCTTTTCAAAGTTACACTGATCCAAGATAAAGGAATATGGTAGAATGGTTCAAAGAAGCAGCGGGCGAAATAAAAATGGTGAAAACACACAAGCATCGGAGGTCGGAAGAAGATATCTTTCCGCAACGTCGGAGGTCGGAAGAAGATCTCCTTCCGCAACGTCGTATCACACAAGCATCAGAGGTCGGAAGAAGATCTATTTCCACAACGTAGGAGGTCGGAAGAAGATCTCTTTTCGCAACGTCAGAGGTCGAAAGAAGATCTCCTTCCGCAACGTCGGAGCACACAAGCATCGGAGGTCGGAAGAAGATCTCTTTCCGCAACGGTGGAAACTTAAATCATGTTCAGAACGGATCGGAAGTCAGAGCGATAAGGATCCGCAATGGGGAAACTTAAATATTAAGGATCAGCGAAGTAAATCGATGGAAACAGAAGACTTAGAGACAGCTCCATCCGCCACTGCAGAAGTCTTAGAGACAAGAAGTCCCGATGGAAAACCCGATGGCAGCCGATTGAGACAGAGTTCATCAGAGCTAGTTGCTTATCACTCTTCCTCAACAGCGGAAGCACAGATGACTAAAACTTCCGCAATGCGTTCGATGGCATGGACCCAACAGAAAAATGTTTATTACGCGGCTTGATTGGTGGAACATCTGGTGGGACTCCTTTTATATCCATATTTGGTGGATCACAGATATAGGAGAGTCTAATATGGTTCCATATAACATTTGGCTTATGACTATCCATTTGGTGGACCTTTCTTCGGCGGTTATAACATTTTGATCCGCTGTTGTATTTGGTTTGGTGCTAAGTTGGATGCGACATTTGGGCATGGAACAGTCTATGAGATGGGAACAGCCCTGTTTGGCGAGAGAAGAACATCCTGCTAGGGATATGGAACGTCGAACGTCATGTTACCATACGCTTGGGCCGCGATTTGGCCGAATGGCATGATTCAGTTTTGAGATATGGTAATAGCTGTGTGAAAGAGGGAGGTGAGTCCGTTACTTATCCTCCCACTGAACTCTTAAATAGAGGAGGCTAGCCACCAATGAGGGGGAGGACAAATAGTTCGTTTCGAGGGCAGTACATCATTTCTCTGTTACGCGAAGCTTGGAGAGTTTGATGTAAAGTGTTTCGATGTTGTTACTGTGGAAGTCGACATTCTCTGTCATACTTTGGCTTTCTTTGCCTTACGAAGGCTGATTGTAATTTCCAGAGAAAGGTCTTAAAGACTTTGTATAGCATTCTGTTTACAGTTGCTGAAGTTGTTTCCAGAATCATTTTGTACCATTTTAAAGCCATTAATTGGATCGGTTCCCATTGGAGAGGGACCCAGAGACGTAGCCCAATGAAGGGGGTGAACTCCATTATCAACTTCTGTTTATGACTCTATGTTTCTATGTTTTCTTCTTTGCATCTGTTTGTCAGTGTTGTTTTCCATTCTGAGCATTTAATTTCTGTTAATGCTGCCCCATTAATTAACCTGTTGCACGCATTCTTTTACAACAAAATTTTAATGCACTCAAGTTGAGGTCCGATAGATCATTAAATATGAAGGATGTTCTATATGTTCCAGGATTGAAGCAGAATCTTCTCTCCATCTCTGCACTAAATGCAAAGGGTATGAGATTTTCATTTGTTGATGGCCAAGTTCTAATGTGTCTTAGAGGGAAGACAATATAGGATGCAATAGTGATTGGAGAAGAAATCAAAGGCTTGTAGAAGCTAAAGGGACAACCTAAACAAGCACTAGTTCATGAGTTAATTGAACCAATCGAACTATGGCATAGAATTCTTGCACATGTGCACCACAGAGCACAACTGATGGCAAGCAAAGAAGTCTCTAGACTGCCAGAGATCCAGAAAAAGCATGAAGGATTTTTCAAAGGATGTGTACAAGGAAAGAATGCAAAGAAGACATTTCCCAGCAGTGAGATCAAGTCCAAAGAAATATGGGAGATAGTAGACTCAGATGTATGTGGAACCATGTCTTCTAGCTCATTAAGCAGGTATGTGTACTATGTTTCCTTTATATATGATTTCTCACGTAAGACATGGATGTATTTCTTGAAGGAGAAAAATGAATTTTTCAGTAAGTTTAAGGAATATAGAGCATTGGTAGAGAACCAAATCGATAGCAAGATCAATAATCTACGTTTATATAATGGTGGAGAATTCACCTTGAAATAAATCAAGGAACTCTATAGAGATTCTAGGATTAAGAGGGAGTTGAGAACTCCATACAATCCTTAGCAGAACGAGGTTGCAAAATGAAAGATTCAAACCATCATGGAAGTATCAAAAGTAATGTTGCATGATTAGGATATTCCTATGCACCTTTGGGCGGAGGCAGCAAAGATAGTTGTGTATGTATAAAATTGTACTCCTCGTTGAGTGCTTGAAAACAAGACTCCTGAAGAGGCTTTCTCAGGAGAGAAACGAGAAGTCATCCATATGAGAATATTGGGCTTCCTGGTGTACATACATATCCCAAAGGAGAATAGGAATAAGATCGATCCTTTTGGGAAGACGAGTATATTCATAGGATACAGCGATACATCAAAGGAATACCGAATATACTATCAAAACCCCAAATTTTCAAAAAAAAATTAAAATTTTTTAAAAGCATATCATTTTCATAATTACAGTAAACTAATTAGTAAATTAGTTATATGTTACCAAATTCATTATCTGAATTATCTGTTGGTTATGTTTAGCAATAGAACATTTTTTCTCAGTTTACTGACTTTGTTTCTCTTTGCGACCACAAGGTGGGACTGTTATGCAAAACTGGGCTTACTTAGCTTTCGAGCTAATGCAGATAGTTTTCCTATTCTTACAGACTATAGGTAAGAAGTTCGGTTACTGCTTGTCAAAATTCTAAAGTATTTAAGTACAAGTTCATTACAAATTAAAAGTTCAGTAAGAAAATAAATGCTAGGCAACTCCCAACGCTTATTGAGGTAAATTCATTAACTTTTCTTCCTTTTAGTAGAAGTAAATTTATGTTACTTAATGGTTACTTAACTATCCGATATCTATTATAGTTGTCAAACAGGCATTTGCTAAAATTCCTTACAGGTAGAGTAAGAAATGCCAGAGTTGTAGAATCAATAGTTTACTTTCGGAAGTGCACAAATACATTTACATCGTTAAGTATATTAATATGGGGGTTTACGTATCACAGTTACCATTTTCAACCCTTGAAATTTAAAAGGGTTTACATCTGTATTTCAAGCTACTCATCGAAAAAGATATACTCATGCACACAGTTTTATTTACACAACAACTGTTCCAATGTATAACTAAAGCTTATCTTTAGTTAGATAGTTAACCTACTGTAAACCGCTTTTATCCTATCCCTTCATGTATATATAAAAGGGACCTGTTCTTAATGGACTACTAACCTTAAGAAAGCGTAACATAACAGTTTTAAGATCTAACAATTATGTTGGTAAATCTTTTGTTAAGAGATTAATGGCTTACCCCTTGTATGTTACAATTTCTTGGTTAAGAACATTTATTCCAAGCAATGCATTCCTCAAAATAATTATTATTATTTCCTTTTGTATTCATTTATCAAACTTAGATAAATATGACAAGACCAATGGGGTAAACATTATTAATAGGATAAATGTTATAGTTGAATTTACAAACCTCCTCAATATCAACCATTAGTATATTTTTATAAATAAAACATGGATGATGGTTGAATACTTGTGTAATCATTAATCTTACTCAATCATAAGTGTTTTTATTTCCTTCTATAACAATGTTACGAAACTTATTTTTATCAAGGTTGTAACTATTTGAAAAAAGAGTACATGTATACCTAGATAGAGAGGTCATGAAAAGACCATGTCTTAACAAATTTATGGTTTCTAACCCTTAACCTTTTATGAACCCTTACTTCATATATTCCAAGCTTGTATAAAATGTTAGGTTAAGAACTTACTACTTTTGATAGAGTAAAATCTTTTGATCAACTGATTATTAAGTAAGAGATAGCACATTATGCAATGCTAGGTCGTAGTGTTAACTTATGCCCACGATGAACATACAATTATAACTCGATTGCATTGCATAAAGAATGATATGCCATAATGTATTTTAATGAGTTGTTAAATCTTTACAACAAAGGTAAGCTTTTAAGGCATAGTTTATATGTTGACGAAAGTCTTTGTTATAATGCTCCAAATGATAGGTTGACTTCGGCTGGGATCATAGTCGAACCTTTGAAGACAACCAAATGATTGACAATGTTGTTCCTCGTAATTGCTCAACGCTAACTATGGAGAATTACCCACCGTGTGTAAATAGTTGCATGGAGATGTGGCTGATTTGTGGCCACGCGTCATAAGCTTAAAAGAGCCATCTCCAACCCTAGCTCATTAGTCTTCAAATGCCTTCGGGCTCTTGTTACACTTCTGCGGAGGGTTTGGCTGCTCTGTCACCTGGTAGTGCTGCTGTTGTCTATGGCTTATTCCTCCCTCGTTGGCTTGTCCAAAGGAACAGTAAATAAATGCCATCCGAAGTGTTGCTGTAAGTCGTAATTTTAACGGTTCTCCCTCCAGGTTTTTCGCTGCCTTTCTAGCTCGAACCTAACCCTTGACTGTAACAACCCCTTCTTCTTAATTTAATAATTGCAAGGGTGGTTCTTCATTTCAGAGTGTTGTGGATTATATTTCACAGTGTACTGTGTTATTTTGAATTGGGTAACCACACAGTTCTAGGGTTTTTACCTTGTCGGTTGAAAGACTGAGACCCTGTGCTATCAGTAATCGATAGAGTGTTGTAACGTCATTTCCCTTGTAGCTGATGAAAGTCCTCCTCCTACTCGTGTTGATCGCTGTATTGTTGGTTATCAGCGGTTACATCTCCAACAAGTTTTGAGGTAAGAATCATTAGTTCTTTCTTTAATATTGCACCTTTATTTATTTAAATAACCGTTACTGCTAATAAACTACACTAACAGTAGAAAATGTGGTAACCAATCGCAGGTATGAACCTGTCTCTTCCTCTCTGCGTAACTGGTACGAGGTTGCTGCGACTTGCTACGGTAAGCCTTGGACTTCCATGGCTGTTCTATCTTGTCCAAACCCTTATGGGATTTCAAGGGCTGGTCGTCGCGGCCTGAATAACCGTTGTGGGTTTTGGTTATTCTGGTTGTTTGTTTTCACTGTTTTTTTTTTAAAGATAGTTAAACCATTGCTTAATGCAGGGTCCTCCGTCTTCGGCCGTGAGTGTACATTTTGTCTCATTTTGTAATACTATGTATATATAAATAAGGAACAAGCTTATGACAGCCTTACTCTGTTGATTTTCAATATGGCCGTGAGTAAAAATATTGTCTTGGCTCCACAGTTGTGGATTTAATTGTATATTTGGATTAATAGGGTTAAACCCTAATTCGACAGTAAAAGAAATACATACAGCCTCTTATTTAAATTCAACTATAGCATTTATCCTATTAATAATGTTTACCCCATTGGTCTTGTCATATTTATCTAAGTTTGATAATTGAATACAAAAGGAAATAATTATTATTATTTTGAGGAATGCATTGCTTGGAATAAATGTTCTTAACCAAGAAATTGTAACATACAAGGGGTAAGCCATTAATCTCTTAACAAAAGATTTACCAACATAATTGTTAAATCTTAAAACTTTTATGTTACACTTTCTTAAGGTTAGTAGTCCATTAAGAACAGGTCCCTTTTATATATATATGAAGGGATAGGATAAAAGCGGTTTACAGTAGGTTAACTATATAACTAAAGATAAGCTTTAGTTATGCATTGGAACAGTTGTGTAAATAAAACTGTGTGCATGAGTATATCTTTTTCGATGAGCAGCTTGAAATACAGATGTAAACCCTTTTAAACTTCAAGGGTTGAAAATGGTAACTGTGATACATAAACCCCCATATTAATATACTTAACGATGTAAATGTATTTGTGCACTTCTGAAAGTAAACTATTGATTCTACAACTCTGCCATTTCTTACTCTACATGTAAGGAATTTTAGCGAAGGCCTTTTTGACAACTATAATAGATATCGGATATTTCAGTAACCATTAAGTAACATAAATTTACTTCTACTAAAAGGAAGAACAGTTAATGAATTTACCTCAATAAGCGTTGGGAGTTGCCTAGCATTTATTTTCTTACTGAACTTTTAATTTGTAACGAACTTGTACTTAAATACTTTAGAATTTCGAAAAGCAGTAACCGAACTTCTTACCTGTAGTCTGTAAGAACAGGAAAACTATCTGCATTAGCTCGAAAGCTAACTAAGCCCAGTTTTGCATAACAGTCCCACCTTGTGGTCGCAAAGAGAAACAAAGTCAGTAAACTGAGAAGAATTGTTCTATCGCTAAACATAACCAACAGATAATTCAGATAATGAATTTGGTAACATATAACTAATTTACTAATTAGTTTACTGTAACTATGAAAATTATATGCTTTTAAAAAATTTTAAATTTTTTTGGAAAATTTGGGGTTTTGACATGTGGTATCAGAGCTTGGTTCAAACACTAGGCCTTGATGCAGCCCAACTAGCTTTCCTAAGAACAGTCAATTAAAATAAGATGCTAACATATGTTTTGTTTTATGTAAAGAACGGAAAATTTCTTTTTCTGAAAATTAACAGGAAGGTATGGAAAATCCGAGAGAGTATGCTCAGGAGGAGTCTCCAGACACAGAAACAAGACAAATGCCCAGAGAACCTATGTTAGAGGAGGTAATTGCTCACTCCTCAGAGATGTTGCAAACTGTAAAGGATTTGAGGACTGAAATGGAATCAGTCAAGAAGGAGAATGAAAGAATTTTGAAGGCTCAAGAAGAGTTGAACCAAATTTTAATGGAAAAGTTCCAAACTGAAGGAAGGAGCAAAAGATTAGAATCTGAGGATGTTAGTCATCAAACAAGATCTAAAAAGACAAAGCTGGCAAAAACTGAAAGCAGTTCATCATCTGAAGGGTTCGGTGAACGACAAAGATACCACACTACTAGTGACAGTAGTGAGGCTGAGTTGTATGACAGAAAGAAGAAGTATAGACCATATGAGGAGATTTTAGGGGAGTTTAAAAAGATAAATCCCCCAACTCTTAATGGAGAAACTAAAAAAGGGGAAGAAGCAGAGTCCTGGTTATCCGGGATGAGGAAGTATTTTCATATATACAATTATTCAAATCAGCTAAAGGCAAGAATGGAAATCTATAATCTCTTCGAAAAAGAAGATATATGGTGGCAAGATCTGAAGAGAGTCAAGGGTATCAGGGAAAAATAAGTTAATTGGAGTACCTTTAAAAGGTACTTCAAGAAGAAATTTTTGTCCGAACAATATTACGAATAAAGAGCTAAAGAATTTTACTAATTGAAGTTAGGTTCAATGACTATGAAGGATTTGAACAGTAAATTCTTAAGCTTGCTTAGGTATGTACCTTACTTAGTAGACGAGAAGCCTAAAGTATAGTGCTTTCTCAGTTGTCTACCATATCACATTAAGGACAGAATTGAGTATGATAACCCGAAGACTCTGGGGGAAGCCATGCGGAAGGCTAATTTCTGTTTTGAGCAGAACAAGAAGAAAGAAGGCTTAGCCAACTGAAAGGCTAAAAAGAACAACAATCATCCTAAGTTTAAGAAGAAGGAATTTATACCCCAAAAGAATTTCAAGAATAATAAAAACAGAAATTATTCTAACAATAGGAATTTCCAGGGAAATAGAAATGGTACTTCCAATAATTCGAATAACTCTAAGGGCAAGGAAGCTGCAAACAACCATGGGAATTTTACCAAGAGTTTTGAACGAAAGGAGCCTGTTAAGTGCTGGGAATGTAATGGCCCGCACTATGCCTCGGTCTGCCCAAACCGGAAAAATTCAATCAGCAATATTCACACTGTGCAGGAGGAAATGACCATTGGAGAACTCATGAGGACTATGCCTAGAATAAATGCAGCTTTGGAGAACCGCCAAGATGACTATCAGACTTCCATGGTGGAAGTGGAAGGTATGATTAACCAAACCCCTGTAACCATTTTAATTGATCCAGGAGCTAGTATTAGCTACATTGCACCTCAGATAGTGGAAAAATGTAAATTGTATGTTGATAAGTTTGATTATTCCTGGTTAGTTCAATTAGCCACTGGGGAAAAAATAAAAGTAACCTGTTATGTGAAAGACTGTGCTTTACTTATGGATGAATTTAAAACTACAATTAAGCTTAATGATTTGCCACTTGGCTCATATGATTTACTGATTGGCATGGATTGGTTCGAGCAGCATAGGGTAGTTTTAAATTGTTATGATAAAACTTTCATGTGTCTAAATAGTGATGAACAACCAGTAAAGGTTAAGGGTATTCCTAGAAAAACTATAATCAGACAGATTTCTGCTTTACAACTCAAAAAAACTGTTAGAAAAGGATGTAAATCCTATGCTGTAACTATTACAGATGAGGCAAGTAAATCTAAAACAAATAAGTTAAAAATAGAAGATATTCATGTTTTAAACGAATTTACTAACGTATTCCCAGAAGAAATTCCAGGATTACCTCCTAGGAGGGAACTGGATTTCACTATCGAGCAGATTCCTGATGCGATACCTAGCTCCAAAGCTCCGTATCGAATGAATATTTTAGAAATTAATGAGTTAAAGTCACAGTTAAAAGAGTTAATAGATAAGAAGTACATTCGACCCAGTGTGTCTCCTTGGGGAGCACCGGTCATCTTTGTCAAAAAGAAAGATGGAACTATGCGATTATGCATAGATTACCGTCAACTAAACAAGATGACTATCAAAAATAGATATTCGTTGCCCCGCATAGATGATCTGTTTGATTAGCTACATGGAGCCATGGTGTTCTCAAAGATAGACCTGAGGTCAGGATATCATCAGGTAAGAATTAAAGACGAAGATATCTTCAAGACAGCCTTTAGAACAAGGTATGGACATTACGAGTTTGTTGTAATGCCATTTGGGCTTACCAACACCCATAGAAAGTCGCAGCAACCTCATACCAGTTATGCAGAGAGGAAGAGACAGGTTCATACCTGTGATTGGTTACCACATTTTCTACTGTTAGTGTAGTTTATCAGTAGTAACGGTTATGTAAATAAATAAAGGTGCAATATTAAAGAAAGAACTAATGATTCTTACCTCAAAACTTGTTGGATATGTAACCACTGATAACCAACAACGCAACAAACAACACGAGTAGGAGGAGGACTTTCATCAGCTGCAAGGGAAACGGTGTTACAACACTCTATCAATTACTGATAGATGAGGGTCTCAGTCTTTCAACCGACAAGGTAAAAAACCTAGAACTGTGCGGTTACCCAATTCAAAATAACACAGTACACTGTGAAATATAAGCCACAACACTCCGAAATGAAGAACCACCCTTGCAATTATTAAATTAAGAAGAAGGGGATGTTACAGTCAAGGGTTGGGTTCGAGCTAGAAAGGCAGAAGAAAACCTAGAGGGAGAACCGTTAAACTTACGACTTACAACAACACTTCAGACGTCACTTCTTTACTGTTCCTTTGGACAAGCCAACGAGGCCGGAATAAGCCATAGACAGTAGCAGCACTACCAGGTGACAGACCAGCCAAACCCTCCGCAGAAGAGTAACAAGAGCCCAAAGGCATTGGAAGACTAATGAGCTAGGGTTGGAGATGGCTCTTTTAAGCTTACGACGCTTGGCCACAAATCAGCCATGTCTCCATGCAACTATTTACACATGGTGGGTAATTCTCCATAGTTAGCGTTGAGCAATTACGAGGAACAACATTGTCAATCATTTGGCTGTCTTCAAAGGTTCGACTATGATCCCAGCTGAAGTCAACCTATCATTTTTAGCATTATAACAAAGAATTTCGTCAACATATAAACTACGTCTCAAAAGCTTACCTTTGTTGTAAAGATTTAACAACTCATTAAAATACATTATGGCATATCATCGTTTATGCAATGCAATCAAGTTATAATTCTATGTTCATCATGGGCATAAGTTAACACTACGACCTAGCACTGCATAATGTGCTATCTCTTACTTAATAATCAGTTGATCAAAAGATTTTACTCTATCAAGAGTAGTAAGTTCTTAACCTAACATTTTATACAAGCTTGGAATATATGAAGTAAGGGTTCATAAAAGGTTAAGGGTTAGAAACCATAAATTTGTTAAGACATGGTCTTTTCATGACCTCTCTATCTAGGTATACATGTACTCTTTCTTCAAACAGTTACAACCTTGATAAAAATAAGTTTCACAACATTTTTATAGAAGGAATTAAAAACACTTATGATTGAGTAAGATTAATGCTTACACAAGTATTCAACCATCACCTATGTTTTATTTATAAAAATATACTAATGGTTGATATTGAGGAGGTTTGTAAATTCAACTATAGCATTTATCCTATTAATAATGTTTACCCCTTTTGTATTCATTTATCAAACTTAGATAAATATGACAAGACCAATGGGGTAAACATTATTAATAGGATAAATGCTATAGTTGAATTTACAAACCTCCTCAATAACAACCATTAGTATATTTTTATAATTAAAACATGGATGATGGTTGAATACTTGTGTAAGCATTAATCTTACTCAATCATAAGTGTTTTTAATTCCTTCTATAACAATGTTGCGAAACTTATTTTTATCAAGGTTGTAACTGTTTGAAGAAAGAGTACATGTATACCTAGATAGAGAGGTCATGAAAAGACCATGTCTTAACAAATTTATGGTTTCTAACCCTTAACCTTTTATGAACCCTTACTTCATATATTCCAAGCTTGTATAAAATGTTAGGTTAAGAACTTACTACTCTTGATAGAGTAAAATATTTTGATCAACTGATTATTAAGTAAGAGATAGCACATTATGCAGTGCTAGGTCGTAGTGTTAACTTATGCCCACGAGGAACATACAATTATAACTCGATTGCATTGCATAAACGATGATATGCCATAATGTATTTTAATGAGTTGTTAAATCTTTACAACAAAGGCAAGCTTTTAAGGTGTATTTTATATGTTGATGAAATTCTTTGTTATAATGCTCCAAATGATAGGTTGACTTCGGCTGGGACCATAGTCGAACCTTTGAAGACAACCAAATGATTGACAATGTTGTTCCTCGTAATTGCTCAACGCTAACTATGGATAGTTACCCACAGTGTGTAAATAGTTGCATGGAGACATGGCTGATTTGTGGCCAAGCGTCGTAAGCCTAAAAGAGCCATCTCCAACCCTAGCTCATTAGTCTTCCAATGCCTTCGGGCTCTTGTTACTCTTCTGTGGAGGGTTTGGCTGCTCTGTCACCTGGTAGTGCTGCTGCTGTCTATGGCTTATTCTTCCCTCGTTGGCTTGTCCAAAGGCACAGTAAAGAAGTGCCGTCCGAAGTGTTGTTGTAAGTCATAAGTTTAACAGTTCTCCCTCAAGCTTTTTCGCTGCCTTTCTAGCTCGAACCCAACCCTTGACTGTAACAGCCCCTTCTTCTTAATTTAATAATTGCAAGGGTGGTTCTTCATTTTGGAGTGTTGTGGCTTATATTTCACAGTGTACTATGTTATTTTGAATTGGGTAACCACACAGTTATAGGGTTTTTACCTTGTTAGTTGAAAGACTGAGACCCTCTGCTATCAGTAATCGATAGAGTGTTGTAACGTCGTTTCCCTTGCAGTTGATGAAAGTCCTCCTCCTACTCGTGTTGATCGCTGCGTTGTTGGTTATCAGCGGTTACATCTCCAACAAGTTTTGAGGTAAGAATAATTAGTTCTTTCTTTAATATTGCACCTTTATTTATTTACATAACCGTTACTGCTGATAAACTACACTAACAGTAGAAAATGTGGTAACCAATCGCAAGTATGAACCTGTCTCTTCCTCTCTGCGTAACTGGTACGAGGTTGCTGCGACTTGCTACTTTAAGCCCTGGACTTCCATGGCTACTCTATATTGTCCAAACCCTTATGGGATGTCAAGGGTTGGTCGTCCCGGCCTGAATAACCCTTGTGGGTTTTGGTTATTCTGGTTATTTGTTTTCACTGTTTTTTTTTAAAGATTGTTAAACCCTTGCTTAATGCAGGGTCCTCCGGCTTCGGCCGTGAGTGTACAGTTTGTCTCGTTTTGTAATACTATGTATATATAAATAAGGAATAGACTTATGAAAGCCTTACTCTGTTGATTTTCAATACGGCTGTGAGTAAAAATACTGCCTTGGCTCCATAGTTGTGGATTTAATTGTATATTTGGACTAATAGGGTTAAACCCTAATTTGACAGTAAAAGAAATACATACAGCCTCTTCTTTTTAAAATCACTGTTAATTTATAATACTCTTTTGTAAATTGTGGGGTTATTAGTTAAGTTTTACAATACTTGTTAAGCTCGATAATGTCGAGCATTCTACACTGTTGATTATATCCTGCGTGATAATATACTTGATTTTTACCTATAGTATTTCATAATTAAATGCTAAGGTTTCATGTACAATGTTTAAGTATCGATTTACTTTATTATTAACAAAAAAGTAAATTCTTAGAACTATTCCCCTTCAGAATATAATAGCTGAATGTAATTTTTTTTTAAAGAAAAATTATTATGTAACTGTCAGTAAATCTCCAGTACATAATTTATATTATAATTCTGGTTTACAATAATGAGTTAAGGCCTTGCTGTAATTACCTAAAAATACTATCTTAATAGAGTAAATAATAAGATAGTAATTATTATTTATGAATATAACGTTATTATCCTAACTGGAGTACTATTACTTTTATTGTTATTTATACTTAATTCCTTTTGTAAGTATATAGGGAAATAGTAATTTGTTCCTATTTATTTATACTCATAGAATAAAGCAGCCTGTTTCTAGCCTGTTGTTATCAGGTTCTTATACTTACTGTATTAAATGTTTTGTAGAAATACTTTCTGTAATCTATAATATCTAGTTTTATGTTACAATTTTAATGTTTATAAAGAAAAGAATGTGAAAGAACTAACCATGTTCTACACTATTAATATCTTAAATGGTATAGGTTAGCAGTTATATGTTTTTTATTTAAACTTAACTAAGTAGAACATAAATAAATGAATAACATATGTTACTTTTCAAAAGTAAATTCTGCTAATACTAAAATACATGCAGAAGTAGATAGAGATTCTAACTATTCTTCGTTCAATTTGAATATTATACTTGCAGTAGTTAAAATGTAAAGAAGTAGGCTATAAAGCATCTTTATCCAACTTAATCCTACTCTATTTAACTATTATACTCTTCTTTGATATTCAAATAAGCAATTAAGGTTACTGAAAGTAACTATAGTATTATGATACTGTTTTCTCTACTTATACATACTACTATCTATAAACAAAACAATTTATTTCTCTGTTTCTAAAAGACTTGACAGTTTTCAAAAAACAAGTTAATACTACTCCTGATACAAAAGATAGTTCTTCTGAAAACCATACAAAGAAAAAATACTCTATAATTCCATTAACATTCTATTTTGTATTTTCATCATCATATCCTTGCTTATAATTTCACCCCTGCGCTGGAGTACGGTCTGGTCACTCCAGATGAGGAAAAACGCAGGAGGGGTTTTGTTTTCCATCAAAGATTCTATTACTATACAAACTACAACCAATTTCATTACTAAACCATCTAATTCTTACATCATAAGCTACAAACATAACTTTTAATCATACACAGTTATTAAAATAAAGACTGTTAGAGAACAGAACTTGTTTTTAAACTTGGACAACAACAACAATGGGAGGCTGTTCCTCCCTACCAACTCCTGGAGAGCGCTCAAACAGCGACTCCTCAGGACCCCCGAGCTTGATCTGGTCTCCCTGGATGAAACTAGGTGCAGCAATAATCAAGTACCACTCTTCAGACTTAGTACCAATCCTAAACTTATCAGTAAGTTCTCCAAGCTTACAAGCTGTAACAGACCAAGTTACTGCAGAATTCCTCTCAGAACACCTTCCTTACTGTTTTCCCCTTTTTCCCCAATGAATTTCCTGAATAGCATTCATCCTCAATGATTCTTCTCTAGAAAATATCTGAGCAGCCTCAGCTCTATTCATTGGGTACTTTTAAAAGATTGCCTAGGTCTTTTTGGGTTAGTTGTCATTTATTGAGCCACCTGCTCTGATCCCACTTTCTTGGGGGATCATGACCCCAAAAGTAGGGAAGTTGCCACCTGCAACATAGGAAGTGTTTGAGGATGCTGCCACTTGTATTTTTCCCTCCACCTAGTTCCTTCCACCAGTTTGACCAGTAACCTCTTATTAACAGCTCTCCTATGCTGTTGTCTCCACTTTTTATTTATTAATAATAAAATATTCAGAATTACATTCCACTTCTTTTGACTCTTCTGAGTCATCAGTTCCTACTTAGCATTAAATTTAACATAATGTCTTAGGAAATATAATTAAAACAATTAACATTATTTTACAAAATTGGGGTATGTGACATATACTTCCCAGGATTCAAGAAGATCTACCTCAATAGAGATGTAACCTTTGATTAAGACTCAACATAATTTATATCCAGGAGGAAACCTATTCAGGAGGTCAAGGAACCTAAATATATGAGAGCCAGAGATATGGAAATTGGAGAAGCAATTCCAAAATACCATGAAGATCACACCATGGTAGATTAACAAGAGCTGATAGAGACAATACTTGATAAGGACTCCCACAAGAGGAAACCAGCAAGGGCACGAGAGCTCATACAATAAGCAGAAAGGTATGGTGCTCCAGAAGGGATACATAGAGATGGAAAAAGGTAAAATAGCTACAATAGCTATGTGGCCCTTTTATGTGACATCATTAATAGAGAACCTTCCACCTATGAAGAAGATGCATAAAATAAATAATGGAAGGATGCTATAATTAAGGAGTATCAGTTGATCATGAAGAGTGATGTATGGGAGATAGTTTCGATACCGGAAAAGAAGTATGTTTTGACTTCAAAGTGGATCTACAAGATTAATCATGTTACAGATGGAAGCATAGAGAAATACAGGGAAAGGTTGGTAGCACGAGGCTTCTCACAGAAAGAATGCATAGAATACGAAGAGACATTTACACCTATGGTGAGGTACATTTCCTTTAGGACCATACTTGCATTGACAACAGTTATGAAATGGAAAATACATTAGATGTATGTCAATACAACTTTCTTGAATGGTGTAGTCGAGGAGGAAGTGTACATGGAACAACCACTGGGATTCGAGACACATGATAGGAAGACCCATGTGTGCAAATTAAAGAAGGCCTTCTATGGATTGAAACATGCACCAAGCACATGGTACGACAAGATAGACAGATTCCTAATGAGCCCATGATTTACCAAGAGCAAAGCAGATTCCAACCTTTATTTCAAGGTTAAATACGGAAGACCATTGATTCTCCTGTTATATGTCGATGAATTGTTTCTGACAAGTGAAGAGGAACTCATTAAAGATGCAAGGAGGAGACTTACTACAGAGTTCAATATGAAATACCTAGGTATGATTCACTGCTTAGTAGGCATGGAGGTGTGGCAAAGTGCAAATGGGATCTTCCTTGGTTAAGGAAAGTATGTAGAGGAGATTCTGAAGAGATTCAAAAAGTTGGACTGCAAGGAAATAGCCACACCTATGGCATCTAACTTGAAGCTTCTGAGTGATGCTTCATCCGAGACAGTTGAAGCCAAGATGTATCATCAGATGATTGGCTCATTGATCTACCTAATGAATACAAGGCCATACATATGCTTTGTGTTAATCACCCTGAGCCAGTTCCCTACAGATCCGAGACATGTTCACCTGATAGCTGCAAAGCATGTACTGAGGTACCTACAAGGTATAGTGGATTATGGGGCCAAATATGATGCAAATAAAAATATTAACCTAAATGGTTATGTTGAATCATATTAGGTAGGTAGCACCAGTGACAGGAAGAGCACCTTAGGTTGCTGCTTCAATTTGGGATCTAGCATGATCTCATGGTTCAGCAGGAAGTAATCATACGTGGCACTAAGTACAGTCGAGGAAGAGTATATTGTTGTTTTCTATAATTTCCTCTTTCAACTAAGCCACCCCGAGACACCTGTTAACCTATCTTATTCCCATAGGTTCAAGCGGGTATTAAAAAAAGGGAATAACTGAGGACTGATAGCACTAGGAGAAAAAAGGTACATCAATTCAGTAATATTAAGACATCAGTGTAGTAAGAAGGCCATCATATTTTATATCCTAAATTAGGTAGAGCATGCATGCCTTATTTATTTAGTGTTATAGTCAACATGAAATTAGAACTGCATGCATGCAAAAGCAAAAAGTAAACCCTAAAAGTACATGATATTCTATTTAAGAAGGGTTATTGGACCAAAAAGATTATCTATTATTATTATTGTTGATTTGGAGCTTTTGAGCAGCAGCATAGCATGCATCCATGACAGTTGGGGATGAAGATGACATCTTCAGCTAACGAGGGTTCAACAGTGAAATATCTTCCCTAGTCTTTTTTAGGATAAACCATCCAGTTTTATCAATGACATTCATCTTATACATATGTGTTCCATGATCCAGTATAATCAGAAGGATAATTTGTTGTGTTCATGTTTTGCTGTTAGAAAATAGCTAGGAATCCTAGAAGGATTTGTTGGGACCCCAAAACCCAGTTTTTCCTCCCGATGTCAGCTTCATCTTTCTTGACAGGCCCATCTCATGGCACTGAGTGATTATCAACTTCCAGTTTGTTTAGTCAGGGAAGTTACCATCATATCATACATAAAAGGGGTGTGAGCACCAAGGAGGTAAATCAATTAGTTAGGGCACTTAGAAGGGGAAAAATATCTACATGTGGCAGTCCATCTCTCTGGCAGGTGAAGACCAACGAGCCTACAAATTTTTGGTAGCATCGGACCATCCCTTCTCCAAAAACGTCACCTTCATCCTAAGGAGGGCACACATGTGCAGTTGGGTGTCAACCCCTGAGGAGGAGCACTACCATCCAGCCCTTATGCATGCATCTAATTTTTGGAGTACTCACAACACTTTATCAGTGGTAAGTGTTTACCTTCTTCCTGCAAATCTTTTCCCTAGTTCAGCTATAATTTAGGGCCATTTTCTTAGCACCTTGCATGCAATTTTTTATTCAGTATTCTTGCACATTTTAAGAGTACAAGCAAGCCCTAGAATAGTGAAATAATAGAATATCAGTATTTGGGGTATTACAGTGGTATCAGAGCATGTTCCTCACTAACTGTTGGCTTGAACATGAGAAGTAAATGAATACAGAAGAAGACACTTTTGTAACCTATAGGATAAATAAGAGTAGGTACACTGAGGAGCTGGAATTCAAAGATATCTAGTTAGAAGATACCAACTCAGACATGGACCCAACAGGTATACACTCTGATAGAGGGAAAGAAACATGAGAAGAGGAAGATAGGTTGTAATTTCGCATCTTGGTAAGTGCATTGAATGACCTAGCCAAAGGGAAGAAGGAAGTATTGCATGCAATAAACAGATTGGCTCTGAAACTAGAATTAGGTCATAGCAGCATACCTCATTCACCAGTAGATAGAGGATATACTAGTATTAGTGGGAGGCATGCATACACTAATATGAAAAACACACCCCGTATATATAACAAACCTTCCAGTAGACCTACTACGCCTCGCTTATTGGAATATGCAGCAGCAGGACCGGTTATGCCAACAAAACCTAGTGAACCATTTGGAGTGTACTTACAGGAGTACAGGGATTTGGGATATGAGTTCCATTCAACCATGACTTTCTCATATTTTTGCAACATGAAAATCAAGAACAAGCCAAGAGGGTTCAATAGAGAATTCAATCATAATTTTGAATTACAACGCACATTGGGGATACTGACTATCCCCAAATTTTATGGGACATCCAATTGTTTAGCCAAAATTTGGGTACAAAATTTAGACACCTATTTCCAACTTAACCCCATGATAGAGACTGATGCAATCAAGTTGGCTAACTTACATTTAGATAGGGAAGCACATTAGTGGTGGTGCCATGGATTGGTGACATTGGATCACAACACTATCACTTCATATAGTGACTTCACGGAGAGGCTTATGGATCGCTTTGATAAGAAGGACCCAAAGATTCATTTCAGGGATCTTGTTCAACTCAAGCGGATAGGAAATGCAGAGACATTCATATCTAAATTCCAGAGAGTTGCAATTATGGTATCTGACATATCAGAGAGTCAATTGATTATGCTATTTATGGAGGCACTATCTAAGCCACTCCATGGATGGGTGAAGGCTTACAGGCCAATTACTTTGCAAGATTCTATCAGTAGGACTTTGTGCCTACAAGAATATGTACCAAAGAAAAATATGCCACAAAAACCTACCAATCTCCCAGAAAACAAGGAAAAAAAACCAATATTTCAAAAAACAAGGAAAGGATAATCCTGCAGCAGGAATAGTTGAACGAGGGCACATGACAAGATTTGAGAAGGAAGAACTCAGTGTTTCAATTTCAAAGAACCTTGGGTACCAAACCATAGATGTATGGGTAAATGGAAGCTACACCTCATCAAGGTACTTCCAAATAACATTGAGGAAGATGAGTTAGAGCAGAAACTAGATGGAGAACTGCACAGTACAAAATTGGAACAATTTCCACATTGAACCACTATTGCAACCCTCATAGGAGTCCCCACCTTCCATACTATCAGGATCAGGGGAAGTATCTAGGGAAAATGTGCCATTTATTTGATTGATGGTGGGTCCACCCACAAATTTATAGATGCATCTTGGTTAGAGAGGAAAATATTTCCCAATGAGGACTTTGAGGGATTTATCATTTTCATGGCTGGAAATCACAGGATGAAATGCACGCAGAGGATACCTCAGTTATAGGTACAGCTTGGGAATTATACATTGGTGGACAACTTTTATGTGGTAGATGTGCCAGATATGAACATTGTTTTGGGAGTACAATGGATGTACTCAATTGGGAAATACTCAACCAATTACCAAACATTAGAGATGGATTTCCTGGCACCAGATGGGAAGATGGTAGTCCTAAGGGGAATTCCCAATGAAGCTTCAGGGTCACCCATAGAAAAGAGCATTTCCACCATATTCAGGCATGAGGACAAGACTCACACAAGGAAATGGCCAACACCAACACATAAGACTTCAAGGAAGGAATAATGGTATGCGAAGGTATTTTTGGGTAGACCTCTAGAAAAAGGTAGGATGAGACCTAGGGAATTTGGACAAGGATCCAAATATATCATGTTCAATCCTCACAGGTACCCCAGAAGATATAAGGATGGAATACAGAGCATGGGTGAAAAGAAACACAAATTCGAAGAAAAAGCAGGGCCACCTAGCAGCACAATAAACTAGTTGATAAAAATGGACAAGAAGAGACATGGACAGATGATTCGGTATATTGGTCAGATATTGCTTGAGGACAAGCAATTTCGAGCAGGGAGGAATTTAATGTCCTCTTTCAACTAAACCACCCTGAGACACCCATTAACATATCTTATTCCCATAGCTTTGAGAGGCAATTAAAGAAAATGGAATAACTAAGGATTGATAGCACTAGGAGTAGAAGGGTACATCAATTCAGTATTATTAAGTCAATAGTGTAGTAAGAAGGCCATCAAAGTTCATATCCTAAAGCATGCAGAGCATGGAGGCCTTATTTCTTCAGTGTTAAAGTCAACATGAAATTAGAATCGCATGCATGCAAAATAAAAAAGTAAACCCTAAAAGTGACATGCAAATACTAAAAGTACATGCTATTCTATTTAAGAAGGGTTAATGGATGAAATAAATTATCTATTATTATTATTGTTGATTTGGATATTTTGAGCAGAAACACATTGTGAAACCATGACAGTTGGGGTTGAAGATGACGTCATCAACTAACGAGGGTTCAGCAGTGAAATATCTGCCCTAGTCTCTTTCAAGATAAACCATCTAGGTTTATCAATGGGATTCATCTTATACATATGTGTTCCATGATCCAGTATACTCAGAGGATTATTTGTAGTTTTCACGTTTTGTAGTTTGATTATTTGCAGTGTTCATGTTCCCTCTGCATGTTGGCATCCTCTTTCTCGACAGGCTCATCCCATGGCACCAAGTGATTATCAGCTTTCAGTTTGTTTAGCTGGGGCAGTTACCATCATGTTAGACATAAAAGGGTTGGGAGCACCAAGGAGGTCATTAGGGAACTTAGAGGAGGCCAAATCTCTGCATGTGGCAGTCCATATCTCCGGCAGGTGAATACCTACGGGCCTACAAATTTTCGGTAGCATCTGACCATCCCTTCTCCAAATACACCACCTTCATCCTAAGGAGGGCACACGTATGTAGTTGGGTGTCAAACCTTGAGGAGGAGAACTATCATCCAACCCTTGTGCATGCATCGAATGTCTGGAGGAATCACAACATTTTATCAAAGGTAAGTGTTTACCTTCTTCCTGCAAATCTTTTCCCTATTTCAGCTATAATTTAGGGCCATTTGCTCGACAACTTGCATGCAAATTTTTAATCAGTATTCTTGCACATTTTAAGAGTACAAGTAAGCCCTAGAATAGCGAAACAATAGAATATCAGTATTTGGGATATTACACTTGCTCGACTAGTTGTGAGGCAGTGTGGATACTAAAGCTAATGTATGACTTGTTTGATCTCCAGTTGGATGTGACTTGTATCTCTTGTGATAATCAGAGTTGCATGAAGCTATCATAAAACCCTGTGTCCCATGACAAGTCCAAGTACATCGAGATCAAGTTCCACTATATAAGGGATATGGTGTAGAGAGGAGCAGTGAAGCTCCGGTACGTGGAAACGGATGAGAAGATAGCCAATGTGTTGACCAATCCTCTAGAGAGAGTGAAGTTCAAGTACTTCAAAGAAAGAAATGATGTGATCCAGAATGAGACCCCTCGAAAGAGGGAGTGATGTGTTCTAGCATAGCTAGAGAGACTAGTTGTCTTACCGTAAAATCTTGGCGAAGATCGTAGGTTGCTCAAACGTAAAAAATCCTATAGGTTGTCCTTGGATGTAATAACTCCTAGAAAAGCTCGCAAGTAATCCTTGGATGTAATCAGTCTTGATATGATTCTATGCTAAAAATAGCGGATGCATAATATCTCACATGGGAAATGAGATAGGTTGTCTGATCGAGAAAAATCCTAGTGAAGCAGGATGCTCGGATGTAATCAATCCTTTAGGTTGTCCTTAGATGTAATAATTCATGGTGAATATCGCAGGTTATCCTTGGACATAATCAGTCTTGAGGCAAGTTATTCAAGTGTAAATATGAGCCCTGAGGTGGTATGCAGGTTACTCGAATGTAATAAGTCTTGTTGGTTGTCCGAGTGTAAAAGGAGTACTAGTGTAGTATGCAGGTTACTAGATGTAATACACCTGGAAGGTTATCTGAATGGAAAATGTTCTAGACGTAGGTTGTTCAAATATAATAAGTCCTTGAGGTTGACCTAGAATGTAAAATTCCTAATGTAGCAGGTTTTGTTAGGATTTATAATCCTCCCTTGTCCAGATATAGTCTATTAGATCATTTTCCTAACTTAGGAGTCATTTGCTAGATTTTGGTGCCACCATGATTTTGGTGCCACTAGTGCCACTGGTCTCATTGGTTACACCAGTGTACACCATTGGTACCATCACTGTGTCATTTGGGTGCCACCAGCGCCAATCCCTACACTTTAGGAGCCACTCCAAGTGCCACCACCAACCTCCATCAGTTGGTTGTAGTTGGTAGGTAGTTATGCTAACTTATGCTCTAGTTACATTCAGTTAGATCTCATTCAGTTCAGTTAGTGCCAGTATTTCATGGATGCATGGGGGTAGGCATCATTTCTCACCCACCCCATCAGTTTAATTGGTTTAACTGATTGATAGATTGAATTAAACATGTGGAGTTAGACTAGTGGTCTCCGATAGTGATTTAGACACTTCTAGTTAGCCCGTCAGTCAGGATTGAGTTGGTAGATTCAAATCTTATCCATATGATTCAAATTATCCTTAATGTAACACTATTGTATACTACTGGGATTAATGAAGATAATTTTTTAATTCACTGATCATTTTTTATCAATTTTATCTAAAAATTGTCTTGTTCAGTGTACATTGTTCATTCCATTCTACTGCGCAATTATACCTTTCAATTGCACTCATTTCCTGTAGATCAATGGTTCAATAATTTAAACATGGTATCAGAGCCTTGGTTAGGCTAGAAGCAAGTCTGTCTGATCTCCATTGCACACCAGAAGCAACTGGGTTTCCACATAAATCATGCAATATTTTCCTTGCTAACTCCGGATTCATCTAGAGAAGTCTCTGCAGGTGTGACAAACCCTGAGAATGTGTACATGTCGAGATGGAAGACTTGATTCTGACATGATTGCGATTTTTTTTTGGTTTTTGCAGTGATACATGCAGGTACCTACGTATCTTGTTGAATAATTATTGGCTTAATTAGGATCTTTGTCTGAAAGAATAACAAGTACAACTAGATGCATAAGATATAATAGATAAAAAAGACATAAATATTTTCACTGAGAAACCATAAAGGAGAAAACCCCTCAAACTTCCTCAGAATAGTATAGTCAGAAAGGCTGTGTCATAAGATGATCAATCCCAGTAATAAGAAGTATTCAACAATTATATATCTCTCCTCCCTTATCTCTCTCTCTCTTTCATGCGAACTTGAGTGAGTGTGAGGTGTGTATAAATGAGGAAGGGCACCTCCCTATTTATACTAATCAAGTGTATGACATTTTACATGACTATTCCGACCAATTTCACCAACAAGGTCGAATTCTCCTAGAGAGACTCCAAATACACATTACATGATGTCACACTGGGGACTATTGCCCCAACTTACAAAAAAGTTTTATCTCAAGATCTAAACACAATAAAGACATCTCGTAAGGAGGAAAACATGTCTCCAATGGGGGTACAACAACATACAATGATAATATACATCATAATATCTTCTGAAGTTACAAATACATCAACAAACACACATAAAACTAATTGTATACAATTATCTTGTTGTTTCCTTACACACACTTGGGGGTTAAGCGCAACAAAAATATTCAAGATGCTCGGTGCGTCCTTGGGGGAAAGTCTTGACTCAGGTGCTATCACCTGATCCTGAATCCTCCATTTAGGAAAATTCCTAATGAATCTAAGTGGGATAGTCCCTAGAAAAGAGTTTCTAAGGCCCTTATTAGTTATTAGTTGTGGATGGGATTGTTTTTAATTAGGAGTTTTTAAGTGATTGACTGAAACAAGCTACTCCAATTTATCATTTGGTTCGACAACATAAAAATGAAATGGCATTCATAACATGATATGACTGAAAACATAAAGAAGGATTCAAATTAAACCAGTGCCAAAATGGAGTCAAATTACATAAGTGCTAATGAAAATGAGAAATGTTTTGCAGTGTACTTGGCAAGTTTTAACTTAATTAATGATGAGTGAATTAAGGGGAAAAGGGGGTTCCCAATATATCACGAGGTACTGGGAATATGTTTGTATTATGACAAAGGTGGTTCTGCACTTGAAAATATGAGATGGATGGGAGTCTCTGGGAAGTGTCCAACAATATACCAATCGAGGGTGCAACATGATGGTATCTCGATGTCACTATCTAGTGGTTCTCGCTTCCTTTGAATAATTTTCCCACACAATGTCAAATATTTATACATTGGATTTCCATATATTTATAGGATGCATATTTCATTAATGTGAGTTTACTTAGTAAGATGTGAGAAATTAATTAGTGCAGATTCTGGGTTTTTTTATCCCAAATATTAGGTCGAACCTACGATGGGAAAGAGCATACACCGGAATGGAAAATTGTTTATTCCAAGTTGATAATTGTGAAAGCTCAAAAAAAGTAAAAATGGTAAGACTAATTACTAAAACCAAGAGTCTCTTTCAGGACTGAAGGTCGTACTCGAGAGAGCAAGACTGGGTTAGTATCAAATGTTGAGAAATGAAAAGAAACTAAAGGAAAGAAATTTGATTGAAATTTATTACACAAAATAAAAACTACTCTAAAGAAATTAAGAAAATAAAACCAGTAAACCAAACAAAGGTGACACAACCCTTCCCTAAATGGGGAAGAGGGGTGCAAGGGATTTAATCCCACCATCTCTTTATTAATTTTATTATAATGCTAACTTTTATGAATGGGGATGCCTTTTGATCTTGGAAAATGATCAAGAAAGGCTTACAAAGCTCGCTTGAAAAGGGGGAATGGAGAAGAGGGGATTTTGTGTGCTCTGGATGGAAAACAATTCAAAAATTCAGAAACATTTCCTTCTCATTTTCCTTCAACCTGCTAAAAACCAGCAAGATAATGATTGTGAATTAGTAGATTAGTACAAAAAATTACAATAGAAGACAACCTACGTAATACTTAAAGATATTTCGAAAAAAAATTGCTTGTAAGTACTAAAGGAATCGACTTATATCTAAACTTAGAATGAACCTTGAATTGCTTTAGATCTAGTAACTATGCATTACAAGAAAGATATAAAATAAAACTTTGTAGATATAACTTTTTTTAAGCATAAATGGAACCAAGTAACCAAGAATAGAATTTGATTTTAAAAGAAAGAAAGAGGGGAAAGGAGGGAATAAGCTCAAGCTTTGAACTTTGTAGAAAAATTGGAGATTCCCGCAGGAGAAAAATAATATTAGATCCAAGGTAAAAATGTTGAAAGGGAAAGAAGATGCAACTGATCTCACTTCCCTCTTTCAAACCG
This sequence comes from Pseudotsuga menziesii, assembly GCA_001517045.1. Taxonomy (NCBI): domain Eukaryota; kingdom Viridiplantae; phylum Streptophyta; class Pinopsida; order Pinales; family Pinaceae; genus Pseudotsuga; species Pseudotsuga menziesii. The sequence continues at coordinate 159,405 of LPNX010877113.1, forward strand.
GTGATCTGCACATCTTAATGTTAGGATATTCAGACACTTATGAGTTAGTTAAGATCAACTTGTGTAATATATCAGTTAGGTAAAGTGTGTTTCTTTAGTATGCGACAGTCACGATATGTTCTAGACATATAGTGATCCGATGGTTCAACTTCTCTTAGATCATACCTACCCTTGATCCGTGGCTTAACACCCGATTGGTCCATGATCTCTATTTAAAGAGCATGGAGGGTCCTTGGCTAGTTTATCGATTACGAGAAGCTCATTTGTAACTTTCTTTCTTTTGCATAATAAATTGCTCCAAGTAGCTATTTGGCTAGGATCGTGGATTGTTTCCCTCTCGAGGGTTTTAACCACATCAAAGCATCGGTGTGTTGATCTATGATATGTTTGTGTGAGTGGCTGCTCTAGGTGTTCGGTATTTTGGGAGTACCCTATGTACCCAAACATGGTATCGGAGTGTTTATGAAGATCTGCTTATATTTATGATGTAGTTCTTGAACTAGTGTTGCTGAAAATTTGAAAGGGTTTCTGGTTTTGGAATTTTTGTGCATTTTTGGGGTGTGGGAGGTGTTCCATTACGTCTAGAGCGTCGTTTCCATTGGGAAATAGTTTTTGTTTCATCAAACAATTGTTTCTATTTTCTCCAGATACGTTGATTTCACCAGATCTGAAGGTATAATGCTACAGTGACGGTTTTGTTTTAAATTAAAAAAAAACAATCTCACATATTTTTATCAATTTTATTATTAGATATTTATTGTTTTTAGTTGAAGGATTGTTTCCTTCACTGGCTGTGTATTCTCTTTGCTTTGCACCTTATGCAAATCGTGGTGAATCAGAAACATAAAGGGAAAGGGTTTTTCTAGGCTGTGTATGCTCTTTGCCGTGCACCTTGTGCGATCACGGTGAATCAGAAACAGGGAGAAAACATAGACTTTCTGAGAAATCTAAATAGATCTATCCCCAAAGTGTGGAAAAAAAATTTTCATTTCGGTTTGTGGTGTGATTTGCAGGAAAAGAAGCAAGCACGGAGACCGTGAGAGAAGAGTAAAAAAAAAAACCCTTCCCCCTTCCCTTCTTTTACGTACTTTTTAGCTCACTTGGTTCAAAGTTGCTTTATTCCTTAATAGGTCTTGAGTTCAACTCTTATTAAGTTAATTTTTTTAATAGTGCATGCAATTTCTAATTTTAAGTTACTTTATTGTAAAAGTGCATCTCACTTAAATTAAAAATAAAATAGAAATTGAGTCACTTAAGTCTTTTAGTTTATTGCCGCACTATTTAAAAGTGAAAATCACTTATTTTACAAAAGTGATTCACTTAAAGTAACTTTCTTGTAAATTGATTGTCAAAGGTTCATCTTGGGAAGAAGGGGTTCTTTTTTTCAGTTGATAATTTTTATATCTGCCACGTCACTATTGGGGACATCTTCAACATTTTCTTTGATCATGCATAACTTCATCATACGAAATCAGTTTTCAATGTTGTTTTTTTTAAATAGCCTAATTTTTCGAGCTATTTACATCCAGACCGTTGGTTTCTATTTTTTCAGCCATTATTTTACAGTATGTGTGCCCCTTGTGATATTATACTTACTAGTTCTAACTATTTTTCATGGAAAGCTCGTATGGAGGATGTTCTACAAAGTAGGGGACTTTTCAGAATTACCTAAGGGAAAGAAACAAAACCCATTGATGATCATAAGAAAATAAAATGGGTAAATAAATGTGATGAAGATCAGGGATTGATTGGGATGTCAATCTCTACTGATTTGTGATTCCATATATCTATAATTGATTAACTTGATAAAGCTTGGGAAAGTTGGAATCTGTGTTTGGTAAACACAATGAAATTCGAGGTCATCAAATTGATAATGATTTGATTTCTTTAAATCCAAGTGATTTTTCATTCATTCAATATTATTTATCGAACTACAAAACTCTTAGACTCTTATGTGAAGAATGCAAGATTAAGAGAGAAGACAAACAATGCATTTATCATATTGTTTCCAAACTTGGACCTGCATATTTTGTTTTTGTATATACATTTTACTCCATGAAAGAATTCTTGACTGCAGCTAGCTATCAAGAGAATAGTCTTGAATCCTTTTTTGATTCCCTAATTAGAGAGAAAGATAAGCTCATTCATCTTGGAATAATTAACAATGCATATACATCTGGGAAATCCTTATTGTCCCAACAGAAAGAAAAGTCCAAGCCTCCCAGAAACAAAATTTTCACAATAATAGGCCAAACAAATGTCCCAAACCATCTCAGTCAGCTCCTTCTTTAAAAAATGACAAAGGATCCAAGCCAAAAGGAAATAAGACTGAGCGTCATTGCAACTATTCTGGGAAAGATAATCATAATGAATCTAAGTGTTTCATGAAGATGACAGCCTTGAAAGCAGCAGCGAAGAAGCACCACAGTAGCCTAGATTCATCTTCAGAATCTACATCTCATGGACATTCACTTTGTGCTTCTGGTTATTCTTATACTGCATCTTCTTCTTCTACTCAAAATGAATGGCTCATTGATTCTAGAGCATCTTATCGTATGGCTAAGGATCAAGCCATCTTTTCTACTATGCATGAATGTAACACCAAACAAATATTTGTTGGTGATGATAGATCTCTAAGTGTTGTAGGATATGGAACAGTTCCAGTAGAAAATGGTCAGTTTAGTGATGTGCTATGTGTTCCAAGAATTTCCTAAAATTTGTTGTCATTATATCAAATCAATCATTCTGGTAAAGGTAAAACTGTAATGTTTACACCTCACCAAGTTGTAATCAAGGATTTTAAAGATCCTCAACATGTCCTAGCTACCGGAAATGTTAATGATATTACCAGATTGTACAAATTTAATAACTTTGGTTCATCACCTTTTCCTTGAGTTCTTGTTGCTCATAGTGATTACTTGAGCAAACTTTGGCATGAGCAATTTGGTCACTTAAATTATCGCTCATTGCAACAACTATGTAAAGACAATATTGTGACAGTTATTCTGATGGTATCTTGTAGGGATGGTGTTTGTTCTGGTTGTGTACTCAAAAAACATCATCGAGACAGTTTTGACAAACATGCCTCTTGGCACGCCTCGGTTCCCTTGGAACTTGTGCATAGTAACTTGTGTGGTCCTCTTGCATCTGCTTCCTTTTCTAGTTTCAAATATTTCTTAACTTTCATTGATGATTACTCCAGATGCACTTGGGTTTATTTCCTAAAACTTAAGAAAGAAGTATTTAACATGTTCTTGGCCTACAAGGCTCTTGTTGAAAAAAAATGTGATCATCAAATCATTAAGTTAAGATTTGACAATGGAGGAGAATATGTTAACAAAAAGTTCACTACTTTTTGCACTAAACAAGGAATCCAACAACAATGCACTGTTCCATATACAGCACAACAAAATGGTGTAGTTGAACGAAAGAACTGCACTTTAAAAGAAATGGCTAATTGTATGATCCAATCTAAGGGACTAAATCTTCAATTTTGGGTTGAGGCCATAAATTGTGCAAATTACATAGTTAATCGCACCCCCACTAAATATTTACAAGGTATAACATAGGAAGAAGCATGGATTAAAATTAAACCAGATGTAAGTCACTTCCATGTGTTTGGTAGTGAAGCATGGGCTCACATTACAAATGAAAAACAGAAAGCATTGCAGCCTTAAAGTGAAATGCATATTTGTTGGATATTCTGAAGATGTAAAAGCTTATAGACTTCTTCAACCACATTCAAATGATGTAATCATTAGAAGAGATGTTAAATTTGATGAAAATCTCTTGGCCTACGAGCCTAACTCGACGGTTGTGCCATCTTTGGCTTGCGAGCCTGATTCAGCGATTATTCCTTCTTCTACTTCCAACTTCCTTGACACATTTCCAGCTCCAGTTTCTGATGATGACAATGAGGATGAAAATCCACCTTCGCCTACTCATATTCCTCCAATTGCACCAACACAATTTCTTCCTCGATGGGCCTGTTCAACATGTGAAGCAGTTGGTGATCTTGTCAGTGTTCCTAGAGATCAACGTCGAACATGTTCTCAGTTTCAGCGAGCCTCTTCTCTTTTGGCTCAAGTTTTCGAGAATCATGATCCAAAAACTTTTGCAGAAGCTTTAGGAAATCCAAATTGGGATGCAGCTATGGATGAAGAATATAGTTCCTTAATGGCGAACGATACTTGGGATCTTGTACCTCTTCCAAAAGAAAGAAAACTTGTGAGATGTAAATGGGTCTATAGAACTAAGTATGCATTAGATGTAAGTGTTGAAAGACTTAAGGCAATGTTTGATCCGGATTTATGCAGGAACACAACAGAATACACAAATAACCATAGAAACAAATATGCAGTGGAAATAACACTTCATTTCATTAATCAATAACTGAAACTTGTTTACATATAGAATGGAAATAAACTAGCTAGAGTGCTGGTAGCTTATCCCTTAGAAGAGATGTTGTGGCTACATGCCTCTGAATTCTATGTTACAATGAGGCTCGAAGGCCTATATATTATTGAGAAACAATGGAAACCCTGCACATCCAAAAACATAACCCTAGGAGGTGAAATGCCTTAATGTGGGCCCCATTGGGTAACTTGGTACATCAATTTCCCGGGGTCATAACTTTAGCATACTACCTCCGTTTAACGTGCATGATACATCGTTAGAAAGATCTGTTTAAGGACTACATCCATAAATGGCAAATATTGAGTTTGGAACATACTCATATTTTCTTGACCATTTGATGCCAACAAAAACATCATTTAGGGCCTCAAAACGCCTCCAGAAGTTTAGGACCCGAAAACTACCAAAATTAGTAAATTGTGCTACAATTAAGGAAACTGGAAAACTGAAAGAAACAATGGTGGGGGTCCAAGAGGAATAGGTGGGTAGCCACCAATATCCTCCTAGATCATTCCTCCCCCCTTAGGAAGCAATGGTCCCCATTGCGTTGAGTTCCTCCATGAGATGAGGAAACTTCTGTTGAACTTGGCCTGCTTTGACAACTTGATATAGCTGGATATTTTGTTGGTGGGTGTTCTTGATCTGTGTGTCCATAATTCGATCAGTTGTGGCTTGTTCCATGTAGTTGGGGTTTAACTCTATTGGGGTGAGTTGTTTTGCCACGTCTGATGTGTCCAGTAGAGGTGGAAAGTAGGGCCGAAGGTGGTCCACATTGAACACTGGGTGCAGACCAAGGAATGGTGGAATACTGAGCTCGAATTCATTGTCTTCAACAGCCTTGGTGATGGTGTATGGCCTATATCAGAGCGGGTGAATCTTGCGATGGGGTCCAGCGAGGCACTCCTTCTGCAAATGTAGCCACACTTTGTCGCCCACTTGGAAGTTGTGTTGCACCTGATGTTGATCATGTTGTTGCTTGTACTTAGCATTGGATCTATCCAATATGTCATGAACCTGTTGGAAAATGTGTTGAATGTGCTTAATGAAGTTGTTTGCCTTGGAAACTTCAGACTGGATATGAGCTAAATCAACCTGAGTAGCTGCAAATGGCATGGCTACGTTAATGGGACATAGTGGCTAGAATCCCAAGCCCACTTGAAAGGGGCTGTGGTTGGTTGAGTTGTGGAGGACCCGATTATAGCTGTGTTGTACATAGGGGAGGCTCTCATCCCATGTGCGTGGATGCTTTGAGTTGTACATGCGTAAAATGTGTATGATCATCCTATTGACAACCTCTGTCTGGCCATCAGTCTAGGGATGGAAAGCTATGGACTTTATGAGCTTGGTGTCTAGCATTGACCATAGGCTATACCAAAATGTACTAAGGAACCTCTTGTCCTGGTCTAAGATTATAGACTATGGGATCCCAAAGTGTACCCACACTTGTTCAAAGAAGAGTTTAACAGTGGCTTCTGCTATGATATTATTCTTCCAGGCCACCATTATGGCTATCTTTGAGAATCTGTCAACGACCACAAACACACAGTCAATGCCATGCTTAGTAGAAGGAAGGCCTAACATGTAATCCATGGAGATGGATTCCCAAGGTCGACTAGGGGTAGGAAACGAAGTATAGAGGCCTTGCTTCTTGATGGATGGTTTGGCAATGGTGCAAGCAGTGCAGGATCGGATGTACTTCCCGACGTCCTGTCGAAGGTTTGGCCAATAGAAATTTTGCCGACAATGGAAGCATTACATTTTGGGGAAGGAAACGATCATCCACACAGACCACTAACCGTTGCAGTTCATGTAGACATAAGGGAAGTTATAGAACGATCGCCATCAGGAGTGGTCCACATATCTAGAATAGTTTCATTTGAACATCAAGTACAAGAAGGGAAGCACCAACAATGTTGTAGACTGCCTCAATCGACCACCGATCGTGGCGATAATGACCATGATCAACTCTTGTGGGCACGAGACTTTTGATTGGCTGCTTCTCTACAAGAGTGATCCAGAATTCAGCCACACATACCAGACGCTCTTGGAGGGAAACCAAGTTCCAAAATTTCACCTCCAGGATGTACTATTGTGTTACATGGGACACCTTTGTGTTCCTTCAAGCGAGCGTGCCAAGATGATTTGGGAAGCACACTACAATCGGGTCGCTGGGCATTTTAGGGTCGAGAAAATAGTGGAAGTAATGTAGAAGCCTGTACAATGGAATACATCTCTTTGTCATAAGTGGGCTATTTGTAAACTGTGTCAGCTAGTTTCTCACTGTGATATGCCATTGGATTCCCTTGTTGAGTAAGGACTGCCCCAATAGCATTGTCAGAGGCATCTGTCTCGATCTCAAATGGTTGTTGAAAGTCTGGTAATGTGAGCACTGGGGCACAGCAGAGGCGATGTTTCAATTTTGCAAATGCCTTTTGCTGAGTTTTTTACCAAAAGAATTTTTCTTTCACTCTTCCCTTGGTGACTTGACTCAAGGGCCAAGTGATATGAGAGAATCCCAACACAAACCTGCGGTAGAAATTAACAAAGCCCAGAAAGATGTGAAGCTCTATCAGAGTAGTTGGGGTTGGCCAATCCCGAATGACTTGGATCTTGTTTGGATCCACATGTACCCCACAGTCATCAATAATGTATCCTAGATACTGAACCTGGGTCATGCCAAAAGTGAACTTGTCCAAATTGGCACACAACTTGTGCTGCCACAATGTTTGGAGGACCTGTCGAATGTGGTGGAGGTGCTCTTCCCAAGTCTGGCTAAATATCAGGATGTCATCCAAGTACACTACTACAAATGAGTTGGTGAATGGCCACAAGATGTCGTCCATTAGTCTCATGAAGGTTGCAGGAGCATTCGTCAGCCCAAAAGGCATGACCAACCATTTGAAAAGGTCCTCCTTGGCTTTGAAGGTAGTCTTCCACACATCGATCGGTTCGATTGGTACCTGGTGATACCCAGAATTTAAGTCGATCTTGCTAAAATATTTTTCCCCTTTAAGCTGGTCTAGGAGGTCATCAATCTGTGGGATCAGGTACCTATTCTGAAAAATGATCTTGTTCAGTGCCCGATAGTCAATACAGAGTCTCTAAGTCCCATCCTTCTTCTGTACCAACACGATCGGGCTCCCACAGGGCGATGAACTTGGCTGGATGTGACCCTTCTGCAGCAGCTCTTGAATTTGCCTCTTGATTTCATCATTCTCTAGAACAAAGTAGCGATAGATCGGTCCAATTGGTAGCAGTGCACCTGGGGTCAGATCGATGGGGTGCTTGACCTAACAGTGGAGAGGCACCCCGGTGGGTGAGGTGAATATGTCTCGGTAATCCTCCACGACCTTGTCCATTTGTTGTTGTTGTGCGGAGGGGCCCTGTCTGGAGGTTGTGGCCACGATCTTCTTCTTTCCCTGGGGTTGGATCATCAAGAAAACAAAATTCCCGGTTTTGGAAATGAGCTTACTGCATTGTTTTGCAATAACCAAAGAGATAGCAGCAGGGGGTGGTACCTCTGGTATCCTGTAAAAATTATTTCCCAATGTAATAATAACAGCACGAGGCTGGGACTCATACACAGCATGTCGCTTCCATAAGTATGGTTGACCTAATAATACATCACAAACATCAAGAGGAGCAATATCACATAATACCTCATCAGTGAAGGGCTTGATGCTGTAGGGAAGGCAGCACTGCTAGCAAACGTGGAGATCTCGTCCTTGGTGAAGCCAACCAATGGTGTACGGCTGTGGGTGTGTTGTGGTCGGCAAACCCAACCGCTTCATGATCTCTTCTGAAATCAGGTTCTTTTGGCTCCCATTGTTGACAATGAACTGTAGCAGGGAACCCTTTACCCACATCTGGGAGTGGGAAAGACACTCCTCCTCCTCTGAATCTTCTAGTTCTTCCTTTTGGATATTCGTGGTGGAAACAGTGGCATTGGGCTTTGCATTGATAATATTTTTCCCTCTGTCATTCCCATTCTCAAGTTTTGATTCAGTGTCAGAGTATGAATCTGATTCAGAATCCTTTATCTTGGCCACCAGTGACTGCTTAGCCCGACACTCACTTGTGTTGTGAGTGGGGCTCTTATGGAACTCGGACCACTTTCCCACTTCCTTCTTCAGCTTTACAGTGTTTCTCTTTGCTTGTGGATTTGGAAAGTTTTCTTGAGTTTCCATGCCTTGGTTGTGTCCTTGGTTCTGTGGTTTGGGGGCACCTTTCCCTTTCTTCTGATTCGCAGATCCAAAGTCTCGCTTTTTCTGTTTGAATTTTTGCTCAATTTTGGCAGCATACCGATATGTCGTACCAAGCAAGGAGATGTCGAGGAACTTTCCTCCTGAATGTATCTGTACAGACAACTGCGGTACTTCAGCACCAAATGTTTCTCTGAATATTTGACACCCAACTTGATGTGCAGGGTATGGAACAGATTCGTCATCTCATGCACATCTTGATCTCTTTGCTATCGTAGCTCAGTCCATTGGATGTACTTGTCCTCATAGCTCCCCACCGGATAATATTGTCCCTTTATGGCATCTTGGAAAGAATTCCAAGTGGGTACGGCCGAGAATAGAGAGGGTTCCTCCTCATCCTTTCTCTCACAATAGGTTTCCCACCAGTCCTTGACATGCGGGGTGGCTTTGAGTAGAGAAAAAGTAATATTTTCCCAGTCAGAAAAGTCATGAACTGAGAAATATACTTCTAATAGATTCAACCACTTATTTATGGCATCTGCATCTATTCGACCATCTAATACATTAGAGAGAATTTGAGGTCAAAAATGGGCCTCCTAAGAGATGTACTACAAAAATATAAGATATATTAAAATATTATGAGTTAGGGGTTTTATGGG